>CARXXK010000001.1:17986362-18551761 GCA_949089665.1 Macrosiphum euphorbiae | reverse complement strand
TAATCAAAAATCAAAGTCCAATGCGCCCTGTAAAAAATATTCCCCTAAATAGGTATTGGGTAGTAGATTAGTGGAAAAATTTATAATTGAGGTGGCAACTAAAATATAAAATTTAATTTTCAAATTTTATAGAATTGCGGAAAATTTGAAAAATCGCGACCAGGCCCCTTAAGTTCACTCGCATTGATAGATGATTTTTTAGCTACCTATATAGTTTATAGGTTATAATATAGCAGGACAATGAAGCTTTAAATCATTGTTAAATTGAATACAACTCAATTCATTGGTAGATAAATAGATAATTATAGTAAAATGATCAAGTAAAAACGTTTTGAAAACGAATAAAATATAGTTCAAAATTGATGCAATACTTATTAGTTATTACCTATATTATATTATTATAATATAATATACACTGTGGTCCTGTTTATGTATGATAATTAATTATACAAATTAAACATTTCAAAAATTGAGTAGTTCCTATTAATTCTTCGATGCTTAATATGATAATTTACTTTTTGTTGAATATATTTCGAATTGAACTGATGAATAATCGAACTCGTTTTATATTAACTGCTTATAATAATAATAATAATAGTAATAATAATAAATCTCCTATTGCGCATAAAAACAGAGCAATATTTAAACATTTTAAGCATGGATACTTATAGTAACCTAATTCCATTTAAGTCCGACTAATATAGTACAAACCTATTGTTTATGCACAGAAATACTAGTTAGGAAAAACCATTAATTAATATTCAATGATATTGACAGCGTGTTCCGTATACAGTTTTATAATTTTGTTTTGCTATTCGAATAGAGCGTTTATTTGTAAATACCAAATAATTTAACTGATTAACAACGGAATCATATAATATTATTAACAAAAAACTGCAGTAATACAATATTGAATATTAGTATTTAATATACCTAGTACGCAACAAGGTATGTTCACAAATTAATTATATCAAACAAAATAATTATAATTGTGTAAATTGTATATAATATCTATTATAGATAGTTAATATTTAATATATTCTATAGGTGTAAATTAATTATGCAAATCAATTTATCGAGTAAATCTTTATTGTTGATGTAAATATCAGGAATAACTATAAATTCCACAGTTAACTTACTTTATATATACCTATCGTATATTTTGTAAATTATTTTATAATATAAAAGAATAATTTAAAATAGAATATGTACTAATAAGTTAAAGTATGCGGCAAACACTATATTTGCTTGCTACCTTCAGCCTAAAGGCGATGTACATAATACTCAGACTTCTAGTATCTAATAATACCTACTATTAGAGAAATACCGTCTACCAAGGAAGTCTGTGGTATAATAATATGATGTGTAAATTTCGTACAAAATTTGAACTTCAAACGTTTATTAAAAAAAAAGGTATGAGCTTTAAGCTTCACTTTTATTTTAAACTTCAGATTAAAAAAAAGGGAGAATATTGATACCTAATTGCTCTACTCTAGGAGTTAAATTTGAACTCAATGATAAATCATTGTAAACGAAAAAACTATGCTACTATTGCAGGTACCTAAATATTTATGATATTATATTTTTTGATATTGCTATTAGAGTAATTCATTTTAATATTAGTATCACAGAAGGCTGACTTGATGTTACAAATATTCGACTTAATTTAAGTTTATAATAATATATTGATTTTTTTTGTAAAAATAAAACAGATTTAAAATTCACTTTTATAAATAATTTTATAAATATCTATACTGTCTTGAGAAACAATGAAATATACTGTCAAAATAATGGTACCTATAGGTATACCTAGTACAAACATTATAAATATTTAATATTTAGTGAATAAAATAATCAAGTAAATAAACAAGATTTGATGTCAATTAATTTAGTACCTAATATTAATTTATTTCATTTTAATTCTAAGAATAATAATAATAATTAACTATACAAATATTATAATATTCATTAAACATACATTCGGAGGGTATAATAAATCATATTCATATATAATGTATTTAATATTTTAAGTGTTTTTAGTTTTGAATTATGTTAAAATTGCTTTTTATAATATTTGCGTATTTCTCTGTAATCTAGTAACTTTGAACTTCTTACGTAGTAAGATAAAATAGCATGTTCTAAATAATCTGATAAAGAATTATGAAACATAATTTGAAAACTTTCGAAAACGGTCGTTTAATTTTCAACCGACATCCATAATTTACACATAATATATTTTATTATTTTAATTTTTAATTCCGTATAGAAAATACGAGTATTCATCAAAATTTAATCAAATTTAATAATTGTGTAATAAAGTGTACTACTCCAAAAGTAAATTAAACATTCTACTCATTATCTTATAAATAAAAATCTCAAATTGAGATACAAGATGATTGGTTTTAAGTTTTAACGATTAATAATTGATAAGAAATGTATTAAACTTTTAAGTAAAATGTGGACTTTTACAATAACTTTGATATTTTCTACTTGAACTTCTCATACGCTTAAGTGAATTATGGCTGATAGATTTTGAATCACTAGGGTCCCTATGAATTAAAAGACTAGTCATTCGCACGACAACAGAAAGTTTGTCCAAGTTAATCCACAAGTCACAACTTTTATCTCGGTGTCAATAAATGGAATTTATTTCTATACGACCAGCTCCTAACTTTTCTCCCCGACTTTTGCCTAACTTATGACCCACCCTACTACATATGACTTCTCCCTCTCACACTACCGCCAAAAAAATGAAAAATGCAAAATAAATAATAGGTTATTTGGGCATGTACCCATGTCGTATGTTGTAAAATATAAATATTATAAATTACTATTTTATTTAGTAATGGCTTAATAATATAAATACCTGGAGACGAAAAAAAGTATAAAATTAAAGGTACCTACTTATAACTATTATATGAGTAAGTCATAACATTCAAAATTGATATTTACTTGTCAGTATTATGAGACAATAGCATCTAAATTTTTAAGTACTTATAAAAAATTAAGACTTGACTTAATTTAAATTTAAAAATAAATTATAATTATTATGAAATATATAGGTATATCCTTATTACAATATTATAAGTAGGTATTTTGCTTTTAATTATGTATTAAAAAATCATAGAATAGCTGGTACTTAATCAAAAGCCCATCTGTGTGGAAATAACTATACGCTGTTTTCATAATGGAGTAACTCATGTTAAAATGAATTTGAAGAGGAATATCTCTAAAGTGGTTAAACATGTTTTGACTTCTGACACAACAGTCAGAAATACCGATAAGATTGTACTCTATAAGTGCAAAGCAAAACATTTTATGAGACAATTTTATTGTAGGTTATTTTTTTTTCTCGGTCAGAATAATAATATGGTAACATGTGTTTGGGAATTCATTAGTAGGTAGTAACCTAACATTCAATACCTCTGAAATGCTATATTTATACACCAACAATGGCTAGAAATCCATAATACAAATCAATTCGTTATTTTATAAAATTTAATCACTTACTTTAGTGTATAATATTTTCTTATCAGTCTTGTAATTCTTATTTAAATAGTATTGCATTTTATTCTAGAATACTAAATATTTGTTGTTGTTTTTACCTTCGTTTACAGCGAACAATATTTTTGTTTCGTATATTACAATTAAAAAAATTGATGTTAAAATATTATTTTGTAACACTTTTAAGAATTTTAAACATTTCATTAAATTCACAAATGACATAATACCTAATATTCATATAATCAAATCTACCTGGCTGAAGTTTAATTTCATAATTTAATAGGTTTATGACATCTGAAATTCGTGTACCAATTAAAAAATGTATTTAATAATTATTTAGTTTAAAAATTAATGATTATTTAATTTAAAGATTTATTAACAATTTTAAGTATCCATTTGTGATAAACGTAAATACATTTTACTACACTACAAAAAACTACATGTAAAGTATTTTCAGTACTTTTAAAATGTATTTATATTTATATTTAAATACATTTGAAAGAAAATATTCGAATATGTATTTAAAATACAAACGACAGCAAGTATTTAAAATTTCTGAAATTTCTTGTATTCTGAATTCATTTTAAAAGTATTCTTAACAAGGCCGAATTTCTTATTATTTCTTATAATAATATACAATATTTCCTAATCAACAAAATGTAAGTTCCAATCAATCATAGGATATCTATAATAATATTTTACTTTGAGAAAATTATATCCTTTACTTATGTATTAGCTGTATGCCTGTATTATATTAATACCACTGTGTAGTGAATTCGGTATTATTAAAAAAATGTGGTCGTAAAAACCGCATGTAAATCGAGTCAGTATTTCAGGAGATTACACCACAGCCACCACGGTCAATAAATTTACATGTGGTCTAATTGTAACCTAGCTGTGGTCTTATTGTCCCGAGAACTTATTGTCACGTTGCCCAAACAAACACGACTTTTGTGTATTATATAAAAATAAAAGATACTTTTATATTAAAACGATGACTTTTAAATTACCATTTAGTTAGGTAGGTACTTTACATCCCTACTTCTGTAATATCGTGCAAGACAAATAAAACCAGAGAATAGAAAGCTAAACTTTTTGTATAATCCATCGGAATTCAATTTACTAATAGAGGATGATTTCTTCGTAGGTACACTTAAATTTTCTAAGACAACTCTACTCGTAAAAAAATGTACACAGACATTTTATCCATAATAATAATTTGTTATTTATACAGCAGTCGCCAATCAATATTTAAATTGTAAATTAAAAAATACATTATAATAGTTTGTAAACGTATATGTTATAGGCATTTTTCCAAACAACAAAACTAACTATATGTTATAAAAATCAATATGATAAAATAATAATGTAATATAATACTTATAAATTATAATATTATACCTACGGGTTTATCCTCGAAGTGATAAGAGAAAAAAAGTTATTTTTAATTACGTTATGTTTTATTATTATTATATAGTAGGTACATACCTATTATATAGAATATTTTCAATTAATACTATATACCATAACCTATATTTAATACTAAATTGTTTAAGAAATCGTTAAATACAATTTACAAATCGCATATTATTATAATATATAATTTATTTTATAACGGTTTTTTTTAAATTTAAAATTCTTTGTTTTTAAGTGTTTACATGATTTGTAATAATTATAAAAATATAAAAATACAACAACAATTTATGAGATCAGATTTTACCTATATTCTTGGCACAATATTCATCAACAGATTGAAGTAAGTTAAACTAAAATACATATTAAGAACCGGACACATTAAAGTTCCTACCAAACCAACACACAGTTTCCTCATTAATTTAAAAGACCGACCAGCAAACAGCTATGTGTATGACAAGTGGCATACAAATCTCCATCAAACACATTCTAACTGAGTGCCAACTTTATGGATAGGACCTGTGGAATTTGCAGGAATTATTCAGTAGTAGATCTGAATCCCGGAATAACCACAAAACTATACGGAGAAGTTCTCAATCACAACCCACATATCATCAATAATAGTGGTTAAGATAGTATTTCTACTGTATAATATTTAAAATGTAAAAATTCATCTTACATATATTTTCCTCCCAATATCCATTCGGCGATATATATGTAATTTAATTTTCTTAAAAGCTAATGGTCAAAGCCACCGGGACTTGTTGTTTCGAAAATAACATATTATTACAAATATTAGCCAATAGCTAAATAAGTATATAGTATCAACACAAACAGTAGTAGGTATCTACTACTTACTTAAATAATACTCAAAAAAATTAATCCGGGGTGACATTATTGAGTTACTATTATTGAACTTTAAGATTGGTTTTTAATATCGTTTTACCTCTAGAGATAGGGTTAAGTATGATGATTGTTTCCGTATCCGTATAAAAAATAAATACTAAGTATGTATAGTGGTGTACTAGTTTAAATAAAAAAATAACTTTGTGCATACTTTACCTTTGCTATATTTTAAATATATTGATTTTATTGCATATTTACAATATTTTTTTTAGAATACCCAAGTATAATTGTGTTTGGTATAAGTATTTGGTGACACTGCAAAAATACTAAAAAAAAAACCAGAAATTATATACATATTATATTTATATAAATTTTGTTATTGTCAAATTAATGTTATTTTTGAGTTGGAAATGAGTAGGTATTGGGAAGTTTTGGAACCGTCTTAAGATCCCAAGTTTCCGAACCATAACTAAAAACATACAAATTTAAATATTTATGACTTTGATACGAGTACCTATATTATCTATCATTTTATTAGTATAACTCTGAGCAATGGGCCTTGAGAAAAACAGTAAGATTGAAGACCTAATGTATTGAAAACCTTTGAAATAAAGGTAAGTACCTATATTCACTTCATATGTAATGTTTTTCTTTCTTTGTTAAAGGGCTTTGGCCCGTTGATCTTATATAAATAAATAAATAAATAAATAATCTATTGAGACGAATTTTATATGGCCCGTGCTTAGACCCATAAAGCGGTTGGTGGATAAGGCTATATACACATTGAATAACACAAATTAATTTTTTTTTAACGGCCATGGATTAACTCAACTCAACTCATTATCAATACAAGCTGTTATTACTTACTTGGATGAGTTCACGGACTAAGATATAATGGACTGGAAACGGCATGGTCGCAGGGATCGGGGGACGGCCACGAAAATATGTCACTTAGCTGATAAGAATACTGTTCTTGAAGTTCTCAGCGCTACCGGTGGTTTTATTTGGCTACACAATTTGTATCTTAGTATGTGTTTTATACAGAGGGCTCTGTGAACTCCAAGAACACATAGTGACCCCCCGCACTTTGCCTCTTGTACCTACATACATTCATGGCCGTGATAAGCTGCTCGTTTCCAGTCCATTATATCTTAGTCCGTGGATGAGTTATAAATATTATTTATTTACTAACGTATTGCAACAATATGAATATTATTTTATTTTGAAATAAACTAAGTGCATGTTGCCTATGGAGGAAATCACGAAAAAAAAATGTGTGTGAGCCAGGCTTGCCATGATGCCATTATAAAAACGGTAATTAAAGATGACCCATTAGGAAAATACCAATTGGTAAGCTGAGCCTAAGATGGGAAGAATTTGTAAGAAGGAGAGATGTAAAACCAATAGGTCCAAAAAGTGATTGTGAAGAAGCAGCTCGTGACAGAGTTGGAGAAGTTTGTTTTACGGGAAAGCCGGAAACCAAAAATACAATTTTTTTAAAAGGTCGACACGTGAGTACTGGTCAGTTGTACATCAGATTTCGTTGTGAGTCAAAAATGTAATTTTTTTTTATTTAAACCATCATAAATTACATAGAATACAAAAACATTAAGTTAGTTTACAATTTTACATGATTATCTATCTCTTTTAAGCTAATAGCTTGTGTTAGAGATAGAGAATAATAATTAATTATTAAGAAAACAAATTATATTATAAAAGTAACAAAATAAAATGAGAAATAAAATAAAAGTTAAATATTTTAACAATAGAAAAGTTGTAAGTATGAAATATTATGTTAAATATTAAATATAACAAAAAGGTGCTCCGCTGTACAGTAGGTTACAAGTGGGTCACTGTATAATGGATAGTATTAAATTTGAATTCAATGATATAATATCATTGTATAAGAAAAACGATTCTGATCGGAGACAGTATGTCAGTCTAGGTATAAGACATATTATATATACATATGTATGGTATTAAAAAAATAATTGACCTATAATATTTACCTATAATAAATTAAAAACTAATCATATCACAATATCCATTAGGTACTTATAACGCGTTATACATAAACAACAAACCCTGATACTATCATAGATATATAATAGTGTACCTACTTTAGAAGTTTCAAATACCCACGAATAATATTACACAATCACAACAAAATAACTAAAATAGTTATTCTAGGTTTTTTTTATGTAATTTTTTCCAAAGTTGAATTTAAAATGACTATAATAATATATATAATATTTGTTTCTTTGATGTTGATATTATCCATATTGTAAGATGTACAATTTAATTCAAATACAAATCATTTTTAATACTTGTGTGTCATGTTTCAGTGACTTATATAAGATCTTATATAGGTAGTTATATAATAACGGTAGTTTATCCTGCAATAAAACTTAATCTGTACACCATGGTTTAACAGCTACCTCTAAATATAGGTAATTTATTTTAGTCCCCTCGATGGCCGTTATAATATAGAAATGTCATTATATAATGTATTATAACAATATAAATTAACATACTCAACCTCAAAATATTTAACATACCTATAGCTTACAATAGAGAGCAATGCTAAAATTGATGGTTTCATTGAGGAAGTAGAACTGTAGAACTGAAACAATTAATTTAACAAACTATTTTAAGCCATTCTATAGGTAATTTTAAACAATTTACCATAATATTGTAAAAATATACTCTGTTGTTGATGTCTTAATAGATAATAATAACAATTTTTAAAAATACAACACCTACAATTTATATGATTTGAATCAAGGAAATGTTTAGGTAGACACTGTTAACAATATGAGGATTGTTTGTAGTTGTAAATTTTTTAATATTGCTACCATAATAATTAGTGTACATATTTCATAAGTTTAAAATTGTACAGTTTTATTATTTTCCTACAGGGTTATCTTCTCTGTTCGGCTATAAAATCATAAAAAATGCAATAAAAACGTTTTATATAAAATATATATAGGTAATACGTACATAAAATACATAAATCAGCTTTAGTGAATTTATTTGTAACATCCATTGTATATCATGAACGTAGAACTTGTATAGTATTCATCATCACTGAGCCAGAAAGTACAACAGCAAAAAGCTTTTTAAAACTACAAACACCTGAACACGTTGTGTCTAAGTGTGTTATGACGGATATAATTCGTGATTGAGTCAAAACAATAATTGTAAGGTTAAAAGTAGACGAATCTATTAAAAACTACGATAGAGCCTGGTAGAAATCCATAATATTGATAAAAATATTATTATATGCCTACATAAATTAGACCTGAATACCTGATAAAGGGAGGAAAAATTTCATGAAAAAATAACGTTTCTAAGTGAAAACAACCGAGTCATGCATACCAATATAATTGCAGTACAATTGTACTTTATATTCATATAATTTTCTTTTGTCGTTTTTATCATACAACAAAATTTAATTACTTGATAATACGATATATAATATATATTATATGTTCCACACCTGTGTGCCTATGAGGCTGTGCACGTGAGTTATACATATTTTCAGTAACAATGATTTTGTGTTGAAATATAAAAGTTAATTCAAAACTAAAAATTAAAATGTTTATAATTAATTTTAAAATGTTTCTCAGATGATATGAAAAAAAAAATCTAACATAAACGTAGTACGCTACTCGATATTTTCTACTTCGGAGAAAATTTATAAATTACAAATAAGAATTAATCAGTAACTATTAATATTGTATAATATATTCCTAGAGGGAATTTGGTAATTTTTATATTTTATTCGTTTCTATGGTGATATGCAAAATGTTACCCAAAATCGGTTAGAAAATAAAAATATCTGTACGACCGTACCCAGCCCAAAAACATGTTAAAAAAATTATTCATCTTGGGTAATTACCTACCAACACTGATATTTATTTATACAATATTATATTAAATATAATAATTCGTTATACAAAGAATAATGTTGTGAGGACAAGAAAAAAAGTACGGGGAATATTAAACAGCGTTGACTTTGATTTGTGATGCATTTGTATTTAACAATTATTCAATGTATGTGCTTTAAATGTATGGACAAGAATCACATTTTTAATCGTATACAATTAGAACATGTTTGATTATTTATAAACCTATAGTTCTACCTACATATATTATAATAGTATATTATTGAGCACGTTGTCAGAACGAACTCGTAACAAACAAATTCCTTATATATTGATCCGTACGGATTATTTTTATTATTTTTTTTTTTCATTCGTGAACTCAACTTTTCCGGTATTCTTTTTAAAGACATTCGATCGGTATTAAATGAAAAGGCTAAAAAAAAAAAAATTGTACGAAATTCGATACTGTCGGGTGCAGCGGTTTTGTGATATCGATTTTCGGAACGCGCTGGTCGTTTAACGTCGGCAAAATGTACGACACTTAAACGCGCCACGCAGAGGCCGATTACTCGTTCTTCCTTAATGGAACCAACCCGGTAATTAATATAAACGATTGTCGGTCGGTAAAACCTTTGAGAACGTGGGCAGCAAGGGGTGTTCATGCGCTAACGATAATGGTGTAAACACTCCAGGGGACTGGCGATATGACACTCCCTGCACCCCACGCTGTAAATGCCTCTAAAATTATATGTATAATAATATATATAATATTATATGTATGTATAAGAAAAACTGATTATTTAATTGACTTTTGGTGTACTTACACTGATTAAAATCTTTTAGGCCGAACAGTCGTGGAGAAGGGTGTACGAAGCGTGCCGGCTTATCTTGGATAGGGCTCTGAGACTTTTATGCGCACAAACATATTATTATTATAATATAATATAATATTATTATACACACCGTTAGTGCGGTGTGTCGGACGGGGAGAATAAATTAAAATGTGCCACAAGACGACCAATCCGATGGGAGCGATATTTAGTTGAAAATCATACTTAACATTTATGGTTAGCTGAGTGGTTAATGAAAACTGGTTATCTAACGAAATCACGCTTCCTAAACATTACAGTGATAGTGTAATTTTGTATCGATCAACAAATTATTACAAGAACGAAATATATTTTCCGCCAGTAAATCTAGTTTTTTTGAAGCTTAATAGATTGCGCTGAAGTTTTAGTTTAATAAAAAAGGAATCAACAACCTTGATTGAATTAAATTGTCTGGAAATTTATCAAAGACACCAATTTATACAAAACCCTATAATTAGATCAAAAGAAAAATATACATTTATATCCACTTTTTATATTTTATGGTTACTTACTTACTTATTCAATTCAATATTATCTACGTATTATATAAAAAAAACTTGTATTCTATAAAGTACTAAAAACGTATATGTTTTACATGTAACACACTAATAGCGTCCAATGACCAATACAGACGAGGAATTGTATTAATTATAATTAAAAAAAAATGTTTGGAAAAACAATTCGTTTTGAATTGTAGCCTGTATGTATATAGTTCAAAATATTCCGTGGTATACGTCATGCTACAGGAGCGAGGGCAACCAGTTGTTCCATCAACAACAGGACTTTGGCTTTCAGAAAATAATAAATTACAAAAAACTGTAGGTAAATATATTGCTAAAATGTAAAAAAATATCTACTCGGTACCATTTTTGAAGTCAGCATATCAAAAAGTTTCGATCCAAACGTCGATTGTAGTGTAACATTACCATTATAGTCGCTAAAGGTTAAAATAATATATTTTAGTGTGCATAAAATATCATATATATTATATATATAATATATTAATATATATGTATACCATCAGTATCGTTCAAATACAAATAACTAAGTGCTACGTAAGTACCTACCAACGCAACGTAAAAAATAAATAAAATCAAGTTACCTTTGAAAATATGATAAATATAAATCTATAAGTACATATTTATACATTTCAGGATGATAGGCAAATAATAAATAATATATTGTTTATGAAATTATTTAAGAAATATGTGTGCTTCAATAAATGTAAGCCTTTAAACACTTAAACTGCATTCCAAAGTGTGGAAATAACTGTATAATAGTGCGAAATATTTATAGAAATGATATGAATAGAATATGAAAAGTGGATAATATTAAAACAATATGATAAAAATGTAAATTTTTTATATCTTACAATTTCAGTATACGTATTTATAGATTACTATTATAGTTATAATATAATATTATGGTATATACACAATCACGATGCATTATCAAAATTAACAATAAAGTGTAAGTATACATAGATAGCCTAGATAAAAAATATATAAAAAGTGTATATTATATATTATTATTACCTATATATTAATGCTCTCTAGGAATACATATTATCGTTATATCATAAATCAACACATTATAGGTGTCTGGTGTATAAATTGTTTTTCTTATATGTAAATTATATAACATAATAGGTATTAAAAATTATGAGTTTATATTTTCGAAGTTAAAGCTATAATATTTATTTAGGAGATGATAATATTATTTGAGTATGAAGGAATTATAATTTTTATAAAAAAAAAATTAATTGATGGTACCTAACAGTTCCCATAATAAAATTAACTTCAATCACGGTGTGATTCAAATTAAAAATATTTTTAATAACATAAATTCTATGAAAATGCATACAAATTTAAGTTATTTTAGTGTAGGCGCTTAAAAAATCCAGTGACATGGTATTATATTAAATTATGATATTGTATAGTGACTCAAAAATTGTCATTAATTTTAAAAACTACAATAATTATTGGCACAAATAAATAAGTAAACATTCAAAATGGCTTCTATTAAATAATAAAAAAAAATTTCCTCTATAACAATAAATTTAATCTTTGAATGTCACTATAAAAACTTCCTGTAGTATCAGATGTACCTACTTTTCAATTGATAAAGAATCTATATGAAACTTTTGTGAAACTCGTTTACAGACCTAACAAAAGGTATAAATCATTGTGAACCGGAAACTATACGAGTATTATAGGTACCTGCTCAATCCTAAATATATTTACCATCAGTTCATTTAACAAACTAAACAGACAAGAAAAAATATAACAATTTTCCGAACTGAGAAAATTAACAGTTTACTGCAGGGTTTGCCTATAATAGTTGTATAGTAATATTTTACAGACTCTAATAATAACAATGAAATTGCATACAAAAGATCGTACATCAATAAAATATTGTGTAGTAATAAATTGATTTGTTTCGTCTTTTTTTATTTTATGGACTCAAAGAAGAAAAAACAATTTACAACTGCAGTTGCTGGTTGTGATAATATTACGATAAATAAACTCCCTGAAAACCTGACAAATTATATTATCTGAAAACTGCACACCCCCGGTTGGTGCTCCTTAATCCTCGGGATATATAATATATTTTTTACCGTTCTCCTCTGGAACTCGACCTTCATAATAAAAAAACAAAAACAGAATGCAACCAGCGAGGACGAAAGGAAAAAAGTCCATTGAATTTTATAAAGCGCGCCGGCACTGCCGGATACTATTATATTGTCGTAAAATGCCAACGGAAGGATTTAAGTGGCTTTCAAAACGGCAACCGTATCTGATTTATAGCGCAATAGTTGTCCAAAAGGCAGCGAATGAACGGCAGGACGAGCGGGATGGGAAAAAAAAACTAAACGAAAATCTCCGCTCGTCTATACTTTGGACCGAAATCAAAATTTGTTATGTGTTTGGATATGGTCCAAGATCCCGAGACGCAAACACACATATACAAATATACGCGTACATATATATATTTGTACCGGCTATACCGGCTGCATATATATAATATATATATGTGTGTGTGTGTGTACCGAAGGATCGTATACCGAAGATAATATTTTCCGGATGAATCAGCCGGTTTAGCAATTGTGTACGCAGGAAGGAATAGGAAACGCGGGCGGAGTATATAATATGTATGACAGAGCACATCATTTTAGGGGTTATAATATTATTATTATGTCGAACGATCTGCAATGCGCAATATAAAAAAAAAAAAAATCACCGACTTATATTTCAATATAATTCAAGTCGAACTATCACCTAAGTACATAATACAACTGTTACGATGCACATATTATAAATATAGCAACGGATATTACATAATATGACAATAATATTATGTAGCATAGCTGGTAGGTACCTTCCAAATAATTGTTAAACATAACCAGACGGTTTAATAACACTCTTATAATTTCTTACCAATCACGCTTATTTTTAATGGTAATAAAATATGATGTTTTGTAATGATCGCGGGGCAACTCTTCAAGAAACAAATTCAAGGATGCATAAAATATTATTATACATTTGTTGCCGTAACGCTGCGAGTTTACCTTAAAATACAAAAATTTTATGCAAACTAATGAAGTAATGAATCATAATTCATAATAATTACTAGCTGCGTATGGATTTACCGATTACCGTCTACCGATGGACAAATAAATGTATAAAATATATTATATGTTGTTGAATTTAAAATCAAATTTCATCGTATAAAAGTGATGTAGCCCTACTTACCTAGTAGCATTTTGAAATTATAACATTATAATAATATTATAATCTGCACGAACAATATTATTATAATGTTATAATAATATTTTTAGTCAAACATTTGCTGGTATAGTGTAAAGTACGCACTTAAATAAAAATATAAAGTACCTACGCACATTTATTAAAAGAAAATACCTTTAACATATTATGATCATCAGAGTTTATTAGGTTTTAGATCTATCGGTCTGATTGTGCGCAGACGACGAAAGGTACCTATTAACTTTTGAAAACTTTTTTAATATAAAACCAATGTTATAAGCTCATAACCGATTAGTATCAAAGATATTATTCGTACAACAGTCGTATTGTAAGATGTAGGTATAGCTATTATCATTGAAAATGATTAGTAATAATATTATACCTAACGATCTCTCGCCGAGTTGAGAGACACCAGACGAGTGTCCCACATTACATTTGTATATTATGAAATATCCGTGGTAAACGGCGTCATTTCGTTTCGGGAAACATGGGTTAGAAAATGTGTGGGTACTTACCTAACAGTGACGTTTCCACGTTAGTTGTGGAACAAAAATTTCATTTTACTTTACTCATTAGTCTCCGTTTGATCCTTTCCGAGCCACACGCATTTGTGTCACCACGGGCTGGTTAGTAATGGACGGATAATTTGTTTTTCCAGGCGTTAAATTCAATTTCCCGACTTGAATGACCGCCAAAGTTATCTACGCGATGACATCGTTATTTAGAACACGCAGTTCTTACCTATAGGCTTTAAGTCATCACACACACAAAAGTTTTGCAATGGAAAAGCTTTCAAAATTATCATTAATATTATCAAGTCACGCGTATAATAATTACAACGTATAAGTAGGTAGGTGGGTATGATTTACAGATGTTCTACTGTTCTCGTGTAACAGTATTTGATGATATGTGAAAATATATAGACCTGCATTTTAAGTAAATTAAATAAAGACGCAAATGAGTACGTTATAAGTTATAACTATGGGAAGTCAAGATTTACAGTAGAATTAAATACATTGTACGTATATATTATGTATAATAATAAAAGCTTTAAATAGAAGAAACGGTAATAATCTGTATACATTTAGCATAATGTAAATGCGTTTTTAGTGATTGATTATTCTCAAGCCAATGGAAATTATGTGAAAATAGTTTCAAAGGCAATGTGAAAGAAAATAGTGCTGATAATTTAAAAAATATGTTTTATGAACTAAAAGAATAATTATTTCTTTAAAAAGCTTTCTAAACATCAAAATTAATTAAAAATGTATAAATTGTAAGATTTATTTTTTACTTTTTTAACCATTTTAAACTTTTGATTGACGTTATTTGTTAAACGGTCGACTAGCCAAGCTTGAATCATCCAGATAAAATCATCAATCATACAAAACACTGTAAAAGAACAAAAATGGCATGACACTCGGTATTGAAACATTCATCTTTAAAACTTTAGAACATAACAATCAGATATAATACAAAAAATGTAATCTGTATATATTTTTTATGGTTATGCATACATATTATGTACGTACTTTAACACTTAAATGCTTTTTTTTATAGCTTTTAATTGAATAAAAGTTACAATTTTTGACAGCAACTTAGTATTCAAGTTTAAGACAATGTTTGAAGTATCTATAAAACGAATAAAGAATATCTTAGTTGTTACGTATATTATTGTTATTTGAAATATAATGTAAACCAACACTTCCTTACAATATTTTAAACTGCTTGTTTAGTATGTATAGACTGTATGTATAGTATATATGTATTATAAATATAAAACTATTTTAGAAAATATTTATTAACAAAATTATAAAAATAATTATTGGTAAATTATTTTTTACAAAATCATTTATAGTTAATAATATTTTATATTTTTGAAATAAATTTCGTTGAATTTTCTGTTACATTTCTTCATTTTAATAATCACTAAGTAATCCAAACTAATATTTTCGATGTTCTTTTGAGAACAAATATTTATTCATCAATTCATCACATTGATTCTAATTTCATGAGGTGGCACATAGCACTATTAATAATTATTTGTTTGTTTATAAATATTACCTAGGTAAATTTAAAACACACGATTTCATGAAACACAACTACACAAATTCAAGCAAGAAATGTGTAACTATATGAGTCAGTGGCATTTAATGAGATCATGAATAATAAAACACGGATATAATTAATGTTACCAAGAAAAACAATTTTTATCTAAGGCAAAAACATTCATATATCTGTATAAAAATCAATGAAATTTGTTTTAAATATAACAACCATCACGCAAAGAGTCACTAGTGGGTGACTTCTTAATCACGCTTATCATGTTTTGTTTGTCACTTGTCACTTATACTTATTATGCTATAAAGTATAGATTGTATAATTATTATAAAAAATAAAAAAATATAAAAAAATATAACAAATATGCAATTTGATATACAAAAAAGAAATTATTTAACAAAATATAAATAGCAAGTCATAGATTTGTCTTATACATAGATCCTTTTACAATCCCATTATAATTTAAGCAACGAACAATTACTGTAGTCTGTAACTAACTTGTTGAATAGTTTCAAAGTTGATTGATTTTAAAGTAGGAAACAGTGTAAACGTTTAAGTATTTTAGATACATATTATATAAGATGTAACATACCTACATAATATCATTGAACAAATAACCACCGTCGGTCGTCGGATGGTATTTATAGTACGAAAATAGTGTTTGAGATTTTAGAGGAGGCCTGAATGATTGGAGTCCGGACTATAGTCGATGAAAAATATTTTGCAGTAGTCACAAAAACCTAAAAAAAATGTCCTTATTGTTTTAAATAAACATAATATTTTTAATCCATTACAATATAAATACAAAATGGAAACACAAACAATAAATTAATTGAGAAATTAAATCTTCCACATCCCCTCCTGGGTTCACGATTTTTCCTTTATGTTCTATATCTACATTAAGCTACCAACTTATACTGTAGTCATTTAGACTTAGAAAATGCTAATAACCTTTGGCTTTGATTGTTGATGCGTTAGTACGTATAAAAAAATACATATTTATGAAAAAAAAAATACTCAATTTATATTTTTACCAAGTTAACATTTCAATCATACAGTTCTCATGCTCTAAATAATTTATTATACACATACCTTATTATTATTAATCTACCTACGAAAAAAAAACACACATATACTTAATTATCATTAGTATATGTCCTTAGAGAAGGTATAACACGTGGGACAAAAAACAAATTTATCACAGTACAATTTGTTATTAAATAGATTGTAAATAACTTAATAAAAAATTTTAAATGCCTATCTAATGGTAAATTATAATACTGTTTGTATTACAAAAATTTTGTATAGCCTATATTAGTCTGCATCATGATAGCAATCAATAAGTATAAAAAATGTCAGAATATGTTTGTCGTTTGCACAACGTATGCACCTATGTTAAGTTTTAGAATGATGATTTAAGTTAGATACATTTAGCTATAACAATACCAAATTGCACAAAAATGTAATTAATTTAACGACTAGCCATTTAATGAGCTCACTAAAATTTAATGGACTAATCATGAGCTACCAAGTCATGTTCATGGGGCCATTATTAGCTTACTATTGATTTATTAAATGTTTAGTGATCACTGGTTATTTATGCAAATCGGATTAAAGCAATTTGAATGTTTTTTTTACTATAAAAAGAATAAATTAATAATATACACAGATAGTTTTGAAATATGTATCACAAACAAATAGTTCTGCATTTGCTCATCCAACGCAACAATAATAAAAATAATGAATGCATTAAAAATAGTTTGATTTAAAATTTCTGACCAAAGAATAATAATTGAATGTAGGTATCTATACTAACTATACAATATCCACTCCAGTACGTGTTCGACCTCCGACTGAACAGCACGTGTACATATTTCGCGACCGTGCGCTTTTATAGCTTCCGATAGCACTCCGTTAATTATGCCGGTGACCAGCGTACAGGTAATATAATCATTATTTTTATTATTATCTGACGCGGAACATTCGACGTAATGAGCGACAAAAATACAAAAGGCAAACCGCCTTTTACAAAAACATTAAACAAAAATATCACAAACACTCACTCGAAAACACCTTCTGTAAAAAACATACCCACAAGCCATATTAAACAAATTCCCATCTACTCCAAATCAAACAGTTCAAAAACAAATCCTAGTTCGAACAAGTCAAACTCAAATGTCTCTGTAGATAATATTGATACATTACCGCCACTTACACGCTCCACTCCTACCTCTGCCAACACCGCTGCTCTCCTAATTACCGCTGCAGCTAATCAACACGATAACCACTCCAATTCTGATAACCAAAACGTTATCGTTTTCAACGACGACAACGCCCAACCCCACCCAGCATACAGCTCAGAATCACCTACCAGTTTTGCTACGATTACGGCAAACGAAAAAACTCCATCCAGGGAACAAGCAATTGTTTTCAACTCTATAGACGGTATCAGACAAATAGAATATATACTTGCAATTGGAAAACTGATCCTCCCTCGGGACATAATATTCACTTCAAGGATATCCAACAATCGTTTCTGTATTTTTTTTTCAAGCAAAGAAGTACTCGATACACTTCTTGAAAAATCCAAAACGATATCAATAAATGAACACACTATCCCTATTCGCAGATTGATTAATCCAGCCAAAAAGATCACGATATCAAATGTGTGTCCATCCATACCTAACATAATAATTCTTAACGCATTAAAAAACATCAATATATCTCCAGTCTCACAACTAAACCACATAAAAGCCGGCATCAATATTGCGGGATACGAACATATCCTGAGTTTCCGCCGCCAAATGTTTATAAATCAAGAAGATATCACCAAACTACCTGGGTCGTTAGTTATTAACTTTAACCAAACCTCATTTAGAATCTTTTTTACTGACGACAGAATCACTTGTTTCCTATGCAAAGAGGTGGGTCACACTTCTGCGTCATGTAAAAAACAAATTTCTCATAACAGCCCAATTGCAACCGTTGATGATCATACTACAGAACTACTCGAAGATATTCAGCTTCCTGAATTACCTCCAATAGACACAACCCAACCACAAAGTACCATGGACTGGAATCAGGAAAACAATGATATAATTTCATCCCAACCCGTAGCAAATACTAAAACATCCCATGTAACAATGAAAACACCAATCACCACTCAAGCCAAAAGACCTCTATCGGATACAAATACAATTAAATCTCCCACCTCCCCTACAGCACCAGGCAGCCCTATGCCTTTCATTCAACCTGAAAAAAAAAAAGCCAAAACCAGCCGCTCTAGATCCAACTCTCTCACTTCCACCGACGATAACAAAATCAACACCTCGCTTGAACCTACAGCCGCCTTTTTCAGCGACAGTGAGAATACTTCAATCACCCTGGACCAATTTAAATACTTTTTGGAAAATATTAGAAACCCTAATATTAATATATACACATTATGCGACGAAATTAATTCCAACATCTCGGACATGCTCGACTTGACGGAAAAAATATACCCTCTAATTACAGATCGTGCAATGAAGTCCAAAATAAAAATTTTATCCAACTTATTGTTTAAGACCCTTCCTCCCAACTAATTCAACCAAATGAATAAAAGGATTCCCTCAGATCTATCATTTTTCACATCAAGCACCTTCAAACCTCCTATACAATTCAAATGAAAACAAATATAATTCAATGGAACATCAACGGGTTCTTCAGTAGACTTGAAGAGCTCCAGATACTAACCAAAGAACTGAACCCTGCAATAATATGCATTCAAGAAACCAATTTTAACGAGAAAAGCAATCCCAAATTTACGCACTACGATATCTATAAACGCAATCGCTTCTCGTGTATCAGAGCCAGCGGTGGCGTCGCAATAATGATCAACAAAGATTTCCCCAGTGTCGAACTCCCTTTAATCACTGATTTCGAAGCAATAGCCGTTTCAGTCAATCTGCCTCATACAAAACTAACCATATGTAACATATATATCCCAAACAACAGAGATTTCTGCCTAGATGACATCGAACGTATCATAAAACAACTGCCCAATTCGTTCATTATAGTTGGCGATTTCAATAGTCACAGCGAGACCTGGGGATCCTACAAATCGGATCGCAGAGGGAAAATCATCGATGAATTACTTAATAACGAAAATCTAATGCTTCTCAACAACGGACAACCCACAAGAATCAACCCTATCAACGAACTATCATCCGCAATTGACCTCTCCATCGCAAACACTTCTCTCGCGCATAAATTAGAGTGGTGCACTCTACCTTATACCATCAATAGCAGTGATCACATCCCCATTCAAATATCCATCAACCACCCACTCGACGACACACACCTAGTTTATCCATCTAGATGGTCTATCAGGAAAGCCAATTGGGATCTTTTCTCATCTCTAATAGAAAAAAAAACCGAAAGCCTCCCCACCCCATTACCAGAAAATATAGATGCAGACGTAAAAGAATTTACTGACATTATAACAGAAGCAGCCTTAATCACAATAGGTAGGTCTAAGAGCAGCTCCCCAAGACCTCGCGTCCCATGGTGGAATGAAGAAATAAAAAAAGCTATCCAAAACAAAAATAAAGCTCTCAAGAAATTCCAAATCTCCCGATCGCAAGTGGACTTCATCAGTTTAAAAAGGACAAGAGCCCTAACCAGATATCTGGTTAAGAGCAGCAAATCTTTATCGTGGAAACTATATGTGTCCAGCATCGATAACCAAACTGACCCCTCAATTGTATGGAAAAAAATCAAATCTATTAGAGGTACCAACAGAAACAATATCCACTTCCTCACGGACTCTAACATCACAACATCTCCTAAAGAAGTCGCCAACACCCTGGGACAAATGTTTCAGGAGAATTCTAGTAAATCCATCTACGATCAGGAATTCTTATCCAAGGCAAACATATATAACAACCCATCGAACACAGTAGATCCCCATAATAATGTTCAAACCTACCTCAACTCACCTCTACTCATCACTGAATTGGAGGAAGCTCTCCGTAATTGCAAAAGCAAAAGCCCCGGCCCTGACGGAATCCCCTACCTATTTGTACAAAACCTCCCAGCGAACGCAAGGACCCATTTAATATCAATATACAATTCAATTTGGAACAATAATTGTTTCCCCAACACATGGAGACATGGCCTCGTCATCCCTATTTTAAAACCCGACAAAAACAAGTTTTTACCTGATAGCTACCGCCCCATATGTCTTTTAAATACGCTATGTAAATTACTCGAGAAAATGATTAACAATCGTCTAATGTGGCACCTGGAAAAATCTAACTATCTCACTCCCGAACAAAACGGTTTCAGACGCGATCGTAGCACTACTAAGAATATTTTAAACATTAAAAATGAAATCCAAACAGCTCTAAAGTATAATCAAAGTTTAGGATTGATCAGTTTTGACATTGCTAAGGCATATGACTCAGCTTGGAGACCCAGAATAATCCACAAGCTCAACAAAATTCTAACTAAAGGTAACATGTTAGACTTCATAAATAACTTCCTCGGCACCCGGACGTTTCAGGTAAAAACCTCAAACACCCTATCCGACATATTTACACAAGAGAACGGCGTACCACAAGGTTCCACCATTTCAGTGACGCTATTCCTAATAGCCATCAATGATATCTCCGAAGGAATACGCAACCCCAACATCCCTCTTTTATATGCTGACGATTTCAATATCCTATGTCGCAGCACCAACAGCAACACTATTCAACAAATGCTACAAGACTCGACCAACAAACTTGAATCCTGGTCAAAAACAGCGGGTTTTCGATTTGCGTCGAACAAAACTAGCCTCATACTCATCAACCAGAAAAGAAAAAAGGAAAACATAGCAATAAAAATGGGTAACCACACCATCAAGAACCAAACTCAAGTCAAAATCCTTGGGGTAATCCTCGATTCTAAAGCTTCATGGCGCCCATACATACAACACATACGAAAATCATGTCTTTCTAGAATTAATCTGATAAAAACACTTTCCCATACAGCGTGGGGAGCACAAACCCAAATGCTACTGAAAATCCACAAAACACTCATCCTTTCAAAAATAGATTACGGAGCTTCTCTAATATCCGCCGCCAAACCACCTCACCTTAGAACACTGGAATCAATACATAACGCAGGGATCCGACTCTCCATTGGTGCGTTCAGATCAAGCCCGATCAGTAGCATACTCAGCATTGCCGGCATTCCACCATTGGACATAAGATGGTCTGAACTAACCTCCAAAACCGCAGCCAGAATGGCCCGCTCCCCCCAAGGTCTTCATTCCTCCCCTAACCACATTTCCAACAATTATAAAAAATATGATTTAGACAACATAATGACTACTGAAATCAGCATATCCCCTCCGTGGCTCATCTCGATGAACATCATCCTGGACTTACACCAACTCCCCAAGAAATATACCAGCTCCACTCAATACAGGAATCTCTTTATGGAAATACTTTCATCTAAACAGCAACACGCACTTATATACACGGATGCCTCTGTCGCGGTAAATCGGGTTGGAATGGCCATCATTCACGGGGATACACATATCCAATGGAAACTATCAAACAAATGCTCCATTTACACAGCTGAAGCACTAGCCATCCTAAAAGCTATTGAGTTTGCAACAAACAAAGTTGAAGCCAAACAAATCATTATCCTTAGCGACTCCCTTTCCTCTCTCATGAGTATCCAGAACCAGTGGAAACCTACTGACTTAGCAAGAAAAATTCATAATGCTCATTCCACCGCTACCTTCGCCGGTAAACAAATATCCTTCATGTGGATTCCCGGCCACTGTAATATAAGAGGAAATGAACTCGCTGACAAGGCTGCCAAACAGGCCCACCTAGCCAACAACCCCCTTACGTCACTGGTTTTTACATACCAGGATGTTAAGAGGATCATTGCTAAAGAGGCACACAACCAATGGGAAAACAAATGGGCAGCTGTGACAACCAAGTTACATGAGATCAAAAGAACCACATACCCTTGGCCGTTCCCTGCAAACATCTCCAGGAAACAGGAGACAGCCATCACTCGCCTCAGGATAGGACACACACACATCACCCATCAACACCTCATGAAGGGAGAAGAATCTCCCATCTGCACCCAATGCGGCTCCCTACTTACTGTCAAACACATCCTCACAGAATGCCGAAGATATGAAAATGAAAGGAGGGAACTGAACCTTCCGGACCAGCTAGCCGAATCACTCAGCCCCGAACAGAGCAACCTAACAACGACGTTGGTTTTTTTACACAACACAGGACTTCTCAACAAAATTTAAGTTATATTATGTTATACTGTCTTTTCTTTCTTGTATTTTTTTTTTTTTTTTTTTTTTTTTTTTTTTTTTTTTCTTTTTGTCTTCTCCTTCATATTTAATGTCACTATATACAAAAATTTCTAACCCTGTATAGTATTGTATAGCATTAATGTCGTCCAATGGCCATAGTCGCCGCGGATATAATATAATAAAAAAAAAAAAAAAAAAAAAAAAAAAAAAATATCCACTCCATTTCCAAATGACATTCTTTTGAAATAAGTGCAATTATAAAGTTTAAAAGCATTATATTGGAAAATACTATAAATATTTAATATGCATTTAAAAAATGAATATTCAATGTAATATCTGTACATAGTTAATAGTCTTATTAAAATGTTCCTTCCATACATGTATGTGAACCATGCATGGTTCACTTTACCCTGATATTTATTTTTATCCTTCGCCGTTTAAGTTAATAGTATTTTAAAATTTAAACCAATTAAATCAAATTATATAGGATGAATATTAAATACTTTTACACTGTCAACTACACTACAATAAGTATGCGTAATTTTACAAAGGTAATACAGCTAATGGTAAAGGAGGAGAGGTAGTATTTTATTTTTTCGCCCATTTTAGTACTTGTAATTTTTGCCATCAAAATCGCGTTAATTTAAATGCGTATGTCATCTGTGCCAAAATTATAAAAAACAACATGTAACTTGCACCACATTGAATTATAACTTTGGTAACGAAAAGGCATAGGTATGTAATCTGTGGCACACTTTCAATTTCAATTGTTGGAATTGACCTGAACAATTATTTATCTAGCTCACGCCAGTATTATAGCACATAAAACGTGATTACAATTATTACTCATTTATACACAAAGTACGTATAGGTATGCGTCTACTTCTACAATTCAAATTAGCTTACATTAATTTTATTTTGCTTAATGTACATTTTAGTAATTTTCTAGAAATATATCTATTGAGATTAACTCGATTGATGAATGATTTGAGATACACATTGATGGTTTAAAAAAAAAATGATTATAAATTATTTTAAAACGTCTCGAATCACAATTTTTGTAGGTACAAGATTGCTCATATTACATAATTCCTTTTTATCTAGTTTTGTGTGACGAAAATTACGATCTTAAAGGAGGACTTGTGCTAAAAAGTAGGTTTCGGCCGTAGGTACATAGGTACATTTATTTTTAAGACAATTCCAACGAATGGTGATTCAAGACGAAATCAAGAATCACAAGTGGATATATTTATTCGCAGTGAATGTCAAATAAACATTACAGTGTTATTTAAGAGAACGGAGTTTTTTTATTTTCAGTCGGTAAATAAACATTTTCCATAAACCTTTTCGAAAAATCTTGAATTCTTGCCGCGGCAATGGAAATGCTTAAATCCAAATGTATTTGCCAACGATCCCGTGTTTGTTGACATTTTTTCGTCGACCTCGGAGAAAAACATAACATAAACGAAAAATAAAGAATTTTCGGATTGATAAAACAATATTATAAAATGCAACTCGTTAAAACGAGAGACGATTGTGCAGGAGTGGGTGCGTTGCATTGTTCGGGATATAGACTGAGTTTAGTCGTTTTAGTCGTATTCTCATTCACATATATAATGTATACTTCGCGCGCGCGCACACGCACACGCACACACCCACACACAGAGGCTTATGTGGGAACTCTCAGGCTTTTGGCATTTTCAATAAGCATTCCCGTCAGTTTAAGTGGTCCTCGCGTGTACCGCCACCAGATTGCGTTGAATGGTGGGGGGTAGGGGGGAGGCGCACGACGCAAACTTTGAATAAACTCTCGTCGCGAACATAAATAAGGCGGAATTATTGAAGCGATGACAAATCACAATATATTCTCTCCTTCTCGCTCTATATCTCCCTCAACGGCACGCTGCTGCAAGCGAAAACTCTCCTTCTCCGCAAAACCGCTGCCGCCGTCGTCTCCACCCCGAGGGCCCGTGCACATTAACATTATTAAGTCTTTGCCGGCGAATTGGCCTCAAATAATACTGTTTGTAAAAGCTCCAGCTAATATAAATATATTATATACACCATATACACACACACACACACACATATATATATAACATACACGCGGCTATGGCGGGGCGGATGCCTTGTGGAGCGGGCGGTGGGGTCTTAGCGGCGTGCTGCGGTAGCGTTGGTGGCGGGGAGGTTTAAACCCTCGGAGGGTCTCGACGCTTTTAATAACCGAACGACCGATAAAACGGCAGAGCCGAACAATGGACACGGTGAAAATATTTTCGAGTGCTTTTTACTGAAAAGTTTTCCCACGCAGAAACTGCACTCCTTCCCTCCACACACAACCTCCGCACACCTAAAACCGCCACGGCGGTCTTGTGGACCCCGAATACCCGGACGATTATAATAACTTAATCGCCAGAACTGGTGCAAGTTGGGGGGGGGGACGGGGGCCCAGACCGTTAGTGAAGAATTACTGTCTTTTGTTCGCTTAACTCTGTGGTTGACGGACGCGAGCATAGAGAGAAATGGCCGAGGCTGCAGCAGCCACTTCTCCCCCTCTCTCTCTCTCCTTCCATCATATAAATTATATATATATATATATTCCTCCGACCGCCCGCTGCAGAGCGGCGTACAACCATCATAATATTAATGCCCCTAAGTACTCGTAAATGAAATTCAAAGACGCGTAAAATTAAAAGCGGAGATTTTCTTTCTTTCTTTCTTTTTTTTTTTTTTGTAAATTCTTAAGGAGATTATGTGAATTACACTGCAAAAACGGGTTAAACGGCGCCACTTTAAATCCCCGAAAAAAAAACAGTCTTTTTTTCGGAAGGTAATAATATAATTCTATTGTTGTTGTCATGCCGAGTTGAGTTCGAAAAATAAATGGTTCGTTGTCTAATTTTATCTCCAAACTAACTTTTTTTAAATAAAATGTGTTTTCAGCATGTCTAATGTCTATATAGAACCTCTGTGTACAAACGATTTTAACAGA
Source organism: Macrosiphum euphorbiae (assembly GCA_949089665.1). Lineage (NCBI taxonomy): Eukaryota > Metazoa > Arthropoda > Insecta > Hemiptera > Aphididae > Macrosiphum > Macrosiphum euphorbiae. The sequence goes on along the minus strand of CARXXK010000001.1, from coordinate 18,525,107 downwards.
AACTCGTTTCATGTTCAGACTCTTGTAATAATTTTATTTCGTCGTAAGTATATATTATTATGAACTACCAAAATAATGTCACTTATATGTCTTTTCTATTCATGAACGAGAAGAATAACAAATTATGATTAAACTTAGGTATATAACATAGGTATATTGAGTCTAATTTTGCAACTGGATTTCATACCAAGGTGTATACTAATTAGTAATTTATTATGTGAATATAATTGGCGATCCAGTGTGAATTTCAAGTATCTATAGATGTGGAACCATTTTAGTCGCATATATATTTAGAAATTTCTCGATCATAATATGAATTTAATTGACTTGCAGATCATATAATTAATTTTTAAATCACATTTGTTATAAACTATACACTTAAAACTTAATAACATCAACAATTAATAATATCGCCTACGTAGAAATTTGTGATTTAAAAATAACTAAACATTAATTCGTATAGTGTTTTTATAAATACATAAAAACCCCTTTACGAAAAACGAATATTTTCATCAACTTCATAAAATATTATGAGAAAAATATCCAGTTTATGGTTCGGTAAGTTTCCAACACAATAATATCATAATTTACATACTCGGGGTATTATAATCAGAGTATAGAATATTATAATATTATACATACGTACCTACCTAGGTATAAATAATTGATACACCTACTTTTTAAATGAAAAATTAAGTAATGATTTTAATAGAATAATTCGCTCTATAAAATAAAATTATTGATAATATAAGCAACTATAATATTAAAGTTATCTATTTTTATGTTCAGGATATCATCGTTTGTTCAATTTATTAAATAATTAAATAATACAGTGACCATGGTCAGTGAACAGTGGTAATAACTTATGATTTTATGAATAATATAATATTAACTATTTGCCACTGTATAATATTTTAAATCGATGATATTATTATATATTATGCTTCGTAAAATAAGAAAAAGATAAAATAACTTTTGTGTCGACATAATAATGTTATGAGTTCAAATCTAAACTTCTAAACAAATATCCAACGCATATATAATATATATATATTATATATGTTGCTCCATTATACCCTATAGTCAAATTTTATTTTCCTAAAACTTTTTTATTTAAACATCTAAGGTATAACCAAGCGGAACTGGTGGCCGGCACGTGTGTCCAAGAATTTAGGGAGTTTAAATAATAGTAACAGTATGAAATCGGTCTACCAAATCGCTTACCAGGACACTATAATGTATATATAAGGTACACTGCCATACCACAGCCGCTACTGTGGTTAAGGTCTATTAAAAGCGGGCGAGCGGGGAAACATAAAAAGAGAGAGAGAGAGGGAGAGAAAAAAGGCAAAACGGCGTAAACTTTAACAACCCGAGGCCAATATCCTCGCATTATATTATAGGTGAGCCTGTTTATGGACTGCGCGGATGCTGTTTTATTTCCACCTCGAACCATCCTCGGCGCCTGCTCCACCTCGACTATTATATATATATATATATATGTATAACCATACACACACTAACCACCTCAGGCCCCAAGTATATGGAACCCCCCCCCCCACCTAGAGCCGGATAAATTATTCAACGGCGGCACGTCTTATTAAAGGAAATTTATACACGGCTTTTGGCGTTTATATGTTCACCCAAGGATTTCAGGTGTTTTTTTACGATCGCCGAGCGTCTCCCCTCGGAGATATTTACGCGTGGTTTAGGTACCGTTACTGTCTCTAGTCAATAATTTTCAAAATCCTATTATTATTAAAGATCGCTTTCGTTTTATTTACATTTTTTTTTTTTTTGTATTATTATTATTTATTTCTTGAGGGAGACCAGAGTACGACGTTTTCCCGATAAAATCACATGTCTATATGTATATATATATAGCTTAAACGAAATTGTTATTGCCCGAGGTCCAGATAATGCGCGATAGCGACTGCCACTGCAGGAGTAATGGTTTTACATTTTAAACGAGTTTGTTGCACGAATCGATGTCTTGTTCCAAATTAAATTATCGTAGAAAATGTTAGTTAACCATAATAAGATATATAGGTACACTGCAGGGCGGGATAAAAAAAAAACCGAATGTATTGGGCACTATATTATTATAGTCTCAATAACATGAATGCGCGGCCTGGATAATGTACGGGGGGCTTGCAGAGTACTATATATTAGTTAGTTAGGTACAAAAACAAAAGGCGGAAAACGTATACGTACTTAACGAACACAGTTTACATACACAATCCAGTGATAATCGCCTACCTATATAGTGCTTAACTCTGCTTATAGTGGCGCATATAGAACTGCTAAGCCACCGTAATTTTTTTTCCGCCTTTCTATATATGGTATATACCCAGGTACCGGGTAAAAAATAAGTTATCGGGTTTATTTGCCCTCACTGTATACCCATCCACATCTATTCAAGCAGCCATTTCATGGAAAAATGGCCACCAGGGTGCTAAAATACCTTTGACAGATTACTATTCACTAATAATAATTATTACATTTAGCCGGTCATATATAATAATAATAATAATAATAGTGTATAATACGGGACCCACAATAGGATTTACCATGGTATATTCAAAGTGGCAGAGTAGTTTAAGTCGCATAATACCTATTCGCGAAATCACCACATTTCGAAATAATAAATATCCGTGGGACATTGTTTATGTAGGTATGTATCATATGATGTATACGGTTACGATAAATGAGTAGGTATTATTATTATTATTATTTTATTATTTATACACACAATGTTGGTTCTCTGCAAACAAATTTAAATTGATAAAATACTTTGACTATATTTTTGTGGAATTTTATCTTAAAATGATTTATTAATGATAACGTTGTTATAATTTAACAATTTTCGGGGGGGTTACAACCCCCTAACCCCCCCCTGGATACGCCACTGCTATAATATATCAATTACCGGATGAAATTTCTATATAGGTAGGTACTTTTGTCTTTCCATAATATCGACGTGTTTTAAATAACTTACAATGAAAAAAAAATTATCTTTTGTATATATTTACTTTTAATTAATAAAATGTGATTTTTGAATTTCTTATTATATTAATTTGAATACAATACTTACAACACCTCGGGTGAATTAATACAACTATACGACAGTAACGCATTATAAATTCATGTAAAAAGGTGTATTTTGGTGAAACGTAATTCTTCAAATATTATAATATAATAGAAATTAAAATAATTAGTATATACTATATACTTTAAAAATATAAGTGTATTTATTAAGAATTTGTCAGTGAATTTGTTCTCAAAAATTGAAACCGATGAGAATTTGTTAAGCTACCAGACATAAATAATTATCCAGACTGTCATTTAACGGTTTGAAGTAAAAGTAATTAAATTAATTCGTTTTTGTATTAATATTTAAAATTAAGACACTTGAGTAAAGTGAAGTTTTAAACTTTATATAGGTACCTACCAAACATCTAAAATAATTTAAAATTAAAATGTCAATAAAAACCAATAATCTTTAATAATGATTTCGAATGATATGAACTAAATAATTGATAAAGTATTAAATCACTTAAAAGTTTTAACTTTAGACATTTATTTACAAAATCAAAATCAATTTCAATATTTGCTTATAAAATAATACTCTGAACTATTTACATTTGTTCTTAATGAAAACTTCTACCTATTAATAAACTAAGTCTGACCCAGACCGGGCCAGAAATATCCTTCGTATAAATTCAAAACTTAAGCATTATGTCGTCGTTTTTGAGAAGCATTCAGTTTTTTTTAAAAACAATTTTGTGTTATTAAATCTAATGGTTTAAATAATATTTTAAATTAATAACAATGTTTAGTGATTACTTATTTAGGTTTACTGTATTAATGTTCTCCACGAACTGTATGTTTGTATAAGTTTATTGTTTTCGACTCAATGGATATCCCAAAACAAATAATAAAAATAAAAAAACCCCCAAAAAATCTCAGTGTTCTTAGTATTATGTACCTACGTTCCTACCTCCCAACCTATTATTACAGTGTTTTGTGGTAGGTACTAATGTATTATATAATATAAATAATAATTTTAATTAATCAAAATAAAAGGAAAACATTTTTTTAGTTTAATAGTATTTAAATATATAATATTCTGTTTGTACAAGTATAGTACCTACCTATTTATTATTATTTTAAATCTGTTATTAATTAATATACCTAATATTAGGTAATATTGTCACAACTCACAGACTTATCGCTAACCCCATTTATAAGTTCAATTACATTATAGAAATTATACACATACAGAAAAAAAAATGTTTCAACGTTTTATAATCTATTTTTCACTCAGCAATTTGTCCTAATTTAAGCGAACAGTTTAAGAACCTTACTCTAATGACACTCGCCATATATAGACAATATTGATTTTCTAATCACTAACGTTATAGGTACTCAACTACTTGTCCATTTCCTACATTTTAAAAACCACTTTATAAATGGACACATATGTTCGAGAGTTTCTAAACTGTGGTTTTCTATTTGAGTAATTTATGAGTACTAATCAACATTTAATTACATTAGTATTATACACACTGCAAGAAAGTTAATAGAAAAATTATTATTTTTCATAATAGTATCATTTTTTTCAAGAGAAAATTAAATTTATCTTATCGTATAATACTACATACTATACTAGTATACAGGGTGTCCCGTGAGGATTTACTCATTGCGATACCTCCTGAAATAATGGAGATATCGTAATTATGTTTTTTTATTAAGACTCGCAGAGGTAAGCACTACAAATATTTTATTTTTTAATTAAATTAAATTTTTTAGTAAAAAAATAAAAAATTATTTTTTTATTTTTTATTTTTGAAAAAATTGAAGATAGCCATTCTATAGAGTATATTTTTGTGAACATTTTGAGCTTTTAACATTTTATTTTCATTAATCTCATGATTTTTAATAATTTTTTTAGTTTATTAGTAAAACGTCAATAAACTGGTTTTTGTCCGGGCGGCGAGTCCCCCTCTACGGCTAATGAGTAAATCCTCACGGGACACCCTGTATATTGTATATTGTAAACTTAAATTTAAATAAACAAAAACAATTTAATGTAAATAATAATTATTATTTTATCAATTAAAAATCAAAAAAATCGAATATGAGATTATATAAAAAATTAATCTAACTATTTCTCTTGTATATTTACCATTAATAATAGCCAGCTGTGGCAACCGAAAATATTTATTTGGTCCAAAAATGAAACCAGAAAAATATAAATTAATATTATGATTTATGATGAGTGAAAACAATGCACTAAAGTAAAGTGTTCTTAAAAAAATGTTCGTATTTTATACAGTACGCACCTAAATATAGGAATATATTATTTATAATATATAGGTCATCTATACATATATACCTGATCACTACAATTGACTACTGAAATAAATAAAATATTTGCAACCTAAAGGTGAAATATATGGTGGATTATTAGTGTGTCTTATTCATGGGCTAAACAAAATGTGATCTATTCTTTTAAAGTATAAAATAATGAACAGAAAAATTTACTAAATATTTGTTGTCGAAAAAAAATCGTATTCTTATTATTAAGTTGAATATAAAAATTGTGGTAGGTACTTGATTTATCATAATTATATTATAGATACTACAAGTTTTTGATATTTGAGTAAATGGATGAAATCAGGGCCGGATCTAGGGGGGGGGGGGGAAGGCGGGGATTTATCCCCGGGCGTATAATTTTCGTGGGCGTATTTTTAAGGTTTTAAATATTTTGTAAATTGAAAATTGAAAATGGACTTTAAAACAAAAGTTAAAACTAAGTACAAAATAATATTTCACAGGAAATGTGTAATATTGGGTATGGGAATAAAATAAAATAAAATAATTTTATTTTTAATCGAGATTAGTAATAACTAATAACATTGATTTAAATATTAAAAAGGACAAATATGAAAAAGGTAAAAAATAGATAAAAATATGAAATAAATAAAACCCGTCCGCAATTTACTGTCAGCGGGAGTGCACATGCCTTAGTCTATCATAAATAGATTAATGTACTCTCCGATTAGTGACATAATAAAGTATGGTAAATTACATCATTTTCTTGCAAATATTATAATATTATTTAGATAGTTGTTTAAAATCTTAATTATAAAAATCGCACTATTAATTCATTGTTATGTGATTTTAAATTAACAACTGTCAACTAAATATTTTTCCAAATAGGTAGGTACTCCATAAAATTATGTACTACATAAAATGTTACTTAGGTACTAATGATTTAATTGTTTTCAGATTATTTATTAAATTACATGTTCGTACCTAGGCTTATAAAAGTCTTTGTATTTAACAATTAATGCCTTTTTATAAACTGAACTTTTTTATAAATATCACCATGGCCACTAGATAAATGTAACACAACACAAAATGGAATATAATTTGTCATTTGTGTTTGCTTTTTAAATAGATACAAGTATACAACTATTAATTTACTTGATAAACTTGATACTACAAAAGTACAACATAATTAAATAATTAAAACAAAAATACTATCCCATTGATTGTAGCCCAAGACAGATTGAATATTATGTTTTACATATTATATTAAAATAATTTAAAAGGAAATTTATATTCTATTTGGTTCGTTTTTTTTTTATTATAAACTGTGTTTTTTGTCTAATTTATTTTTATAGTTCAAGATTTCAAACAGACAACCAGGTCCTTATTATTCTGGAAATTTTTAAAATGTAGAATGTAGTTATTTTAGTATATAGGTACATTCAATCCGTAAGTGATAATCCATGATAAATATTTCTTTGTCGTGTTATAATCATTATATTACAATTTTCAGTACATAATTACATTTTTGTTTCATTGTATTTATTCCGTACCTAGGTACATATTATTAAGTTTTGATTGTAACAAATATTAAAAATGAAAATTGTATAATATTGATAGGTACGTTGTAAATTAAATATTGTTCTTTTACATAAAGCGTCCTATATTAAAAGTAAGCAATGGATACCTAATTTAGATTTGTTAATAAATAATTCATACATGTTATTATTATCGATATTATTTATTCTAAACCTGGAACTTAGAAATATTGACCACAGATTTTAGCTTTAAATACACCATTAAGAAGTGCTTCTAAAACTATATTACGTGATTAGCTTAAAATTTAAAATGTTTCATTTTTAAGTTAAAATCGTTCAAATTATTTGTGGTAAATAAATGATTGGTCCTGCAGTATATTTGGAAAGGTTTTGTAAATTTTGGTCCTCAGTTCCTCGCAATACTGTGTGAGTGTGCTTGATTTTTCGTAAAAAAAATACTAATTCTAGTCATCTCCCTGAGATGGGCGTATTATTTTAATTTTCCCCGGGTGTTAAAAAGCTATGATCCGGAGCTGGATGAAAAACAACTTAAAAAATTATATATATCTTTTATTTTTTTTTTATTTTTTTTATTGAACAAACATAATATATTTACAATCTGTATTTACATGTAATACAATAAGTAAATGTGATGACGATTTGGTTAACAGGAGGGGGAAGTCACCCAGTGGCGGCACCCCGTCATATATATATATATCTAAAATTTAAATCTGAAGAAAACTATTGTAATATTTAAAATGTTTTATATTTACATTTACCTAAATGTTAATTTTTATTTTTCAGTCATTTTTAATATTTAATAATAGTTTTAATTAATCTATACATTTTCAAATAACTTTTGTTTTGTCTTTGGGATGCCAAACAATAACAATCTCCCCCACCCTCAAAAAAAAAAAATAAAAAAAAAACTCATCATTGGTTCGAATTAAAGGTTTTTAAAAATCGATAATACTGTATAATATTATACATCGAGATTTTATATAAAAGTCTGTTATAAATTTAATAAAACGAATACAATTAAAAAGTTAGGGGTTTTATATTTCCAATTAGGGGTTAAAGATTTGTTATGTTTTATTAATTGATAATAAATTTAAGGTCACGGGTGTGGTGATAAATAAATACTTATACAATATATAGAAGTTACAACATGTTAAATATTAACATAAGCAACATTTTGTTCATACTATTAATGATTTATTACATAAAGTAATGAAATTATTTAAGTTGGAAAAGGTTGTATGTGTATTGACATCTAACGGAATTTATTCATTAACTTTCGAGGCTAGAAAATACACCAATATGAATCAGGTAAATCAATTCATTGGGGGTTACGGGTACGTTAAAAAAACTTTCCTTAGCATATAATACATCACTAACTTATTGTGATCGATACATTTTCCTCTTGTTCGTAAAATCACATTAAAAATTCTTACTGGAACCGAAAGTATGTAATATATATTGAAATATATACAGATCAAAGATATAAACTTTTTTTTTATTATTAACAAGAGAGGCATATTCTAAAAACTCTATAGGCTTGACTATTATTACAATAATTATTGTACATAGATATTATTCATTGTAGATATTATTATCTAATAGAAATTGTATACATGAGGTACGTAAAGTAATACTAAAAAAAAAAATAAAATAACTGAATAAACATTTTAGACTAATCTATAAATTAACTTACATTATTTAGTTTTACATTTTTTCCCTCAAACAATTATACTATATCAAATGGAGAATCCTAAATTAGAAAAGAAACAATAAGAACATGAATAAATATAGCCAAAAGAGAAAATATCCCTAGAAGATCCTCCAAACTCCGAGTAACACACAACTTACTGAGAATGTATTTCAATTTAGCCCTTTCGGCCCATCATGTGTAAGATCAGGTTAATCAAACAATATATGATGATAAGGATCACATATTGTTTCAAATGAGTGACGAGTGCATAAGAGATAGGAATTCAGAGTCATTGGCCTAGTTGCATGAAGAAGAAGTAACTTGTGACCTCTCTCGAGTTTACAGAATGCTTTAATATTTGATCTAGAGATCTCAAGACCATAAAACTGCAGGGCTTTTTCCGAACAACAGAATTATTTTTTTTGTGCCACGATGACTCACTTGAGTTTATATTAGATTATTTAAAATTCCATGCCTTCTAAATGGTTTTTCTGATATGGGGAGTTAGCCAGTTAGGTCTGACAATGGAATTTCTAAACTAGAGGAACCTATGAATTGATCTGACTTTTTTAGAATTAGTTTTTTTATTCGAACAATAAACTGAAAATAATATGCACTCACATTTTTTTTATTCAGTTATTGGGCGTATATTTTATAATCATTGATATAGATTACAACTTACAAGTATATAATACTTGGAAATATTGCTTTTTTAGTACTCTAAGAATTTTACAACGAGTGCATCGAAACGTAGATACAAACAATCATACAACAGTCATAAAAAATAAAATAAAATAGAAAACTAATATCTGAAATCGTTAAACTTATAAAAAATGTCTTCGTCAAATCTGATATAATAGTGTACTCACGATACATAAATTATATCGTTTTATTATACAGGTCTTATAATAATTCATTATAATAATATTATAAATACAAAAATAGTTATCAAATCTTCATTGATAATAACTATAATCCTATGAATTAGAAAATTATGAATATTACATAATATTTAAATTAGTGTACACCAAAAGAAACAATAAAAATGATCGATACAATAATTGAATCGATCAATAATTTAAGTTAGATAACTTCTTATTTACATTTAAACAAAAATGTTTTTTAATCTATAAAAATAAACTAACTTCTAATTTCTACTCTAACTTAAGTTACAATTTTCAATAAACTAACTTATATTCTAACTTAGTTAGTTTAGTTATTAAAGTAACTTAACTTCAAGTAGTTGAAAAAAATGAATAACTTGCCCAGCTTTGTTAATTTTACTTAGGTATAGTTGTGTGTTTTTTCGTAAAATATAAATGTATCTATATTATTATATACTTGATTATAGATCCGATGTCAGAGATTGTCAAATCCGTTGTCGATGTGTTTTTTATTTCTGAAATAATCGTGTTTTCGTTATTCGATGATGCTCATATAGTTATTGTGCCCCAGATATGTAAATAAAAGATTTTATATTAAAAAAAAATAAAATATAAACAAAAAAAAAACCAATAATATGTTACTTACTTAAAATTCAAGATAATATGTACTTATAGAAACCTATGCCTGTTGTCTATATTAATAAAATACCATTATATAACTAAAAATATTATAATAAATAATAATAAGGTCAGTAAAACGCAATGGAAAATACTAAAATAGAAACACGTGAATGTGACGTGAAGTTATAATTTCCACATAAACTTAAAGTTTGCAGTTTTGGAAATTCTAATCAATTTTAAATATACTCCGGAATAATAGCTATTAATCATACATTTCACTATCATTCTATTCGGGGTAACTAGGTTACCTAAATCAAATTATAATAAATATGTATATGTAAAAGATATACCATAGTTGTTGTAAACCGGAATGATTTGATGATTCAATTATGCGTCTTAAAAAAAGTTTTTGTATAAAGCTAATTCTTTTGAACGTTCAATTTGAGCAGTTCACGATAAAAGATGGAATACGAATAGGTACCAATTTTGTGAAATTCGTGAAACGTAGACTTGCCTAAAGCCAAATTAAAGTTATTTATTTATAGAATGAAATAAAATTATTATAGGTATATTTAATATATTATTGTATGTCCATATGCATGCGAGTGTGTGTGTGTGTGTGTGTGTGTGTGTGTGTGTGTAAAATAATAGAATTAATAGACTATAACAGTTGAAATAGCCTTCATGTTTAAAATAATTATTGTTGTTTAAAACAAAACTTGATAGGTATAAGCTTAAATCATACTTGTTGTTAAAATGTGGAACTCCTTAAACTTTTAAATAAATAGTTTTGTAACTCCACGTATTTTACTCAAGTCATAAGAATGCAATTAAAATATTTTACTATAATGTAATATCATTGTATAAAAAACATGATTATTTCTTTGTCATGTGATAAACAATAACGATTTATTTCAAATAAACGAACAATAGGTATATGTTTAGTTTAAGATACAAAATACTTTTATAGGCCATATTAGTATCATACAATATATTACAATACATATAATGTTAATGATATTATATATGGGGAACGGAGTGGCCGAACCGACTAAGGCATCGGTTGCGACGCACACCGACGCCGGTTCAAAACCTTGGCCGAGGGCGGCATTTTTCTTTGGACAAGTACGGTGTCCGGAGAACAAGTGCCGCCATCCCCCGCTCGAAAATCTGCCAAAAACTACACACACGTGTTTACACCTACTGTTCCCTCCCCCACAGTTTAAAAACCACCCAATGGCCTAAGTTGCAGCGGGTTAAATAATAAAAAAAAAAAAATAATATTATCATATTACAGGGTGATTCATTAAGCGTACAACACTCATTATCTCAAAAAGTATTAATGTTTTTGAAAATATTTTCGTAAATACTTTCAAGTTGTTAAAAAAAACATTTTTATAAAAAAATTATATTTTTAAATATTTTTTATCCTTATAATACTTTATACTATTTGAATTATCTTTGTAAATTATTAATTTTAACTAGTAAAATATGAGTTTTAGTTTATTAGGTATAAAAGGTGTCTAAAGAACTTTTAATATTATTTAAGAACTAATATTTTCTTTATAACTATTTGTATTATTATTATTGTTATTATTATAAAGGCATATAGCGTAGGACTGTATATGAGTAGACAAATGTACTAATATTTGTTTTTATTCAATTAATTAAATTACATTTAAGTATAATAATATAATGAACAAAATGTAATAATTATTTAAACAATTATTTATGATTATATACCATAAGATTTGAGTAATCTTGGAGTAAAATCACCCATACAATAAAATAAAATAAAAATAAATTAAAGATAATAATATTTTCGTGAGTGTGACTTATCGATTTGTCTAAATAATATTGTCTCAAACAATATAATATAGATTTAAATTTGTTATTTTTTTTTTAGAGAATATATAATGTCAAGTAATAAAAAAATATAAAACCGATAAGTCAAACCCTGAAAAATATTATTATCTATAATTTTTATGAGAAGGTGATTTCACCCTAAACAAAGGTAAGCAAAAATAATAAAAATGGTTTTACGTGAGTGCGTACTGCGTATTATCCATGTCGTGGAACGTGAGCCTGAGAGAAAACATATTTCACAGACATCTTCTTGATATTATATTTACTCCTTTAAAAAGATTTTTTTATTCAAACAATAAAAATTGATTTAACAAATTAATTACTATACATAATTTATTTATTATTAATCATAACTTATCATAACTAGGTCCATAAAATATATTAAATATAAATAACATTATGTCATTATGATATATACTTAATACTTATAATATCATGACTATATTAGATTAGTATCGGTTAATAGTTTGATTAGGTACATTCATCAGCAGTTTAATATATTATGTCATATATGCAAGTCGAATACCTATATTTTAAATTTACTTATGATGAAAATAAGTTTTTTCAAATTCTAAAAACTGATTTTAAAAATACTTGCAAAGGTTTTTATTAAAAATTAGACAACATAAGGAATCAACCATGTTGTCTAATTTTCTGGAAAACTTCACTCACGTAAATTTTCATCAGCTTAAATGTTTCTAATTCAAAGATCAAAGAACCGCTTTGTGGTAGATTCCATAACTACTCGAAGAGAGAAGAATGCATGAAATGTAAAATACGTTTTTCAAATAATTTCCGATTTCATATTTTTTTTTTTTTTTTTTGTAGGTAATATTTAAACTTAGATATATAATGAATTTAAGGCGATTATAGTTCCTAATACCTATTAATTAGATTTTAAATCTTTGACCATTTGGCTAGGTAATCAGAGAGTGTCAGGTTTACAAAACCATTTACCTACCATTTAAAATCCCTAGTAAAGAATTCAACCCTCGTGTGCCATAAGCGGGAAATGGTTTTCAACAGCAGTCAGCAAATCACTCAGTGTAAATGGCAATTTCTAGTGGTTGTTAAATACTCTAAAAGGGGGAGCTAATGTAGAGGGGAAGCAAATTACTTAAGGAATGTGGCATTTATCACGGAAAAAGCAATTTTTACCGAACAACATTGCGTATATTGAGATATATGCATAGCAAGTGTGCTTGAGGATTTTTAAGCGAAGAGTACTATAGTATAAATGTATAATATTATAATTTTTCATTCAAATTTCCATAATTACTGTGTGAAATCACTATCAAATTTAATACAATGTTGTATCAAATATTACTTTACTCAATGTAAAATTTAAATTCAAATTAATTGTTTAATAAGATTATTCATTAGATACATTCATTTAATATTAGCTGAAATGAATATATTTCATATATTCAACTTAAAGTTAAAATTACAATCAAAATATTTAAAGATAAAAAAATTGTAATCAACTTGAAAATAAAGAAAGTATAAAATGAAACAATAACTACAATACTACAGTACTATGTAGACAGGTAGGTACCTACTACGTATATATTATCAATTAACTATTACAGTACAATATTAATTTGTTAATCAAATAAAAATCACTAGGTAATAATAATTTTGTAGTTGAATTTATTTCTTTTTCTATAACGTTAATATTAATGCAGGGAAATATATTTTTAGTTCTATGTAATTTAATTTATTCAAAGGAAATATATAGAGGCACGCTCTACGTACATAAAAGTCTTCAGAAAGCTTAAAATAAAAATTTTATTGCTATAGAAATGAAATGTCTTATAAGCATTTAATTGAATTATTATTATTTTTTTTTTGTAATAAAAAATTGTTCTACAAATGTAATATTTTTTTATAATTAATAATCTAGTGCCCTTACAAGTGAGACACGAAAAGTCAAGAGAGTTATATAAAATGTATTATATAATTAATAATTAGGAATAAAAATATATATATTATACCTGTGCTTAATTTTACATAGATAGGTACCGAGTCCATAAATTACACTGTAATACAATATATTATGTTATAGTATTAAAAACTAAAATCAGAAAATCACCTGTCACATATTATATATACGAGTAGGTACAGTGTATAATCGACTGTGATAGAAATAGATTTTCTAGTAAATTTATTTTGTCTAAACAGTTAGTAATAATTTTTTAAACCCGTTCAAATATATTATGAATAAATTCAATTTGCTTATTTATTTATCAATTATATGTAGTTTTATTGTATATGTATGAAACAATATTGTGTACTTATTACTTATAGACATTTATCAGTTGATTTATTTCACCATAAACTCAAGGTTGATAAAGTAACAAATTCAGTGGAAGGATCGTAACATTTTTACAGCGATTGGACATAACAAATTGTTATAAAAATTCACCTCGAATGTTGCTATTTTCATTATGCACATGACGTGCAGAAATAAATCGTCCACGAGATAAGTCCTGGGATGAAACTGACCACGTGTAGAAAAAAATATAGTAGGATATAAAATAAAGACATATCTTGAACAATGTAGACGGTAATAAATAATATAGGGATTTAAACCTATTTTTTTAATGTAATACCGACATTTTTTCCTACCTTAGACACAACTATTATTATATTTATAGGTATATAAATGAATATAATATACATTAGGTAAGTTACATACTGTTTTTAAAAACATTGTTAAGTTTTTAATAATTATATTATTTCGCTCAATACGATAACTATACAGTACATTTTTTAATTTTTAATTACAATTTATTCCATTTTTTTTTTTTTTACTATTTTGCAGATTACACTTTAAGTTTGACCATGATATTCATTCCATTGGTATTAGTTATTTAGTATGTAATAAACTTACAAAAAACAAACAAGTAACAACTTACTAGATAACAAGATCTATAATCTAAGAAAATTAATTAATATTATGTTTTTTCATTTATAAGAAACATAAAATGATTTAAATTATTTATATTATAATTTATGTTTTGAAGTAGGTACGCTACGAAATATTTGTATTTTTTATAAGCAAACATTTTTACAACTTTGTTGTTATTATCAATACCAAACCTATAGCCGGACCACGTTGTGTATGTTATAATAACAAATTCTAGATCAAGAAAAAATCATTAAAATTAACAACTGTGTTCGAATAGTAATGAAAAAAAATATTTATTTTGAATTGATAAGAGAACTGAGAAATATTTTTAAACTTTTGGCACCTTAGTATAAGTAGAAGCTATTACCAGTTGTCGCTCATAACTTTTAATGTGCTAAGACAATATTAATGTAAACATAAAAACTGATGTCAAACGAACAATATTTCAAATCATAAAGTTTATTCTTTTATATACTTTTAAAAATTTCACAGTTCAATTCAATATACAAAAAACTTGTGTTAAAATTAAAAATAAAACTCTTTTTACTTTATTGCATTTTTTATCTGAAAAAACGCATAAGAAATACATTTAGTATCTATGATAAGTAAATTGTGATAATTAGTGTTCAGATAATGCAGCAATATAAATCGTTAAAAAACCATAATATTTGCCAAAAAAGCATTTATTTCATTTAAGCTCATAAACTGCAAAAAGATCCTGCAAAAAAAAAAAATTTAATTATACCTAAGTATATTCTTTTACAAAATATAACATTTTTGTCAGTCATTAGCATATCCTCGTTGTATTCCCTCACAAGTTTTTTAATTTTTAACTTTTGATATTTTTACGTCATATTTAAATTTTAAATTAAGTTTTGTAGAACACTGTTCATATTTACTGATTGGTGTTTACCGATCAATGCAAGTATTTGAACATGCTATAAGTATATTATCTACAAAACTATCACTGATAATAAACAAAGACGTATTTAGGGTGGATGGGGGCTTTTTGTAGCCCTTTGTATTGAAATTGTAGTTACAAGTAATAATTTTCCGTCAAAAAATTTATAAGGATGATAAAAAAAAGTCTATACTCGTATCAATTTTACTAAAAATTGTATCATATATTTATCTTATATACCTATATACGATATGATTTTGATAAATATACCGTATGAACCGATTTTCCTGTTAGGTTATTAGGTATCAACCTAACCTAAACTGTATCAACGGGTTTTTGTGTAAATTTATTATAGAATGAAATATTGTCCATACCTAGCCTTGATGATAAGTATAAGGAATTCAATTCATAATTATTTTAAAACATTTCAAAAATAAAAATAAATAGTTTTTTTTAAATTGAATACATTATTATGAAAGTTTGTAACAGAACCATTGGAGTGAAATGATCCACTAAATTGGCCTTTGAAAATATAACTTTGTAGACCTACTTTTTGTGTACCAGCAAGTGTGACGTACCTACAAATAAATGATCAAAAAATATTTTTATTACAATTTTATTTATATTTAAAACTAGAATGATTTGACTCTCTGAGCCAAATTATTAAACTGTCTTATAAGTTGTAATATTATTGATTACTTTTACACTAAATCCATATACAAATATAACAATAATAAATGTACTCCTACCTACTTAATATGTACCATATATGTATTTACTAGTGTACCTACTAGTTACCTCAATTATTAGATTGAACATTTACACTTAAAATAATAAACCTAATAAGTGTATCATGTATAATATGCAGTTAGTGTATTTTTTCATTTTTAAAAATTAAAACCAAATAAACTGTATTTTTTGTTTTAAGCAAAATATTTAAAATAACTTAATTTTAATTTAATATGTAATTTATTTATATGTCAATATGCCGTGTACTAGTAATTATTAGTATATGTTTCACTGTTAATTTATTACTTATTTTAAATCTTAAAAGTATTTAAAATATTTTCCTAATGGATATTTTATTGAGGACATTGTATTATGATTAACTATTAAATAAAAACATTTTGAATTTGGTGATTTATTCAATAACATTTTTAAAAAAACTTAAAAGAAGGATGGTAATAGATATAGGTAATTATTTAATAATTTAACTTTGTTTCTGAAAGATTTCTATTATTATATATAATATTTACTATCAATAATAATCCAAAAAAGCTACAATATTCACTTGGGTTTTACACTGTTAGACACTCTTAAACATATGTTTTATTCGTTTTAAACAATGAACAAAACGTTTAAAACAAATGTTTTAAATTCATGTTTAAAACAAGTTGTTTAAAACGTTGTGCTCTAAACATCATAACAACCCTGAATTAATATGTATAGCTTCATCCGATTGGTTCTTATTGTCAGTATAATGTATTCACAACATTAAAATGTTCAATAGATCAAAACACTGTTTAAGCGGTTTAATAGGCTGCAAACTTTCATTACAAATAAGTTTGGTTGTATATTTATAATTTTATTTCTCTTTGAATCACTATAACAAATAGATTTGTAAGCCGATTTCATACAGCAGATAAAATATTTATAGACTGGCAGTGTTTGCAGTCGTTGTGGTACGCAATAATATCACAAATTGTCATTACAGTCCCGGGTATGGTATATATTACATATTATTATATACATTGCAAATGTCATGAGTTGGCCACCGTCGGAGGGATACTAAACGAGATCGTTAAAAGTTATTATGCAGACAAAATTCACAGTTAATGATCCTTTTAGGATTCCAAAAAATCTTTTGTTATTCGAAACGAGGTCGCCTAACGACTGCACCGGTCCAGTAGATAAGCAACAGTAACCACAGTGGCAGTTGTGTTGGCGGTGGTGATGGTGGTGGCGGCAATGTTAAGAAGAATAGTAGTTGCAATGTAACTATCGTCTCGACAAAACAATGGGTTTTAATGGTTCGACCACGACACAAGTTATTGAAATAGAGAATAGTTCCATTGATGGTGCCATATCCCGTTTTAGCACTTCCATAATCAGATCCATAATGGGTAATATTGTGTAATTTTCTTTTTCAGTTCACATTAAACGTAGATAGGTAACTACATAAGAAACATTCAAATAAAAAATATTTTTAACACTTCGACGTTTAATTTAATCTTGAGTATAATAATTAATAATATATATAGTACCGGACATCAAATCCTGATCAAAAATAATGAAATATAATATAATATACAACACTGAGAAATCACGGTTCGATTTCACGAAATTAATGATAACTTGATCTTGATGTGATATATATATAAAAGGATACCCAGCAAATAATAACATTTCTTTGCCAATACATTTCAAATTTCAAATTATCTATAGGTCACGTTAATATTTTTTGAATGATTATTAAAAAAAAAAAAACAATATCTTTATCAAATTCTAAGCTGTATTCATATTTATATAAAAAAAGTAATACATAGCTATATACAAAGGTAGGTAATGCAGGTTATTATAAAAATATATAGAATAACTATTCAATATATTTTTTTAGTAAATTCTAATGAAATGTAAAGAGAAATAATATATTCTTGACATATTATCTGTGTATATAAAAATGAATGTTTTCTGTCTGTCCTTTATGCATTCCTGAACAGTTCATCTAATTTAGATGAAATTTGGTACAGAAATAGATTAGAAGATATAGACTACATTTTGTCGCGAAAAAATGGTAAATTAATGGTGCTCAAATAATGAATTTAAATTTCACTGTGGGAATTGACACTTTTTAATTGTTAATAAATGGTTACTATTGGTTGTAGATTGAAATAGTAATGGTAGAAATTGGTATATTTTTTTTTGTATATAAGTTTATCGGTTGCCATTGGTTAATCGGGCAGATCAGTACCTACTAGCATGCATAAAATAGAATTTTCGCACATTGCCTTCCAAGGTGGAGTTGAATTTATGGCCACTCATTGGCGTGCCCGCAATCCACCTACTTGATATGCTGTCGCAGATTGTCCGTGATCCGAAGTAATGGGATTGCCTACCAAGGTGGATTAGTTGCACTTACTGCATCGAGTTACACCAAAAAGGAGTTGAACAATCACAATTTTTAAGAGTTATTATTTTTTACGGGCAACAAAGTGCGCGGGTTCGGCTATTATTAATTTATAAACTATAATTAACATCGCACGTCCTCACATGTACGTTTAATTTAAATACATAATATGTAAAACAAATATGCATTTACACTTTAAAGACATGTATGTTTAAGCTATTATACATACCTTACTATATTCCGTGTGATTTTAGGGATTTTCTACAGACCATAAGTAATAAGTATCTCATAAGACTCGAGAACACGAATGTCCAAATAAATATTTACAATATTAAACCACAATAAGATTTCCGAATTTACACAAATGTGACAATATAAATTATATTGTTTCCCAGATGTTCAACCAACTAAGGTATTTTAGTTTGGATATAGTCTGGTATAGAACACTATTACGAACGGTCCTTGTCCGCAGCACCTTTTTGAATACTTAACACGTTTCATGCAACGTTGCTGCATCGATTTGTTACCGATTACAGAAAATACTAAACTATACACATTATATTTTATTCTTGGTTTATTCAAACTCAGAAATAATTTATCAATTTTCGTTAATATAATGGCATTACAACGTTTATTTGCACATTTCTATTTCATTAATATATCTCCGGGTTGTCTGACAATTAATGAATATTTATAATAATTTAATAATATTGGTTTTATTTCCACGTTCAGAAGTAATAACTTAAAAGTTTCCTATTATAAACACTATAACACTAAACATTATTACACAGTTACCGCTGTCCACCAAATAACTAAATTTGAATAAGGCTTAACCAAATATTACAACTATAAGCAATATTATAATAATTATTTGCAGTAGAATATCGGTTCCGTAAACCACGATATCGTATTTAATATATTTATATATACAACGATATAAAAATTAAAATAAACTACAACGTCGCTCAAAAAATCGTTCTCTCGTTTTCATATAATATATAAAATATTATTTCTTTGATCTGCCGTCAATCGTTCTCAATTGTGTTACCAAAAAGGTAAAACATGCTCAATCGTATACACCGTTTAGTTTTTCCGGGCAGACACAATTCGAGACAAAAAACATTTGCCTACTCCATTTCTTATATTTTTTCCCGATTCCTTATGGACTTAAATGTTATTATTAGCCCACTAATTTATTTTATATTATTATAGTTATAAATACATGTCTAGCCAAAAGCATCTCTATATCCTTCTTTTATTTATCCTCATTCCTCCTATATTATAAACTATCAAATATCAATAAATACATCATCTATAATCAAAAATTGTTTATAATAATTAAATTTACATCATAATTATATTTTGTTCTAGTAGTATTTTATTAGCATTCGTTAATTATATTACTGTACCTCCCCACTTTAAAATGGTAATATAATATATAGTATAGTTATTTTATCCCTATTACTTATTAGCTGTTACTATACTATTTATTTGCTCTCCCAGCACAAGCTTTGCCTTTTGGTGGGTGCTGCAATATTGTCAATTTAAAAATATTGTTATTTTATAAGCTTATACAGGTAGAATATTTTGTTAAAATATGTAAAGAAAAGTTATTGCTGCAATCCAAATATTATTATTATTTAAAATTCAAATTTTGACAAAATTCATCAAATAACGAAAATTTACAAATTATTTAATAGTTTAAAAATTATTATAGTTAAAGAATGATAATTTTAAACAAAGTTTCTCATAAGTAATCTATACTGTAACCAAAGAACTCTATACAAATATAATTATAACATAGTTTTTTTTTTATAGATTTTTTTAAGAGACAATTAATTCAACATACTGTATTACCAATAGTAAAATAAATTACTTTAAAACTAATTATATCATGAAATATACTTAATAATGTAGGCTAACAGACCGATTGAATTCAAATTTAATACATCCATTAAAGTGACCCACTTGGCCACTTAAAGACTTCTGTGCCTGCGGCAGAGTATAGTACCCACTTGTCCATCTTTCTAATATGCTCGTTCATAAACCAATCATAAATTAAATAGTTTTGGTTATTAAAGAACGATTACCTACTTATTTTATACTTATGATTCTCATTGTACCTAATTCAATAGTGGTGTTCAAATTACAATAAAGATTTTGCATTAACTTTAAAATGTTTGGAACATATATGAGTCGGTGCAGATACTTTTTTACGTAATATTTAACTTTTTCATATGAAGATCGTAAAAAACATCATTAGTAATTAAAAAGAAATTATCGTCGAAGGATGGTTACGTTTTTTGGATTCAACCGTGAATAATTTAAAAACATGCAAATATAGTAAAAGCATATACAGTAATGTTGCATATATGCATACACATTATACATAATATTATGTTTGTATAAAACTTAAAAAGAGCCCGTTGTTGGTTGACTTCATAATACTTTGCACATATCAAAAATGGCTTAATGAATGACTCTAGGACTCTAGCTATCTCTGTAACTGATATGTAGGTACAAATCAAAATTCTGAAATTTAAGGACCATGTTTTCTGGTGGTTATAAATTAAATTATTTTATTTTTAGAAAAAAAATCACAGACACAAAATCACTAGTTACTATAAAGATTTTCTACCAGTTAAAATGGCTGATAAAATCCGTCTAAGCCTATAAATAAAGTTTTTCCTAATAAACTGCAGGACATGTTCAGTCATTCAGTACGTGGTCGAAAAACCGTTAACTCCAGAAACTAATTTCCTGGTTCATTTCTTCCCCGGCACCCAACAGATTTTTATCAATTTCCCAGTATACATACATTCATAAAAATACAAGGCTCGTGCGAACAGCCGAATCGCAAACATTTATTATTTATAGATTTTCAGTGTCGATTTATAAGTTCATTTCCTCATTCTCATCGAAAAAATGATAATAAATAAATAAGTTACCTAATGCACTACCAATGAAGCTCAGTTGAATACCACTGTAAGAAAAGAAAACCATAGGGTTGGAAAATATTTATTTTTTTCTCAAGTATTATGAGAAATGGTACGTTTTGTTAACATGATTAAAGTCCGAGCATGATATTCATATTGTTTGGAATCATATAATGTTATTTTAATTTTCAAATTTCAGTATATATTTTATTCATAATAAATCACACGAAATTTAAAACTAAGAACCTGGAGGAGTTGTTCCGCTGTATGGTACGTTTCGAGTGTACTTCCCCATTGAATAAACCACTGAATAAATGATGAATTATTGCATACGACAATTTATTATTCTGAATGGAAATTTTGGTTTCAACTTCTATGTCTAAGGATATTTTATATATCATTTATATAAACTACTATTAGTTCTTTATTTTATATTTGTATATTAGTAGAACAGTAATATGTTGAGATAATTTTAACAGAAAACATATCGCATGTTTTGTATATTTTTTTGTATTCATTATTATAATATTTTACCCATAACCTATATCATACTACAAATTACAATATTGTTATAAGTCAATAATGCTATTCAAATATCTTAACAATAAAATTAGTCTATATATTTTGTCATTTCGATAATTTTATCGTTTACAGAAAAAATAATGTAGGTACGTTGTTAGATGTTTCAAGTCTCAAATACAGTTTGACAGTTTGAGTACAGTCTACAAATATTTTTTGAATTACAACAAAATAATTAAAATCATTAAATATACTTAGATGAAAAAATAAAATCGTTGTTCTTCATTTAACTATCTATTTTTATCAAAAACTGAATTATTCAAATGTATTTTCGATAATTTGTATTTTGTATACAAGAACACATTATGAGAAACCTAGAATATAATTTCTAAGAATTTTACTTAGAAAAAATTTCTTATTACAGATGAATTCAAACATTTTAAATTGCTCGTAAAGAGAAAAAATATTTTAAAAATTATATCATGTCTGGACAATGCTAATTTAAATTCAATAAGTTTTTTAACAAGTGATTGATACAACTCAAATAAATAACTTCATCCATTTATAATTAAATGTACAGTGAAATATCATAAGCGTATAAGTAACACATCGTTAAAAAAATAAAAAATTGTAAAATTATATGATGTACACTAGGTATAGGTATATACTATATACTATAATATTATACAGTATACACAGTATATTATGATTATCATACGGTGACCGAAATTACGGTGAATACCTATACCAAAAGTGCCAATGTTAATCTTTATCAATGACCATTAGGCTTTCGCCTGTTATGTGGTATTGGTTTGAACTAAACATCTGTGTACGCAATAATATTCACTATAACACTGAATATTAATTTTGGGCTCTAAAACTGTATATACATTGTCACATTATAAACTCAAATTTATGGTACAAGTGGCTTCTCGTATACGTGAATTGTAATCATTGTTATTTAAATACATTTTAAACTAGTGATAACATTAATCAAAAAGTTTCTGTTCTATTGCATCAACTGAAAATATCTTAGTATTGGTTGATAAAAAATTAATAAGTGTAATTCTCTTAATTAAACTTCTTCTTGTTGAACTGAACTATCCTCACTAAATAAAATTTGTTTTAAATATGTGAAAATATTTTGTGTAATATAAATATCCCAAATGGTTAGGTAGGTGCTTACTATTTCAACAACTATAACAATATTTTGTTCAGTTACCTAAGCATTAATACATCGGCATACCGGGTGTATAGAGTCTAACCTATCACACCTAAAAATATATTCAGATACATAAAATTAAACTTTAACGATCAAACAAAGTTTTATTCGTTTTTCAAAATTAATTAACTTATTTATGTTTTATAATAAATTTTATTACTTATCTATACCTATAACAAAATTAATACAAATCATAAATAGTTCTACTTTGACATCCAGTTGGTTTCTGTTTTAATATTATTGTTCTTATGAACTTAGCTCATAAAATATAAATATAAATTCATAGTACCTAATACAATTAATCAAAAACTGTAGAGTTAGTTGGGTTTTACGGTGGTGGTCGATGGATGGATCCGCTCCTTGCCTCGTGTAAATACGTAATCACTATTAGCTATCACTTATCATAGTCTTCAAAACATGAGGCATTTATTATAAATACAAACTATTTCCGATTAGTATAGTTATAATTTATAAAGTATTATAGTACATAAAATTACTTCTCCTACCTATAATTACTTGTAATTACTTATAATTACCTGTAATTACTTTACCTACCTATCAACGGAAATAAATGTGATATGTGTATAATGTAAATAATAATAAATAATTATATATAAACAAAATATTTTCATTTTTGGGACTTGTTAAGAAATATCCCGGTGTAGTAGTAGTGTGAAAAGGTTAATGGTAAAATTAACTTAAAATTTATCAAAATACTTTTAAAATGTCATTGTGTGTAGTAATAATGTAATATACATAAAATAATAATATCATCAAATACACTTAATAATATCATTGGCTTACTGACTGTCTTCGCTCAGAATCTTCTTTCTTATACGATGATATTACATCATTGAATTCAAATTTAACACCATTCATTACAGTGACCCACTTGTAACCTACTGTACAGCAGAGCGACACCCACTTGCCCACCTTTCTTTAGTTTATATTACAAGGGCATGCTGAAAATTTATTTTCAATATTTTCATATGCTGTAAGAACAACTTATAACCAACTTTGTATTTTATTTTCAACCATAGTTGTCAAGTTATTCCCAAGTTATTAAAATTGAAAATCTTATGGATGAATAACTTTAAAATAGTTGCAATCGTTTGTGATTTTAATGCATTTTATAACATTTTAATTGCAGATTTATAAAAAAAAGAATAATAGGTAACTACGGATTTTAGATATTTTTTAACTGCTTTAAATTTAACTTATGAGGAATCTGATTTTAAATTCCAACTTTTAGACCAAGAATAACTTTTTATAACTAACATTTATAAAAAAAAAAAAAATAAAAAGTTATAAGACTTAATTATTATTAATATTAGGTACTGATAATATTTTTATACCATAGGTACGTAATTGTATTGAAACAATATTCCTTAGGTTACATTTTTATTAGAATATTATAATAAAACTTATCAAACAAGCGATAATTAGTTGGTGAGAAAATAATCAATTCAACATTTGTATAGATGGCTAGATATTTCTGGTTTTTTATTAAATTGTCTGAATATTTTTATAAAATGTTTAATATTTTAATGTATATAGTAGAAATCTGCAGTTTTTGGTAGGTTATAGGGTAATGAAATAAACATGATAATTGTGTCGATTATTTGAATAGGAAGAAGCGACTCTATGAAAGATTAGCAATTTATAATGACTTTTTGTTTTCTACATTATTTCTCATTAATGAATGAACATAAAAAACATGAAAATATACATAACTACCTAACATTTTCATGAGATGTAAACTATACATTTATGATTTGTTTTGGTTTGGGCTTTAATACATATATATTAAATATGCAGAAAAATACTTAGGAATACATATATGTATATATCTTTGTAATAGATGGAGTAATGTTAGTTTTATACTATTGTCTTCGTTGACATAAAAAGTATGAGGTTGGAAAGTGGTTGATTTTTAACGCTATCCACAGAAAACTAAAGTTTTTAAATTACAAATTCATTCTGGAACATTACCCAGGAAGTGTTGCTAATATCAAGATTACTTAACTAATGTGAGCATTATCTATGTTATAGACATTTCCCTTTATAATGTATACATCAGGCTTTCAGACATTGTTTTGTGTTTGACCAATATTACTTTACTATATTCAAAAGTACGTCCATTTTAATTTACTAATACATTTATAAATACACTTAGTACTTGCTATACATTACTTACATACCTATTTTAATGTTGATTATTTAACAAACTATTTCAAGCTTAATTTAATTAAAAAATATAATTTATACGGAATGTTTGTCTCGATTAATTTATAAGTTCTTATACCTATAAGTTATAATTCTAACAATTTTAAACATTTGATGCATTACAATTTGAATTCTTACTATTGTTAATTTGATTTTTAAAATGTTATTTACCACACTATAAACCAAACATACACAATTAGTACAAGTAGGTAGGTAAATTAAAAATAATCATTTAATTATTTCAATCGGTTAAATATTTTTTGTGTTGACCGAATGTAGGTATAGTATTTATTTGGAATGGCAAGATTTTGAAATAGTCTGATTTAAAATATCTTTATAACTTTGGTCGTAGTAATCCTGTCGGATTGTAATAAATCTCATAAGCCCTTTCAAGTTATCCTCTTTCGATTTTTGTATCAAACGACCAAATCCTTCTAAAATTTAAAAACATCCTCAATATACCTATAGTATTTTTTTTTACTTTATGAGTAAAATCTCAAAAATGAGATTTACTCTTTAAACGATAAAACATTGAATTGCAGATCAAACGTACCTATATAGTATATAGGTACTATGCATAAATCTTAAAGTATAAACATATGACAATATATTTGTCGATGAAGGGATGATTGATATTTTAATTTAATTTTAGAAAACTCTTAATTATTATAGTATTATACTATTAAATACGATATACCTATCTGCTTATAACAAATTTCCTAGTAAATTTATTATTATTTCAGTGACTATAATCATAAGAGTGGATAGTTAAAATGTTTTTAATTTTTATTTCATATTTGTTTACAAAAATATACTTATGTCAGTGATATGTATACGTTGTGATATATATAGATAATACATAAATAAACTATCCAATATAAATTATATCTTCAACTTACAGGTGTGAGTGTGTGACAATAATTAGATAATAAAAATGTATTTTCAGAAATAACAACCACTATTGATAATACTTACTGTAATTTTAAAAGTTAGAAACAAAATTAAATATTTCACTTAAACAAGGTAGACCACTAATTGTTTTCATGCATGGATCAATAATAATGAGAAAAAACAATACCTTAGGTCCAAAGTACCATAGGTACTATCATGGCGCATAAATGCATCTTGAGTCTTGACTATATTACCAATCTTTGGAAGTGCTACATACAACTTTATAAGTTCACAACTCAGGACATAAAAAAAAATCTACTGAAAAAAAAAAACATTATTATTTATTTAAATTTAATAAACTTTCTAGTTTCACTAAGTAGGTACCTAATAGAATATGCTTACAATTATTGTTTATTACCTACACCTATCGTTATAATTAGGTATTCGAGAATATAATTAGCACTAAATAAAATAAGAACAAAATAAAACAAATGTTGTTATAAACTGCTATTAAATACCAACACAATCACTGGGTTTATATTTATAATTATTAATATAAAAAAAATAAATTAACTAATAAAAAAGTACACACGTCATTTAAAAATGTATTTTAGTCAGAATATAAAAAGTCATAGTTGAAAGTGATCAGTTGAAGCTTTTAAAATAATTACAAAAAAACAAGTTTGTGTAAAAAAACTTTTTATTAATGTGATGAATATTTTTATGACTTTGTTTCATGTTCAAAATGTTACTCAAATAAATTGAAGAACTTCATAAATGAATAGGTTAGGACTTATATATATATATCTACATTGAGAATTTATTAGTCATATATGAGAACAATTTAAGTTTTGAATCCATTTGACAATATCACAATAAAACATTATTTTAGAATTATGAAAGTTACTCGTTTTTTTAGTAGGTAATACATTTAAAATAAACACCCATATTAAGTTCTCCATTTATTTGGTTAATAAATTGGATTACTTGACTAATATTTAAATACTATATAGGTGGATGGTGAAATTATTTTTTTTTTATGAAATAAAAAGTGCTCCCCTTCACAAGAAATCTAATCGTTGTCTTAGTCAAACGGATCCCTATTAACACCTTTAGTTGGCGTTGATGAGTATGTGGATTATGGAAGATGGAAAACGTAACAGATTTAATTTCCAGTGGATGGGAGTTGCGGAAAAACGCCATAAATAATAGGAAATACAGCTGAGGACCGTTGCGAAAACTTGGGTGTAAAAACACAACTTTAGCAACTTGT
Organism: Macrosiphum euphorbiae; assembly: GCA_949089665.1. Taxonomy (NCBI): domain Eukaryota; kingdom Metazoa; phylum Arthropoda; class Insecta; order Hemiptera; family Aphididae; genus Macrosiphum; species Macrosiphum euphorbiae. The sequence continues at coordinate 18,497,144 of CARXXK010000001.1, read as the reverse complement.
CGAAACTAATGGTAATTTGTTGTTCAGCAAAGAAATGGAAAGTAAATTTAAGCCACACACAAAAACCGTTGTTCGTTTTCAAACAGTATATTTATGACCCCGCGGTCTGAAATAATTTCGTCTAAAAACACTAAAACAGGCATAATGAAATCTTGAATGTTTCACGAAGTGCTGTATGTGCGTTATGCGTATAGTTCATATAGAGGTTAAGCTAGGTTTTAAATGGTCTAAAATTCTGAATGAAAATTATAAAAAGATTTTGCATTTGGAAATTTCTATGTTTGATTTTATAATGTTCCAAATTACTTACAATAGGTATGGTATTATTATTTGGTTTGATACATTACAAAAATGTAATTTTACTGATAACAAATACGTATTTTATAAACACATTAACTTAAGTTTCAATAACTAATTAAAGTCCCTACTGACTTAATTCTGTATTTATTTTTGTATTTAAAAATAATTGTATGAATTGTATACATCAATAAATGAATAAACCCTTCAAAGCTTATTAATAATTCCTTATACATAAAATATTCACGAATGTACAACTTTTCTTCGTCATAAAAAACTCGTTGCCGTTTAGTTGTCTTTTTATTTATTTATAGAATAGCATATGGTCCGTTTGAAATATCTCGGGTGTACTCAAGTTAGGATTCGAGTGTACCTTATTGGAATTCTTATTGTGTATTTTCTCTTATACTTAGAAAATACATTTTTTTGCTTACACAGCAAAAGTAGTTTGGATCATAATATAGGTAATACAAGTAATAATTAATTCACCATTTCTATAGTTCACTAAATTGGTGCACATAAGTTAGAATTTCGGATAAAGCACCCCATTTATATAAAAATAATAATCCATTTGTACATAGTTTTCGCTGTATAAACATACTACTTATAAATATTAAAACGTGTGATATAACAATATTAGTTTTAGGTTAGGACGGATAGGTATCAACGATATTAAAAAGCGGACAACTAAAGGTAACCGTTCTGTTGTAAAGTAGATGTTGAGTATACCTCGTCAAGGAGTAACTGTTCACAGTAATGGATGCCTTAAATTTTAATTCAATGATAAATCATTGTATACGAAAAACGATTCTGAGAGGAGATGGTCTAACAGCCTATATTACTTATCATTAATCACTAGAAGAGTATTTTTAATTATATATTGGTAATGGTATTATAATAATTTACCTATATTACTAAGTAATATGGTAGAAGTTATACGCGTTATAAATAGGCAATGACTTAAAATGTACTTTAAATATTTTGAAATTCCTAAAGAATATTATTTCATTACAACAAAATAGCTAAAACCATTATGCTTTATTTAAATATCAGTGTTGTCTAAATTTAAAAGCATATAAACAAATCGCGCTTATGTATGTTGTAAGTCTATGTTTCAAGTATCTACGATTAACACTCTTTGATTTACAATTAAAAACTAAAATCGTGTGATGAGAAATCATGATTTTACGCTTGATTATCCAAGTTCGTCAACATTTAAAGTTCTGACACTCACAAAAAAAAGTTTGATGTATTACACTAAACTATTTTTATATAATATACCTATTTCGGCAATATCTTATATTTTGAAAATTATACCATGAATAGTAAATATTGTTAATAACACACTATATTATGAAAATTGGTTTTCCATTAAATTCCCCGATTTTCAATATTTTTGTTTTCTCCAAATATTAAGGAAAGTACTAGTCTTCACACTCAAAAAAAAAAAAAAAATAAAAAAACATGTTAAATTGATCAATTCATTTATGTTTAGATAGATCATAACCTTATAGAATCCTACAAATTACAATCCTCAGAATCTAAAAGAAAAAAAATCCATAAATTAATAACATATACTTAACTATACACAGAAATAATTACTTAATATCGGTATGATGAATGAAATTTCATTTAAATTCTTACATTTTTGATAATTTATTCATATAATAATACTAGTCACTAATAACTAGAAAATAATAATTATCTGGTAGAAATTTAATAAAGAAAAATAATTGCAATGATTGAATTCTTGTTTAGATCTATCTTACCATAATTGAGTGTTAAAATATTTATAAGATAAGACATTAGACAATTGTCAAGTTCTTCCCTAATATCAAAACAGTGTTGTATAATAATTATTAATGCATTTTAAGACGATATATTTCGCAGATGTCATTCAAAAATCATTCGAAATTCCGTGAATTCATAAACCAGTCGTACAAATAAATAATTCGTAAGTACCTAACTACAATAATTATTGAGATTTGAAATAGCTATCAAATAATATAATAATAAATAATCTCATATCTGTGGGATTTCACCGTTGGTAGTTCATAAAATAAATATAATAACAGTCAAACACATATTTTAATTAAACCAAATAAATCAAATAAAAAAATTATTTAAAAAAATAAAATATTACAATTATACAGGGTTACCTATTCAAAATGATTAATCCGATTTAAAGTGCTTATATTATTTTATTTTTTAGGTTTAGAACAGTATTTTATACATTAAATAAAAGAAAAATATGTCAAGTTTAGTTAACTGTATCTATAAATGTTCTATGTGAGCTCCTTTGGTTACACGAATAACATCTAGTCGGTAGTCAAATTCATACCATACTTTTTGCAGCATAGACTACATGGCTGTTGTTATTCGATTTTTCAATTCAACTAGATTTGATGGCAGTGGTGGTATGTACACAGTGTCTTTAACATATCCCCAAAAAAAAATAATCACATGGCGTCAGATCTTTATAGCCATTTTAAATCGGATGAATCATTTTGAATAACCCTGTATAATATATAATATATATAGTATACATATACCTTTAGGTTTTAAAAAAATATATATACATAACTTTATTAAAAGTATAATCGTATACTAGGTATTTATAACGCACAGTGTTAGAAAAGTATAACATTTTACATTGAACCTATAAGTGTAAGCGTGAAAATATTCTACACGGCATAGTGTAACGTTCATAGTGTTATTAACAGTTGAATCAGTTGACGGTTGAGGATGAGGAAGTACACAGTCAGCATATATGCAGTAGGTACATACATGATTGCTCCAATTCGTACAGAAAAAAGCACTCCAGCTGCAGTGTATGTATTTGTATGACAAGAAGAGAATCCATTTAAAATAAATCGAGCGGGGCGTGGGGACATATTGCAAATATAAAAAAATTATAGGTATATATTATAACACATACATATTCGGAAGTTGAATGATAAGAAGGTTTTACGTGTATACCTACGTAAAACTATTTGGAAAATAACTGAAATCAAAGTAGTACAACTACAGCAAGCGAAGAAAAAGGTAATTTGAGAATGAAGTTTTTTTTTTTTTGAAAATGCAAAAAAAAATGAGAAGGAAATATCAACAATGGTGGGGAAAACCTCCACCGGCGTTGTCAACGAGATTCGTGCTGGTAGTACCAATGACTTGGATTTCAATCTGACGAAAAACATTTTCCTACATTTTTTTTTTTATTATTATTATTTTTTTATTGGCATTGAAATGATTATTATTTTTGTGCTGACGAAATCTCCTGCCTGTGTTTGTTCACTGCACACTGTTTTCAAATAACAAAACTCTGATGGTAGTAGGATATATATAAATAGGGAGAACGTGATAGGGTTGTTTATGCAAAATATAAAAAGACGTACATACTAAAGTCTAAAATCATATAAAAGGACCAAAAAAATGAGAGAATTGGAATATTAAGTATCGGCATATTATTGCCACCAACCAAGTTTTACTACTATCGAGTAAAGCCAAACATTTGTATTATCAGCACATGATTATAATTGTATAATAATAAAGCCTTATACACAAAGTATTTATATATAAATATTTTACGTAACAGTTATATCACTTACCCATATGTAAAAATCAATAAATGTACCTATAATGTGTATATAATGTGTAATATACAATAAATTAGTATGAATATAAAATATTAATTTTGTATTTTATTTACTTAAAGACACTATTCCAATGATATATAATTGTTACCTATGTATTATTAATTATTATTAACTATTTTTATTAACATATATACATTGCTATTTGCCATCCTAATATAAATAAATGTATTTATATTGTAAATTATCACCTAGATTATAACTATGTTAAAATTAGTCAGAAAAACTTGAAAACTAAACAGTTTGATTAATTAAAGTATAGGTACTAGTATAACAAGTATTATATAGTATTATGAGTGAGAACTGAGAATAGATGGTTATTACTTAATTTTATGCATTTTATACAGAATATGTATTTTTAAATTTTTCTTCCTTATTACAAAATAATTAAAAACCAAAATATTATTAATTATTATAGGAAATTTAAATATATCTCAGGTATCTATTAAAAAAATTTAGTTTATTTTTTATTCAAATTAAATTTTGATTTTTGGAGCAAGAATTTGATCCATTTTAATTAATTATTGTTTAAAATATGAAAAGGTATTTGTTCTGGGTTTGTTCCTATTACTGTAATTTAATACTTTCGTATATATATCAATATGTAGTAATGCAGAGTATTTATTTTTTTATTATTATACTTAAAGTATCAATAATCTGCGTGTTGTAATTTTGAGATGAGTAATATCCAAGAAAAACGCTTGCCAAGTCAGGGATCAGCTTGTAATCTTTCTTGATTTTTAATTTTTAGAAATTTATTAACTGATATCACACCCAAGCGGCATAACAATTTGAATCCAGAAAAAAGTCGGTGTAAACAGCTCCACAAAAAATCATTTTCATTTTGTGAGATAGATCTCCGAAACCGAAGGGCGAATTTCGTTGTTTGGGGTCTTGTTAGATTCACATTGGTTAGGAGATGTGAAGATTTTCAGAACTTTATCTTTAATAGTTAATAATAGATAAGGTATTACATAGAATAGATCACTGGGAAAATATTTAAACACATAGGTAAGATTTGAAAATATATATAATTTTTTTGTAAATAATAGGTATATAGGTATACTGTATAAGTATAATGGTTGTAGCGGAATGAAGGCATTTATATTTATATTATAATGATATAATGACGGGGTGCCGCCACTGGGTGACTTCCCCCTCCTGTTTACCAAAAATCATCCCATTTACTTATTGTATCACTTGTAAATACAGATTGTAAATATATTATGTTTGTTCAAATAAAAAAAAAAAAAAAAAAAATGATATAATGATAAGATGGATTTAGGCGTTGAAAAAATTTATCACTACGGGTGTATCAATAAATTCTTCAGACTATCATAACTAACCAATCGATCAAATATTCAATTTTCATAAATAATAACCAAGTACCGACTGTCGGAATTTTTAAGTAGGTAGTCAATATTTAAAAAATAATTTTATATTTCCATGATAATATTCAATAAATTATTCAAATCAGGTTTTTCTGTTTGAATAAAATATGATTTTATTATGTTTAAATATTTTAAACATTTATATGTTTATATGTTTGAACAAGGGACATAAGGGTTCCGAAAATCATGTCAAAATATACATACTCATAATATGCATACGACAGTTATACTCCGATTTCAATTTTATCACTCATTTAATAATATAGTTATTTTTAATTAACTATTTGAGTATTGTAATAATGATGGAGACTAGTATGTAGGTACTACATAATATGAAAATAAATTCATATAGCGTGATTGGAATGTAAAAATGTAATTATATAGACATATAAACCGATGGTTTTCACACAACATGTTATATAAGTACTTACTACTTAATATTGTATCTTATGGTGAAATACATATTTTTACAAAAAAAAAAATTATAACAATATTATGCTATAACGAATAACTAATATTACAATAGGTATTGAATAAATTAAATTATATTATATTTGTATTGGTTTTTGTTCTACGCCTTAATGGATTCGATGTCTATTGTTATGAACACCGCGCCGTAGCAGTGTAGAACTGCGGTGTTTTGGTACACAATACATATCTATACTGTTTAGGTACAATACCTAGCTAATAAATATACGAATTATTCAATATGTTGAGTATATTCTATACTTGATAATCTAGAACGTTTTATTTTTACAAAATATATATACCATATACGTATATTATATTGTATTCATCACAAAATAATAGTTCTTTGAAGTGCTATATAAAATTATATAAATTAAATACCTATAATATTAACTATTATTAAATTCAAAATTTATTTTAGTTTATTATTATCTCAAATTAAGTCATGTTTGTCTACAGTTCAAAAATAATAGTGGAATGAAAATGTATTTATGTATTTGAAGTCATAGGTATTATAAAGATATTCGTTTCTGTATTATATTTTATTTTTAACAGTATCTTAAATTATTTTAATTTAGTTCATTCAAAATTGCTTTATAAAATAAAAATACATTATTATTAAAGTTAAAAAAAAATTTTTTAAAAAAATCTAATAATATATTTAATTACTCGTGAGATATGCTTATAAGTTATATTTACGTATGAAAAGAATGGATATTTTAATTTTAACTACCTACACTGCATAATATATTACATTTACACTTCACTACGGAACGAATGTTGAAGTCTTCTACTTAAAACGATTCATTTACCAGTTCAATAATAATAATATAATGTTCTGTACCTTATTACCTCCCGTATGACAGGGATTTAGTAAATTAACCAAACATAAATTTAAAAGGCCTATACTGAATTGATTGTTACGTCGAAAAAAATCTAATATTTAGGAGGATTATCCATCGAAAATAGAGAATAATTGTTAAGTATTTTACACGTATTTTTTTCATTATGTTTTACTGTATTTTATGGTACCGCGGTAATAACATGCAACATGGTATTTATGCGCTTTACATGGACACTATTTTCGACTAATGATACAAGCTTGGTAAGCCATTGCAACGGTACGCGTTTTAATTCATTTCTATACAAAGACGAATGTTGTCGTGTTTGCTGACTGGTTTTGGTTAGATTATTATTCTTACTATACAGTTCTATAAAATAGTGTGAAACAATGATAATAATTACCCTCAAGACATTTTTCAAATGTAAAACTTGTTGAAAACGACTGGCAACTCGACAATGTACCTACGCTACGCACCTTTATACGAAATATACCGTTGAAATGTTGAATAACGACTACAATAATTCTTTTAGAACTTTGTTTATAAAAAAATGTGTAGCGTTTGTAGTAAACAAAAATACATTAGGGCGGCTATAAAGTTGCTCAATAATGGCGCAGACAGTGTAGAATATAGATGGATGATCTATACCTATATTTATACCCAGGTCTGGATTTTTAAATGCATTAGTTATATCTTTTCAAGGGTAAGTACAAGAGCATAAAACACTGTATAGTTCATTTTCTTCCACTTCACCACACAATATTTATTATGCGGTATAGTTAAGAGTACGTCTATAATATCAAAATTAATTTTATCGCATAAATCACTAATTATAATTATTATACAATATAATATACTGTGCAGTAATATAGTAGTTATAAACGTATGGTATAAAATGTTGCAATAGCAAAATAAAAATATATATTATACACTAGGGTAATTAATTAACAAAACTTACAAAATTAATTAAGATAAAGTAACCTAAATGGGAAATAATGAATATTATTGATATTTAATACAATGTTATTATAGTAACTTACTAATAATTAGCGATAATGCATAAATGTTCATTGTTCACGTTACGTCGTTACATACATATTATATTATATTGTTACAACAACAAATTATTATAGGTATTTTTTAATATTATGAAGGCATTTGTATTATATACAGGGTGATTCGTCAAGCATACTCACAACCATTTTTTCCCCCTTAATAAGTTTATTCGAATTCTGATTTTTGGAATTTTTAAATGTACACACTTAACAATTTGAATGAATAATTTCTTAGTTATTAAAATGTTTGTACTAAAGATAATAGTACTTAAAAATAGTTTTACAAAAATACATCATAGCACCCCATATCTTATAACCCCATTACCATACACCTTATATCTTTAGATTACAGATTACTAAGTTAAATAAATCAAAAATCTACTTTAATGAATTTTGATTCTTATATGTCAAATTTTTTAGAAAAATTATCCACTGAATAATTACAGTTAAAAAAGGGGTTGCTCATTTTAAAAACAGGAGTTTGTATCTCCACAGAACATACTCTTAGTATCTAGTACAAAAATCTCAAGAATATGAAAATATAGTCTTAAGTATAGGTATTTAAAAATTCCAAAAATGAGATTTTGAATAACTGTATTATTGAAAGAAAAAAAGGAGGTGAGCATGCTTGGTGAATCACACTGTATAAGGTACATCATATTATGTTTAACTTTTAGTGTTTATAATATTATTTGATAAAAATGTAGTTTTATAATTAATTAAATAAGTATTTAAAAAAAAGAGTGGGTATGTGGGTTGTGGGTAACACTTTGCTGTACATTAGGTGTTTAGAGATTCACTAGCTGTAATGGATTTGTTAAATATAAACTCAATAATAAATCTATACGAAAATTTATATAGCATGAACTTTTTATGAGAATCCTTGTCTTACTTGTTTTTCTTTGAATATTTTATAATTTAAAAAAAAAAATAATTTGAAAAATTTCGAGATTTTGATGAATTTTGTCCAAAATTGAATTTTAAATAATTACTTATAAAAAAAATCATGCTTATGGATCTTTAATATTTATTAACTGCTATTATAAAAACTTATAAGGACTTTATATACAATTTTCAAGCTTTTAAACCCAACGAATACAAATATATTAACATTTAAAAAACTAAAAAAAATTGAAAATTGAAAATGTCTATAAATAACTCGAAACTAGTCAAAATATTTTGAAAATATTATCATGCATACAAAATTAAAAAATAAACATTTGGTGAACATTTAAAGTATTTACGGAAAATAGTTTTTGAATAACAACAAAATAAGAATTTCGTTGTATGAGAATTTGTTAATTGCATATAATAATTTATATTGCTACCACAAACATAAAATATCATACTAAAAAAAAGTTATCATAAAGTATTACGACTAATTTTGAATCGAAAAATGAAATGCGATGTTTCAATTAAAATTAAATAAGTACTTACTTTAAAAACTTGAATATATATTAAAACCGTCTCATTATTTTTAGCATTCAATTAGAGTTTGGACAACATAATTAAATAGCTAACATTGTTAATTAGCAGGTTCTAAGTATTTTAATAACGAGGACCTATCGTATTATTATTATTTTTTAAATATTTACTTTTTGACGATACACCAGAACTATTAAGATTGTTGAGTATAGTTATGCAGTATTTTAATAAGTTCAGTTGAAATAAATTTTATATTTTCTTATCTGAAATACATTTTGAGACAATTTATAATACAATCTTTAAAATATAAAACTTAGTAAGAATTTTAATTTGAAATATCTATATAAATATTACAAAAATAACATAATAAGTACCAAAATAAAGCTATCTTGGACACTTGTATTCACCATTTATTTAAAATGAGTTGGTTGCCAGAAAAATAATTTACTTTTAAAATAAAATAATTACGAAACCGATGTAGACGCGGTATGGAATTTATTGGCGGATTTTAAGGTATATCAACAACAACTTACAAGACAATGAACTTTATTTTGCCAATTACTAACAAGTATATACCATCATTTAGATCCTAAACGAAATGCTAAATAATCTCAAAATTAATTAGAATTAATAAAGTAGGTATATTATTTTAAGCAACTCTAAAATTAGTCTGCTGTTTATAAATTAGGCAACAAATATTATGCATGTTTATTGTAGCCAGTGGATAATACATTTTATACATAGAAATACCAAAGTTGAGTTAGAATTTGTGACTCGGTGTCATAAGATTCTATTACCCTCAATAATTTTTACCCGTAAAAATGTAATTTTAAGTATACTAGGATATAATTACCGACAAGGTAAAAATATACTAAAATAATTACCCCCCGGGGTGAAAATATTGTATTATAGGGAGAGGCGGGGGTGGTACTATAAATGTATACTTCACTAGTAACTTCACCGGGGGTAAATATATACTAATATATATTTTTTACCTTGTCGGTAATTATATAGCCTAGTATATTTTATACACTCCTAAAATTACATTTTTACTTGGGGGTAAATATATCCTTTAGTATATTATATTCACCTGGGTGGTAAAAATATCCTAGGATACATTTACCCCCCAGGCGATGTCAAAATATCCTAATATCCTAGAAAATATACGAAATGTATTCCATAGTCCATACATAGTAACCATAATATTCAAATATAATATATAGTTTCCATGAGAAAGGTCTTTTTTTTAATTTCCACTGATAACAACAACCTCTGAGTTTTATTTTAAGTTTTTTGACGGAGTCCCGCTTGTATCCATTTTAGAAAACGATTTTCACTAATCAATCTGTTTTTAAAACACTATCCATCTATCTAGGAAAAGTTTAACGATAAAATGATTAATTTTTGAAATAGTTAAACTTTATCTAAGTAAAAAAAAATTTTAAAAATGTACAAAATGATACTCGTATTCAAAATTTGCTTGAGCTATAAAATGGTAATTTCAAAATTTTACATAAATCATTAATCAATAACGTAGTAATAACTTGTAACTTGTAATCAAGTATACAATCATAATATGACAAACACAACTCTTAAATTAAAATACCGAAGACTATCCAATGTCCATATATAGACTGTGTAATGTGTATACTTATACTTTTTAATCTTGTTATATTATAACATTTTTATGATAGGTATTTACTGTTGATATTTGACATAATTAATTATTATTTTATAATATTACTGTATTACAATTTACAAAGACTTAACCAACTCTCGTGAAGAGGGGGGAGGGTGTGATAGGGCTACACAATATCCTAGATAGATTATTTATCAACTCGGAAACTAATATTGCACCTAGAAGTGACAGGAAACGTTTACCGAAATGAAGAAATTGTTCACTTTATTCAAAAAATAAAATTGTATAGACATAGTAGTTATTTAGATAAAATACACAATATACTATTTTAAAGAACTTTGTACTTTCAATATTTTTTTTAAAACATTTTTCCATAAAAAATAATTTTTCTTCTAAATTAAGTTTTTTGTTTATCTATAATTGGTACTTGGCTAACATTGCCCCTTTTGACAATATTTCCACCGAATGAACAATAATAATGATACAGAAACAAAATTTTCAGGCTCACCAAGCTAAAAAGAAAAAGGCTTTCTCTAGAAAACTTGAAATAAGAAAATAAATTGTTATTATATTACATTAACTAAATATTTCCTGTACAATACTGATCAATGAACTATTGTATTTTTATACTGAGAATAAAACAATAAACTAATCCACAAAGAAAAACGTATCTCAAAGAACTACCTATAGCAAACTTAATACTTATTGTGACTCTCATAAAAACAGATTATAATCTATAGTGTTGTAAAATAAATACAATTCACAATGTAATAAAAGTTGGTTAAAAATTTCAATATCGAAAAAATAACTTGAATGAATTTGATATTTTACGTCATTCACAATGTGAAGCATGTATAATATTGTTATTATTACCTAGTAAAATATAGTGTCAAATGTCTCACTCGAGTACGTTTATTATATCTATGATGTTAAAACGAGAAAAAATAAGTTAACTACAAAATGAATAATATTTTTTAATAGATATGTAGATCTAAAATTAATGTACAGTTTTAATGGGACATTTAATGATAACTGGATTTTCTACAATTGTAAAATCATTATTCAAGAACAATTTTTAAACCAATAATATATCATTATTATCATCTAAAATTTTTATCCACATATTCTAAAATCTATATACTATTTATATGGTATAGTGATTTAAAAAAATATTGTTCAAATAATTGAAGGTATTTTATTCTTAGTGTCATTGCCATCAAGACGTATGAATTACATTTTTACTTTAAAAAAAAAAAATAGAGAAGACATAATGTATAGGTATGTGAGAGGGTGGTTCATCTAATTTACAATATAATTTAGTATGTCATATTGAGTTTTAAAAACTTAAATCTCGGAATACAATCCCACATATATATATACTAAAAATACGATGTCTACCATCATTTCAGCCAATACCTACCAGGCTAGGTATGTAATTAAGTAATATATAAAATTGATGTATTTGAAAGGTAAAAATGCATATAGTTTAAATATAAATTTAGTATTTACACAAGATTATAAAATTAACTAGGTACATAGTTAAAACTGAAAATTCGTAATTTTAACATTTGTTTTAAGTTCATACCTACTTCATGGTATCATTATATTATTTTGTATAATAGGTATTAGATTATTCTTACATTAAGAAATTAACAGATATCTTCAAAAAGTCGACCACCAATATAAAATTAAATATACTTTAGTTGAAATAATTATATTTTATGAATATTTATTTAGATAAATATGGTTATGTTTAGCGGATTAACGAGGGCTTGATTGTATCAGTAATATATTATTATATTTTTTAAGCACATGTTTAAATCATTTAATTAAAGGATTAGGTATTCGTATTGCATATTACAATTGTAGGCATAGGTGCGTCATCATAATAATATATATATTTACAGCAAAACTCGATAAACACGTATAGGTATATTGTATATACTATAAATTAAATATTATAGGTAATTCCAGTATTAATTTTTAATTCAGAATCGAGTTGAAATTTGCATAATGTATATAATATACTGTATACTACCAGTTTAAGTTCTAACTATAAACAATTTAATACAGTTTAGAATTTAATGATACATTTTAATTATTTAGGTATGTGCATATTTTAATTAGACTTCTGTTTTGAAAAAGTTTTTGGATATTAGTATATAACAAAATTGTATAGGTTAAGGTTAGTAGGTTACATACGATACATAGAGTAATTCGTAAGCAAGTTTTGACTATTTTTAGAGTAGGTAGAAACAATTCAATCAATAAATACATGATTTATTTTGAAGTAGTTTAGTAACTATACATTTTCGTTGTTAATTTAGCAAATTACAACACACGCATACTAAATAATAAGTCATGGGAAAGATACGACACCGAAATTCCCTTGTCTGGACATTAACTGATTTTGTATTTCTGTTTATTTGTTATAATATGGTTCTTATAGTAAAGTTTTTATCACAATAACCTTAAATTCTAATGTATCACATTTAGTTTTTGGACAAGTTTCTCACTTTATAGGCAAATAAATGTAAATGGGAGTTAGTCATAAAACCGAATACCACCTATTCTTGGAAGTTTTTCAATAAAATAAAATAAACGCTTGGATATATAAATTAAAGACAAGACTAATGAAAATTTAAATTGTTTTCCTACCTCAAAATTCGAGTTATTTAACCTAAGTGAATTAATTTAGTAATACTATTACGTGTATTTATTTGAATACAACGGAAAATATAAATGAGACACTTTTAGAAAATTAAAAACATACATTTGACATTTGAGTGATAGTATAATAATATTATAATCAGTAATCACGTTATTAACAAATGCTATGATTAGTGTTTGAAAATTTCATGAGATTTAAAAAATTAAATGTTTCATGAAATATTTCAGTATATTAATATATTTTGTTTTATTTTTAAATAAATTTTATATTTACATATTATAATTGTCATAAATTACCTTCATAACTGTATGGTACCTGTATATTGTATAAATACTGAATTCTGACATTAGAATTTAGAACACTGAATATTTTGTTAAAGAAATAAATAAATTGTGTTGTTATTTGTGTTAAAAAAATTTCAACGTTTCACGTTTTTCTGAAATATTTCACCATATAGTGAAACATTTCATACGTCAAACACTAGCTGTGATGTAATTAAGTTTCAGCTTGTGAACCATAAAAATCATATGGAGAGTAGCTTAATGATGAAATTGCAAATATGAATGTGAGCCAATGATAAGTTCAATGTTTATAGACAAAATGAAAAAGCTCATTAAAGAAACCACCTCAAAGGTAAACTATGGTTAATCAGGTAATGCAGTTTTCCACGAATAACTTGCTTGTATAAGTTTCTGTTTAGTGTGTTAATAATACAGCTATTTACTTGATGAGAAATATTTAATTAAAGTCTATTGATAATTATTACAGTGTATACGATAGTAGGTACCTATATATTTTATTTTGTGTGTTTTAAAGGTTAAAATGAACAAATATTTAAAAAAATTTTTTTCAGTTATTTAAAATATTTAAATTATATTTTATCAAAATTTGTTTAATTAATTAATATAATAAATAATTAAACTTATAGAATTATTTTCAGTTTTAATTTACATATATTAAGTAATTTGTATGTTCTTTGCAAAGGGTACTGGAATAATTTATCTAGCCTTGAAGGTAGCCTAGACCAGCCTAACAATTTTGATCGACACTTAAAAAAAGGTAATAAAATCAGAAATGCCTATAAGTAGCATGAAATTAGTATAAATATTGTGAAAATTATGTTGAGTAGGTATAATAAATGATAGCAAGCAACTTTGTAATATTTAAAGTAAGTATAGTAAAGTAACGCGGTTCGATTCTCGGCCACTGGTCGGCATTTTTCTTCTGGTAAGTCACAGTGTCCGGAGAACAAGTGCCGCCATCCCCCACCCGGGGCATGGCAGAAACCATGAGAAGAAGACTAGAAATTCTGCCACAACATACACACGTGGACCAAATCTATCCAATACAACAGTCAACAACTCAACGTTCCACCCTCACCCAATGGCCTATGTTGCCGAGAATCATCTGATGAAAAAAAAAAAAAATTAAAATTCTTTGAATCACCTAATTTTTTTTTTTGTTTTTCCCAACTATTAAGAAAAAAAATACTGATAATTTTTCCCTATTGACACTCTAAAGTATCAACTAGATTAATTTTCCTATGAGATAAGATATTGAAGTTAAAAATGTAATTAATTTACCTCTCTAAAAGGTTATGACAGACAAAAAAAAACACATTATTAATACTTTCATTACTCTTCTCAGAGTCCAAAATAGTTTAACGTTTAATCTTATGTTTAGCGATCACTGATGACTGATGAGTATTATTCGAGACTATTTAGTGTTATTAGTAATTACTGAAGAAATACTGTAAAAACCAATAATTGGCTTATTTTTTCGCAACCAGTCACGTAGGGATAAATAATAATTGAATCTAACTTTATGAAATGCTAAATTGCTAACTAATAGGTTGTGAAATAGCATAATATACTATTTCAAAAAAAATAAATGACTCAGATTAATAAGCGCGTTACCTATTTAATTCCTAGTTAGTAATAATTTTTTAAAAACAATAATATATTTTGTGATAACTGGAAAGATCTTTGGTAAGGATAATGTTATACTGGACTTCAGCTGGAGAGGAATGTGCCTATTTCCGAAACTAGACGGGTAATTACATAATACACAATACTCGTTCATGAAGCACGTAGGATTGTAAAGGAAATTAATGTTACCCCAGGGACCGCACAATGAGTCTCCATAGTCTGAGTGCATGTGATTCAACGAACCTCCTACTTATACAAATGATGACATAGCTTGAAATCAACAATCTTATTATGTAGGAAGACAATATTATTTACATTATATTATTATTACATTATATTTGTATTATTATAATTATAATCAACCATTATACCATTATTTAAATTAACCAGCTAATTACTCTTTTACTTAAGTTCGTATCATAATAACTTAGTAATTTTGTTATAGTTAAAACTTATATCTTGGTTTATATAATCAACACAATAACACTATTTCTTTATTATATGTTGTTTAGTTTTAATGACTTTTTAAAAGTCAAGCACGAAAAATTGTTGTTAAAACAAAAGGTTTCTCATTTTACTTATGGAATCTAAAATATATGAATTTTTCCTTTGGAGGCATTTTATTAATGTACTTAACTCAGTTATTTCTAGTTAACTTATTGTTGCATTGGCTCTGATTAGGTACATTTCACTATTTCAATGATGCTGGATCGGAATTTATTTTACTCAAAACTATATTATTATAATACTATGGTATACATGGCAAAACCAGACATACCGCACATTTTCTAATGTATAGGTACCCACCCATCTTCAAAGCTATTCAACTTTTTACCGTAATTTTTTTTTATTCAAACTATTTTTTATTTATTTTAGCATAATTCAATTGTAATACAATAATAACTATAATCATATTAATATCTGGTGAGTATACCAACTGAGCTAAGTTTGTGTCTAGTTAACGGAATTCATATAGATAAATATAATATATATAGCAATATTGTAATAATATATAAAATTCTTATACAGTGAAAAAGTTTACTTAATTTTCTAGATATACAATTGTATTGATTAATTTATACTAAAAATATTAACACCAATGTGTCTTTAATTATTTATATTTATACATATCGACTTTTTATAATTCGATTGATACACGTCATATTCTGATCAAGGTCATTAACTATTTTACTAATTATTTTCTCTATGAGTTTTATTCATTTATATCGTTGGTTTTATTACACTGATTTTCACATAAACATTTTATTAGACTCTTTACATCATTCCCCAAATTGTTGAATATAGTCTTTACCATGTAATTACCAATTGGGAGATCTTCTGAACTGGTTAGTGGTTAATGTTACACTATTTGGTTTTATATACTTTCCCGTTCTCCTATCTATTATTTCTTTATCATTGAGTATGCGCCCTTGTATGGATCTTATGAAAATTTGTTTAATGTACAATTTATAGATAGATAGTATGTTTGTGTAATCAGTGGCGTAGCCAGGGGGGGGTTTTGGGTGTTTAAACACCCCCCATTGACATTTTCCTCCCTAATAAAAATATTGTTTATAGGGTTTGGGACTCCTCGCATTATTTTAGATAAGTTATAAATTTGTCTTATGAAGTTTTTTAAATGTCTAATCAAACAAAGTTTGAATTTGCATATTTTAGAAAAAGTGTACATTTGAGCGATTTTTCGCATATTTATGCATATTTTGCATTTTTCTAACTTAAATTTAGGTACATACAATTGTCGGGAAAAATCATATTTGGATAACATTGAAAAAAATCTTTAAAAATATTATGTTTGGTGAGGTACAATAGGCTCTAATTTTGAGATTTGGGGAGGCCAAAGCCTAAAACCATACTTTTGTCTATTATAAAATTGAATTAAAAAAATTTAGTACCTAAATGATTGGGAGGGCTGTTAAAGTTGTTGGTGGAGCTTGGCTATACGGTTTGCGTTTGCCCTATTTTCGCATAGTTATGGCATGTAAGATTTTATAAGTCTCTTTGTGACAAGACTGTGTTAAAACTATAATAATTGACATCTACATTCTAGATTGTACGAAGAAATGAAAATCAGTAGATATACGTGTTCGTTTATTACGGTGTTCACATATCACGTTATTCTTTATTACATATTTATTAACATTTAACCTAGTATTTTATTCCAGTATTTTTAAAAATCAAGTTGTTTTATTTCACAATAGTTTAAAAATGTCCAAAACATGCAATAGTGTACTCCGTCCATCACATTAATCAATATAGTATATCTACCTATATTAAAATTAGTAAGCCGGTGTATCAATTATTTATATACCTACTTATTTTTTAGTTTTTTATTACCAAAATAATTGTAGTATGTTTTATGAATTTTTCAAAAAATAATATAAAAATAGAGCTGTATATATTTAAGAATATTTTGACAACTTTGACTGCATCATATTTCGATAATATTTAGTGCAACAAGTCAAGTCCCGAACCCTAAATTTATTTATATACGAAAACTGTAAAAACTTGGTTTTAATCTATACTTAAACACCCCCCATTTCATAATCCTGGCTACGCCACTGTGTGTAATTAAATAACTCGACTGATGGGTATGTCAACGGAAGAGAGTAAGCTACTTTTATTATTTTTTTTTGGGTAATATGTACAATATTTATGTCTGTTATATTTGTGCCTCCCCAGCGTGATATTCCATAGGTTACCTATTCTACTAAATAATACCTAAAATACCTTAAACATTTTTTTACCCTAAATTTTACCTCTTTGTGAGTTCATCGCTCATACAAAATCGTTTTTCGGTAGGTATCTAATAAATTATTGTCAATAATTATCATGCCATGAGACATGCCGATGCCGGGACACTTTAAATTCTAATAATATAGTATACATTAAAAAAATTGTTAAAAATTGGTTAGTAAGTGAATTTGTGTTTAGTCGGGTGGTACTACTGAGTACCTTCAATCTCTGTAATATCAACGCTATTGTCCATCAAAAAAATTACTTATTGTATAAAATGTTTGTATAGATTGTAATTATTCTTTTAATAAAATTTAAAAAAAAAAAAAGTGAATTTGTGTAAAAAAAAAAAAATGTATTGTGTAATGTTAACAAATAGTTATCTGTATCCTTAGTTTTAGTGATATATGTTAACGTGTAAAATTGTATTTTATATACTTTTAATATTGTATTGTAACTCATTTAGCACAAGCTTCGCTTTTTGGGTTAAATTAATCAAACTGTAAATTTTCATAATATATAATAGCTTGTAATATAATAATGTCATGTAAAATTTTGGTCAATAAAAAAAAAAAAAAAAAAAAAAAAAATATAATGTATAGTATGATGTTTTCTTACAATCTAAAATTAATAATTCATATAAATCATAACACACTGAATTCTGAAACACCTTAAAATCATCACACAATGATTTGTTTGTAATGTTACTAGATATGCGATAAATATACACAATACTTCAAATAATCATAACATTGCTGTCGACTTGCTCAAATCATTTGTTTATGTATTATTAACTAGTAGATATACATACATACTAAACTTATCATAATAATTTAATATATATAATACTAAATTTAATGTGTTATGCATGTATAATGAATTACTTTATAATGAGTTTATTATTAGGCAGGGTATTTATTAAACGTTTTTTAGAAAAAAAAATATGAATAGTTATACACTTTGTTTGTTTATAATTCTAAAAAATTCTAAACATTTATAACATATTGTCGTCAGTACCTACCTCCGCTGGGAGGCTTCTACAGTCTGTCTAATATGCCTTTTTATTTTTATTTTAACCTATAAACCATCAATTTTTCTTATTGTTCTTTTTGTAACAGATTGAATAAAAAACAGATGAACCAAAAAAAAAAAAAAAATAATTCTAAACATGAATATTTTATAGTAAGTTTTCTTAACTAACTTATTTATATACTATACTATTACTAATATTTCGTAATTATAGTTACTAGAAAGCACATGGTAATACATAATAAAAGTACAGTAACTCTTATATAAAATCCTCTCAACAAAATTTTGAGCGTTATTTTAAAACCATATTAATATTATAAATATTATAATGAAATTGATTATTGTTACTCGGATTTATGTATATTATATTATTATCTGTAAATGTTAGTACAATTGTATATACAAGTCACTAGTTACAGACTTAGTCACAAAGTTATAGACATCGTTATTCATTACATTAATGTCCGTTGTTGGCAGTCATCGTCTATGATAATATTATAATTAGCTAGTCAACTTACTACGAAATCGAATATCGATTATTATATCTTGATGTCTTGATTAAAAATACTATTTTAATTTAATAACATAATATGTTATTTTCTGCTCCAGTATAATAAACATAAAATGAAAATGAAAGTGAAATAATTATTTAAGGTTAACCTTATTAATACTGATGTATAAAATACGTAATAAAACAAATTATAGACTTTTTTGTATTTATTTATTTTCCAAATTGTAATCAACGGTTCATATTACTTCATAAGTCAAATTGACTTCGTATTATTAATATGGTTGTTTAATAGTAGATAACCTTGATTATTAGACTTAATAATATTTCTAAAATGTGTATCCAATATTTATATATACCTACCTACTTAAAATTCTACGAACGTTCAAGAAATACTAAACTAAACTAAGCTCTGATCAGAATATTCTTATGAATACCAAGATTCAAAAAAAAAAAATAAAAATAATGGTATAAATATATAATATTATTACTCAATACCATTATAGTGTTGCACCCACATATAAATGTGTGTTGACCGTAACTCGAAAACTCTATTCCATTCCTTATGGTTATATAATAAAACAGTAAAATACCGAATGTAAATCGAAATTGAACGACCCTTTACCAAGGTGGGCAAAGAAAAATTTGAAAACATTCACAGTATTTACTATTTACTAGATTTAGATACCTAATGGCTAATGCAATACAAATTAAATCTAAAAAAATGTAAGTTTTCATTAAAATATAACCACATTGCATGCGGTTATCAGTGACATATTTGAGACTTAATTCCACATTTGGGAAAATTACCATTAACTCATTAGTGGGGAGATCCCACAAAATGAATTGACAATACTCATTTTTTAACATTTTTAAATAATAATTAATAACTAAATATTAGACTATGTTAATTTTGTTAAAATATAATTTGGTGACGTTCATTTTAATTATTATTCATAGTTGGTATCTAATGGCTAATAGTACCTACCGGCTATATCTAGAACTATTATATTGATATCGATCATCAAGTTTATTTCAACAAATCTTTTCTATTATACTTTTGTTGAAAAAATAGAATGTAATATTTATTTTATTTTGAGCCAATTTACATTATTAAATAAATAAAATATATGCCTATGCCTTAGATTGCATTATTGAGTTATTTGAGTCTAAATCAGAGGAAGTGGCAGGAGTCTTTAGATCAATTTCTAGAGGGAACTCGATAATTATAGAGGGATTAAAGGGATAAAACCGAACAGCCGAAATAGTATAAAAACTTCTGATACAGATGGTTTCGGGCTGTCGGTGACAATATTTTTCTGGGCGTACTTGCCAACGCGTTTGTCGGCGAAATCCGAACTAACGGGTTGGGGTCCAACGTATTAAATATCACAACAAAAACACTTCGTTATAACTCCGTGCAATAAAAAGCTAAGTTAAAAAAAAAAAATTAGTAATGATTAAATCTTTAAAATACGTGATATAATGTGGAAATTAAGTAAAATTTTTATAATATTACAAATACCTATGATGACAAATAAGATCAATTGTAATGTTAAATACTTAGTCAACATATTATGTTTAATTATTTGGCAGGAAGTATACTTAAATAAATACAATTAAGTAACCACTACAGTATTTACAGTAATTAATAATGTACAACAATATGTTGACTAAGTATTTAACTGTACAATTGATCTTATTTGTCATCATAGGTATTTGTAATATTATAAAATGGCATTTTACTTAATTTCCATATTATATCACGTCTTTTAAAGATTTAATCATTACTAATTTTTTTTTTTTAACTTAGCTTTTTTATACGGAGTTATAACGAAGTGTTTTTGTTGTGTTTTTTATGAAATAAGTCGCGATTTTATTTGACTTTATATAATAATAATAATAATCCATAATAGCATATGCATCGTTGGCCTCCTGTTGTTATATCTTCTTCTCTATTTAATTTTTTTTTCTAAAACTATAATATCAATATTATATCGTTACATCTAACCCATATTTTATTATTATGTTTAATAACTGATGTGTAATGGGCTTGAGACTTGAGTCATAGATGGACGATGATGGAAAATCACAGAATTAAGAGCATATGATTTGCCATCGACCTTAATTGTTGCCACGGGTAATGAATCAATCACCAGATTGCTTATTTTATTTTATTATTGTTAAAAGTTTTCAGCATAATAATATAATAGGTAATGTGGCGCTGGATCACGAATTCACTAAACAATCACAGTCGTTGAGTCGTGAGCACGATTTAAGAAAGTACCTATAATCTATATTATACTATTCGTCACTCGTCAGCAATACCTACACGAAATGGTATAATGGTAATATGGTATAGTGGTAAATGGTTGCCGGCGACCGGCATCAGAGGGACCGCGTCGTCGCAATCGCCAATCGTCGTACGTCGTCGTCGTAGGACGTCGCCGCCACCGTCGCGATGAGAGTTGTATAGTGGGGAATGATAAGCGGTGGGTCGGGACGAAAATATCGTAAATATTGCCCTACCCACCGCTGTTCCGCATGCAAAATCGGTCTTAAAAGTACTTGAACATTTTTTGCTCATAACTATCTGCTAGCGAGTTCCTCTGTTCCCATCGCACAATATTTCTGATCGATTGATATCTTATACGACTTTATATGTTTAGTCGTTTGCCCTGTAGAAGTTGACAAAGGATTGACCAAAATTAGGAAGGTTTTTCAATGTTAAAACTCGGTTTCCTGTTAATATACTCCGCTGTGGCTACTCCGCTATTTTTTTTTACTTCGCTCCGCGCCACTAGTACTACCGTCGCGTTAGATACGTGGGCGACCGTGGTTAACGGTCTGCCGCCTTGACCGTGGTATTAAACCGGCCTACGCAACCATCGTCCGGAAGACATAATCATATTATATATTGTAATATACACGGGGTATTCGCGAGCTGTTAACCAAAATATTTTCCTTTAGTCAGTCTTCGCAGATTTGTATTGTGAAAATGGCCATCGTCGTAGGTCTTTTTCTCCCCGTGCACCGTTGACTGATGCATGTCAATCAGAAACAGTAAATGCGTATAAATAGCACAGTACTGCAGTGCGACGAAACTCTAGCGAAATGAGTCTTGTATTTGATCGCCTTCGCATTGAAACGTAGTTCAATGAAACTCATAAACCGTGTGCTCTAAGATAACGTTCAGTGCCGGATTACCCATCAAGCAGAGTAGAAACCCGCTGAGGGGCCCACTCGTTTTAGGGGCCCCGTGAAAACGGAAATTTTTTACTACTTTTAAGTCATGGATTTCAGGAACAAAAGTCAATACGAATATTTGTATGTCTGTAGACTGTAACTGACTGCAAGTACCTATAGGTATGTAGTATGTAGTATAAAATATTTTTAGATTATTTGTCGAATTATCAATACTTGAAAAAATTGTATTGTTTATTATAGGGCTGGCGGTATTTTCGGTATACCGATAAATACCGGTATTTAAGAAATACCGGTATCCGGTATTTTCGGTATTTCAGAATACCGGTATACCGTGATTCGGTAATTACCGTCATTACCGAAAATACCCTACCCCGGTAATTACCGAAAATACCGTACCCCGGTATTTACCTAAAATACTAGCATATATATTCATAATGACATAATATAATATTGTAATTAAATTTAATCTGTTATCTAACATTATACTAAGATTATAAGAATGGATAGGATACGCCTATACTGGCTTCGCAAGACTAGGTTGCGGTATTTCACCGGGCAGTTTAGGGGTTTAAGTAGGCCTGTGCTAGGGGGAAATACGATGAAAATACATAGCGCTAGCATTTGGGCTTGCTCCACTTTCCTGCATTACCCCCGCATTACCTCGTTATTTTCTGTAATTACCATGGTACGGTATTTTCGGTAATTACCGTGGTACGGTATTTTCGGTAATTACCGTGGTACGGTATTTTCGGTAATTACCGAAAATACCGTATAACCGGTAATACTGTAAATACCGGTAGTAAACAAATACCGGATACCGGTATCAAAATTTTGAATACCGCCAGCCCTAGTTTATTATCTGGCAGCGACGAAAATTATTATTGTGCGTTTATCTTTAGATAATATTATATACTGATCAATGGATCTATGTGTATATCACGAGTAGTCGGCTCTTAAAGCTGATTTGGTCTGTAATTTGAAACCACTAAATTATTAAATTTGAATTTATTGCGTAATTGACGTAAAATGACGCGTAATGGACGGGGTAATATAATTGTAATGATATCTTGTGCATGTGCAGGGATGTTGAGCATGATCAATGCCCATTGGTGACATCGGGACTAAACGGCCAACTGGCCGACCAAATCGGCTTCGAGATTTTAAATCATAGCTCTATCCAGTGTGTATTATCTTAGCTTTCATCGAACGAGTGATTTCCTCGTGATTGTTTCTATAAAAATTAATAGATTACATAGATTATAATGTCTCACATACCTACATTCATAGACCTATTAAACTAATCCACTCCACCCTGCCCTCAATCCATGGGAATTATATAAGAGAAAGAAAGAAGAAAGAACGAAGAGAGAAAAGAGAGAAAGAACATAAAGTAGTAACATTGATTATAAATACTGATAAAAGTATTTATTTTATAATCAATGGTAGTAATCATAGACCTATGAAACTAACACTGTATTTCCCCCAAGTTCTCTTTTCTCTTTTACTCTATATCGTACCCCTGACTACTCTCTCTAAGCGCTGTCCTTCAGTTTATAGGTCTATGCCTACATACTACATTTATAATTTTTCTGATCTGATAACATAATCAAGATATTTTCGTCTACGTAGGAATAGTTTATATTTTAAATATACTATACAGTGAGCTTAAAACCGCTACAAACCCAAGCCAAATCATTTGAGAAATATGTGATAACTGATTAATATTTTTTTTTTTATTACTCGCTGTGCTGTTGATTATTTATTATATATTTGGTTTTTATTATTTTAATTATGACTGGCAAAAAAGAGTTAAGTGGATATCAAAATCGTAAACAAACTTTGTTAAAAAACAAAAATCCACTTAATGTTATTACTTCTTAACAAATGCAGACAAATTCCAAATATGTTTCAAAAAATATAATACTATAATTTGCATAATTTACCTATTTAGTTTTATTAAATTTTTTTTTTATTTTGTTCATATTAATAATATATTAATATTTAATATAATCCATGAAGTAGGTACCTAAATATGTAACAAAAAAAAAAAAACTTATATTATGATGAATTACAAGCAGATCTCAAGTGACATACACTCAATTGTACATATTACTCTTCGCGTTGGGGATTGAGGCGGAGTTCATGAAATTACTAAAGAATATTTTTAAAAAAAACACACATTATTATAAAATAATTATTATTTCTTTACTTATAATCTAAAAAGTTCTTGAGCATCCCTCCCATATTTCCCATGGTTTGGCGGTGACAAATTTTTTTTTGCAGCAGAGTGCAAAGTTTCCAAATGTGGTATTAATAAATTATTCATATTATCATTGGTATTGCATTTTGGTATACAGATGAAAACACATCACAACACTACACGACATGACACGGGCAGTTGCGAGTTGTGAATTCGGCTTAAGAATATTATCTATAGTGAACCACATAGGGATTTTTTTATATTTAATTTTAAAGCAAGTTATGAGTATTTTAAAATTCACAAACAATTTACAATTTTATTTACATGCTTTAAAATTAAATTTAAAAAATACCTACGAGATTCACTAGATAATAGTCTTAACTTTAAATTTTATCGGAGGTCAATTTTTAAACTAACAGAGCTAAACGTGATCTGCTGGGTGTACAATTCGCGTGTACAATTTGCTATGACGTTATTCCTACGTTTATATAAGACAGATGTAGTGAGAACCCGGGTTAATGGATTAATCGAGTTTATAACCGTTGATTAGTTTTTTCGGTTTATCTGTGCTGAGCGTCGGATTTTATTCGATATTTTAATTTTCAGACGAGATATGAGAATTTGTAATTTTTTTATAAATATTACTTGAAAATATCGAAAAATCGCCGACGCTTAAGCACAGATAATGTTCTTACCTAAAAGCTTGATCATAGGTCCATATTCACTTCAATATAAAAATAACAGCACACTCATACCTATAGGCCCAATTTCAACTTTTGACTTGGGGGGGCTGAATATATTAAAGGCAAGCAGACCATTGCAATATAGCATATTAAAATTGTGTGTCCTAGGTTTTTAGGGGGGGCTAAGGCTAAGTTTGGTGGGGGATAGCACCCAAGCCTACCCCCAATTTGCGCCTATGATGCACACTATTGAGACTATAATATAGGTAGTGAATGAAAATTTAATATCTCATGTGTTTGTAAGCGCGGAGACAACAAACACATGATGAGTAGGTATTGCGTATCCTCTTAATAGTAATTTATAATAAATCGCCTATTATACACGGTGGCGGCGGCGGCGGCGTGGTGGGGTGGTGCTCGCCGGTCACCCGAAACTGGTGAAAATATATTATTATATTATATTATACACGCGCCCTCACGTATATAGGTGCAGGTTGCCGGTAGGTAGGTACTCGATGCGCGCGTAATTGATTTCGGACGTCCGAAAAGGTGTGCGCGAGTAGGGTTTGGGAATTAAGGGTTCCCCCCTGGCGTGAGGGGCGGGGACGGTATATATATATATATATAGTCGAGAAGAAATTAACGCTCGTCGTACACACTGTTTACACGCACACGCGCACCGCGATATATGCATTAGAGGTATAGGTTATAGGCACGACGTGTATGCGTATACATGCGGCGACGCGTGTAGCAGGTATTATTAACGGAAAAGAAGCTTTTACACCGCGCGCGCGGCATCCGGGTCAAAAGTAATTAAACAACGGTTTCAGGTTGTATATCGGGAAAAGGGGAAGCTTAATTTTAGTAGCGTTACAACCACTGCCGCCGCCATCCCGTTCCGCACCTCCACACCACTCTAACCATGTTCGGCGCACATATAATAATACGAACCACCCTGCACTTCCCCAGCGTCGGCCGTTTAATTAATGCGCTTAAAAACTTGAGAATTCTTCGGGCAACGGGTTCGGGGGTTAAGTGCGAGGGGTAGTGGTGGTGGTGGTGCAAGTGGCGGGAGAGGTGTAGCCCAGCTTTTGTCACTGCGGCAAAGACGTCGTCGTCGTCACAGTGGACTATTATACGCGTGACACTCATTTACTACACGCATACATACAAACACATACTCACGCATAGACACATTTTGAATAGATGGGGCGAGGAGGTTAGGTACAAGGACTTTCGTAACCTCTTCGCCACCCCTCCCCTTCTTCCTACTATCACCCTAGCTGAACGGTCGAAATCCACGACGGCCTGCTATGGGCATGTACACACGTATATATTTGTGTGTGTATGTGTGTGTGTAGTACCAGAAACGGCGATTAATAACGACGAAACTCCCGTCCCCTGCACCCCCTTTCTCATCCATAACACCCATCCGGAAGGTCGAACAACCCCTATTTCTCCTAATTTAGAAACACCTCCGACGCAAGCCGCCGTCGCGGTATTCCTTTATCAGACTCGCCGCCGTCGTATCCTATTCGCTTTTGGCCGACGACCAAACTTTCCGTTAGCCTTCGCCACTACAACAGCACACGCAGCTACGGAGGTGGTGGCGACGAAATGGCCTTACAGCGGTGGCGAAACGATAGCTATATTATTATCTGATGAACATGTTTGAAATTAATTCGGCGTGGATTCATTTGCTTATGCTTGTGCGTGTGTGCGCAGGTAGCATCACGTGCTGCCCTTGACTGGGGCCATTTAAACCCTAATGGGGTTGCGGCAGCTACTGGAACCAAGTAATCTGTTTGTGACGAGTGGGATAAGGGGGGGTAAAGCTGAATTCGCATTTTGTGGCTGTTGCACGCCGCATCACACACACAAGTATGGTAGGTATTGAAACGGACTTGTCGGTGGCGGGCGCGTTGGAGAGTGAAATCGGTTTGATTGAGCATCATCGAGGGTTCAGGTACGCCCACTATATTATACACTATACTATTTTGCTGCGATTTTAATCGGAAACGAGACTGCTCTAACACCACGCGTTGTCATCGCCGCCACGAGTTATTTTTAATTTTGTACCCAGGCTCCTCAGCATCCCCCATTTATCACCAATAGTTCCCTACAACCACTTCTCACGCGAAGTGCGCAGTCAGTTAAAGACAAAAACATAATATACATAATATTCATAAATTCAATGCACTATATTATAATATTATAATGATGTGACCTGCAACAGACTACATACCTCCATCGGCTCCATCTATATAAAATTATTCATTTTATACAGTTATAGGTATACAATATAATATATAGATTATACATTTTATACGAAAATATGAATCAAATTTTAATTATAAACTACATATTGTTATCATCCGTACACTTCGGATTATAAACATGATTTTATCTTAATTTCGGCTTTCTGGAATGAGATGTATAATATATAATAATATCATATTATCATCTATACAGAGTGTTCTACACACTGCAGTGTTTGTTCTTGTATCATCCCGCTCGCTAGTATAATATACATTATACAGTAAACCCACCACCTCCCTCCATAACTTTAAGGCTTACATATCCATTTGCATAGGCACTCAATGGAAATAACTAATTT
The DNA here is from genome assembly GCA_949089665.1 of Macrosiphum euphorbiae. Lineage (NCBI taxonomy): Eukaryota > Metazoa > Arthropoda > Insecta > Hemiptera > Aphididae > Macrosiphum > Macrosiphum euphorbiae. Next base: position 18,468,777 of record CARXXK010000001.1, on the reverse strand, counting down.
AACTTTTAAACATTTACATAAATTAGCTCTATATATATAACTTAGCTAATTCAGATTTTATATCAAATTTTTAACACCAAACAAATTTTTTATTTTCTATACTAAAAAGTTTTATTTTACTTTCTTGATTTTTAATCAAGTAAGTATGGTAGATTAAATGAAAAAAGTCTGCATTTTGAAAACTTCAAGGATTTGTGTAAAATAGGAAAATAATAAAAAATGTAACTCAGTAATGATGAGTAGGTGTGTAATTTAGCCAGCTTTAATATAATGTATTAATCAGAGAGATTAAGAGAGATTTGATATCATACCTAAGCGGTATAACCACTCGAATCAATAAAAACGTCGGCGTGAACAGTCCAAACATTTCTATTTTTTAATTTTTCTTCTAAACTATGATAGCTAGAAAGTTGGTTGATAACTCATTAAAAAGGGATTATCAAGTAGATAATGTGGAATTAATATTTTTTTTTAAAAATCATTTAATTTTTCACGGATAAAAAAAGAGTTATTTTTCACTAGATTTTCATTTAGCGGGGTTGATTTCCGAATTTGGAGAACGGATTTTGTTGTTTGAGGTCTTTTTGGATTCACATTAGCTAGGATAAGTGCAGTGTAGATTTTCAGAACTTTATCTCCAATCGTTAATTCACTACAAAGCTGTAAAGCTGAAAAACATCAAAATACGCCCAATAAAATTTGTTTTTTTTAATGTTCTGTAATGAAATTATAGTAACTCAATAAAAGAAACTCAACGGAAAATTATCATATCTTAATGTACAGATAATTGAGTATAGTATATAAATTTCAGGGTGGATACAAAATTGTGTGCCCGTGGGGGGGGGGGTATCTCTTAGGAAGACATTTTCTCTTAGGACCTCTTTTGTCTACAGAATATATTTCAAAGTTTTTTCTTTAGATGTAATAAGATATTGTCTCTATTGTTTCATGTAGTCCACATGTAATATCAATATAAATTATATAATAATTATGTACTTTTAATTGTTTATTCACGTCTTAATATAATGACATTAAAAATACATAATGCATAGTCATTTGCAAATAGAGAATAACAATGATAATGATTAATTAACCTATATATATCTTATCACACAAGTTCTCCCCTATTTTTAACTTATGATAACAGTGCATAAAATACTTTATATATGTTAATAATTTATCACTTTTTAAAGTTACGACTTATGAGTATTTAATTTATATTAAAATTAATTTATGTCTATATGGGTTCATATATTTTATGCCTAGTCCGTCCCATTTTGTCATTCTCAGATCCATCTCTATAAGGATAATATTCACTGGTAAAATGTATAAAAGAACATTTTGAATTTTGTAGGGAATTCGTAAATAAGATTTACTTATATATTTATTGTGCTTTTATGTTATATTTATTATGTTAGGTATTTACACATAATTATTATGTACATATTACATTATGGACAACGTTTCCATTATACTATTTTCCAAACTTAACAAAATACTTTGGAATTATTGATACATACATAATGCATATACCTATTCAAGTATTCCGTTCGTACATTATTACAATAATTGTGGGCGGATCTCGGTTGACTATACAGATATATTTATATGATGGTTTACATATTTTAAGTGCTTATAAGTGCTTTTAGGTGAGTAAAGATTGCGAGTAAAGATTTCGTATTAAAATAGATATAATTTGATGGACAAGTAAATTATTCAACTTATGTTATGTACCTAATATTGTACTCCTTGTATAGTAAGTAGTAACATTATACAGCAGAATGGTAGTTAATTTATATCCAACATTAAAATAGTTATCAAAATAAATCAAAAAATACTAAAATACAAAACGTTTCGTTCGTCGTACATGAGAATACCCTGCATTCATGTAGACAAATCTTTTTATTTGAACTTACAATTTAGATTAATACACAGAACAAATTCTATTTTAAATAAGCCATAAATATCATTTTTTTTTTTGCAATTGCAAAACAAATTTGCAAAAACGACCCGTCCAAAGTACCATCTGTGTCCAGTGTCCACTTCCCAATCGATAGAACAGCTATACAAAACGTGGAGCATTTTTCATGTCCCAAAATATGTTTTTCGAAGAGAAATAAGGAATGGGAAATATATACCATCCTATTGTAAAACCAATAATTAATAATCTAATATAGCTTTTTCGTTTCACTCATTTGATAAATAGAAAACTATTACGCAGGTAGGCAGGGATCATTAATACTTTTACGACAAATGATAAATAAATAATTAAGTATTTTTATTTTTATTTCCAACCAATAGTTACAACTTTAAATATTATAAATATTATTTTCGCACTCGTTAAAGTTGTAGTATTTCTTACTGTAAAAGTGAAAAAGGTAGGTAGGTACCTAATATTATTAGTAAATAATAGATAAATTTTTATCATTTTTTTAAATTTGTATTGTTAAATAAATATGTGAAATGTGAATACAATCCTATACGATCTCTTTATTTTATCTTTTAAACTTATATTCTACTCGATGTATCGTAAACTATTAAAATAAACACGTACCACAATCGTGTCTTCTAACTACGTGACGTTAAACATAAATCGATCAGACACGTTACGTATTCTACTGATTGAGCGGTAAAAGTAACACCCATACAAGCTGTGACTAAAATAACTGAATTCTATCAGTTTTGAACTAATACATATTTTGTATTTTATTTTACACATTTATACGACTATGTGTGGAATATTATTTATGAAAAAGCATTCCAATATGACTGTATTTTGTGTTTGAATTTTTTTTTCTATTTAATATAATTTTTTTTTTCGGCCACATTCCCATATTTGAACGTCAACCAGGATATTCAACTTTACCTATACTCTGAGCATCATCTTTACTGTCGTACAACAAAATTTAAAATTTACTGAGAAATTAAACCAGAGTTATATGTAACTTGTAATTTCAGAATTTTTCGTGGAATGCCAAATAAATTAACAATAGCCAACAGTGCCCTAATCAAATATGCTCACCGAATTCCCTCAAAGTATTAACATTTAAACAACACCATGAAATTTCAATGATCAATTATGGTTTTTTTTTTTCTTTAATTCAAATCAAAAGAAGTACATACATAATACAAAATGATAAGTTTTAATTAAAAATGATTTATCAAAGTGGATTTCAGAAGATAATTGAACAGAATTCATATGAAATTGTATAATTTTTAAATCATTAATGTTCAACAAATAAATCTAGATACTATATAGAATTTAAATTTAATATAGGTATCAACCATGTAGATGATATTTATATTCAATACCCGAAATGTATGGGAACGTGTTCCCCTCGTAATGGTCCAGAGGAACATCCGATCATGAGTTTTAGTTTTTTCGCTGTTGAATGTTAATACTTGTTACTTGATTTCCAAACGACATTTCCACGTACAACCACATTGCCTATTAGTAATGTAGAAAAAATTTTAGTGTTTGTCCATAATAAATAGACCAGGTTTTCTCATAAATGCATTTTCCATGAATTGGGTTCGTATAGAAACACTGTACTGGAAAAGTCGGTTCAACCATGGTTACATGAATTATAGACTCGTACCTTGTGGTATAAAATACAAAAGGTTAAAAATGATATTAAATATTTAAAGAATATTGCATTCTGTTTACAGTTTGGTACTCATATAGTAATTTTGTATAACAAAATACAATAACCTACAATCGTTATTAGATTCTGAGAAGCGATGAAACATTTTAATTTAGTTTTGATCTTCAACTTCGATGTTGGTTTCTGGTAGCAAATTTGATGTAGCTGGTACTTCAAAATTAAAAAGTAAAAAGTAAAATATCCCCCATACTTTTCTTAGTAATCATGAAAGTTGATAAAAAGTTACCCCAAAGACGGAAATATTAATTACAAAACATCAGTTCACAAATGCGTTTTATTTTGTAGTAATAATTTTAAATTGAATAACAGTAGATACTTGGAATTTTCAAAAAATATATAAATATTTTGTATTTTTTAGACATGATATTCATGGCTCTTTTTGAACTATTTATAACATTTTAAATTTTAAAGTATTGGATTTTTTTTTTTCTATAAATGTTGATAATCATGTAAGTTAATATAATAATTATATATAAGTTTCTTTATAAATTCCTTCTAATCCTCACTAGATTTTACTTTTTCATTATATGTTTCTATTAACAACGACATTTTCAAAATATTAAGACTACTTTTAATACTATAATATTAAATTATAACTATAAGATATCTACTAAATAATTTCGATGTTACCTAAAATATACTTTCTCTTCTCTTACCGCTTTCGATATTTATTAATATTTGTCCCCAAAACTAAGATTTCATATTTTGTTTTAACCAGAAAGAATAATTATGGTTTACTTTTAGGAAATATAAATAACTGTACATTAACGATGACGCCTATACCATCCATCGCGCTGTAACATTTTATCTCTCTTTAATGTAATTTAATTAAATAGCTTGATTTTCATTCGAAACTTATATTATGCAATTATTGTGATTATCGTATTATACTTTACCAATAATGGTTGTGCCATAAAAAATAAAAATAAATAAATAAATATTTGGCATAATTGTACTTATTATTATATACCAAAATTATCATGTGGTCGGTTTTGTCATATAATAATATTCGTCGACGCTTATATAATATGTATGCATATATAAAAATAATTAAATATATCTTATTTTATAATTTAAACTGATTTATAGGTACTTGGAAATGTTCTTTAACCCGATAAAATAATTTTATCCTTTATAAAAATTAATTCATGGAACCCACTCCTTTCATACACAATGACGTCGTAGATTAATCATATGAGTAAAATGTTACAAGTACCGAGACATAATACATACCTGCATAATACAAATACTTCTGACTTCTATATTATAGTTGCATTCGATGGATATAGTTTTGCTTAATATTTAAAAATCAATAATAGACCAAACGTATACATATAATTTGCGAGCAAGATACGAAATTAATTTCTATTATATTTGTATGGACTTAGATTTTAAATAATATATATTATTATTATGATTTTATAAGGATATATTGAATCCGTGACTATTATATTAATATTGTAAGCATCAGAACACACAAGTACAATAATTATCGAGAAAAATGAATAAATAAATAATTATTATTTGTGCGTTTGTATGAGCGTCATTGATTTATTTTAAGCTCATTAGTAGGTATTCAGTTAAATTTAATTACTTGACAAACTAAAATGCTAAAGATGTTTTGTCAAGAAGCTTGAATATGGACATATGATAAAACTTATTCTTTGTGCTTATCCTTAGTACCTACACAAATTAATTTAGTAGAGCGTGGAAGCTCTTATATTCATCTAAAATAAATTTGTATGCACTTATTATTCTTAGAACTATATTATTTTCATAACCATTTTCCTTGATTTTTATATTTTATTGATTTTAATTATACATTTAGTTCTACAAAAATAAAAAAATAAATTTTATAATAATTAAATAATTGTATATTCTTTTAAAAAAGTACAAAGGAAATCCTTTATTCATTTGCCAAACGCAGATATGCAAATAGTGCTAATTACGCGTTGTACATAAATAAAACTCGCTTCAAATATTTTAAAACTTAGAGATATTTAATTATCGACCATTAATCCGTTAATTCTGGTAACCATCCAGATAATATTTTAAAAACCTGGCAATAGAGACATTAAATACTGTTTATATATAGTCATCATTATCGTTTTAACAAAAAATAATAAAAAAAATTCATCTTCTAGGATTACACTCGGCCATATTTTTTTTACGTGATCAATGTAAATTATCTGAATATACTTAAACAATAATTTGAAAAATATAAATAGGTAGGTACTTCAAATCATGTGTCAATAATTAAGTTATTATCAGATTAAAAGTTGTATATTAGTACACAGCCACTGCACAGGTATATGTATAGTATCTACTTGATTCCCTCATACGATTGCAAAATATATAGATGCTAAAATATGGTATTTTTTTTTCCTATAATACTTAGTAATACCGTATTATACCGGTATTATACTGTATAAAACCTTGCAGTACCTTAAACTATCGGAAATCGATCACAGGTTATGGACTATTGTATATTATGACCAAACGGCTTAACAATTTTAGGAAAACCTTTTAAAAACCTTCAACCACAATAATACAAGAACTATTTTAGAGAAAATGTATAGAGTCATGCTACGAATCCCGAAATACCTAGTGACTAGAAATAATTTTAGTACAAAGTAATGTAGTTACAACTCATAGTAAATTATAATCTTAAATATCAAATTAATTTCATAATAATAAACTAATAGGTAAAATTGTTTCTATACAACCTATACAAAATAATTTCAAACCATGTTTACCTGCCAGGTAATCCATTTAAGTATCTACACTCATTATTTTGAGGTCTTAGTTTTTTTGAAAATATTGTTTTTGTATAATTTTTTATCGTTATAAAACACATGTCTGAAAAATAATTTTTTTCTATTTTCTATCGTTACCATTTTTTCAGCATTTATTTTTTTGAATAACATAGGTACATATTTTATTTCTTATTCCTAAGCAAAGTAGTATTCGAAGTATTTCAATTTATAAAACTCAAATTTTGGAGAAGTAGTTCATTAGTTATAAGTATTTATATAGTTTGGATTAGCACAGTAGTAAACAACATTTTGTGGACTACCTCTCATCTCTATTCCGCTCATCAACAGTTTAAATGGTAGGTAACGACTAACAAACTACTTGACCGAAATTTGATTTTTGTAAATCAAAATACTCAGAATAATATTTTACTTCAGAGTATGAAATTAAAAATGTATGTCGTTCAAAAAAAGTAAAAACTTAAAATGATAATGTTAAAAAATAGTAAGACATATATTTTATCTCAAAAATGCTGTTTTGAAATAAAAAAAATTATTTTGAAAAAAGTTGAAACTTTTAAACACATTTAAATGGATCTCTCTGTATAATACATCTTACAATACAGTTTTATATAACACTGTATAAGACAAACTCACATCTTTAACAAAATATGATAGTGTTATCCTATCTACATAAACTAAACAATACATATAAAAATCAGTAATTATATTAAAACAGGATTAATAATTGGCAAATCTATATTAGAACAACCAGACAAATATACTTTTAAAATCATTTATTTAACATTAATTTTGTTCTTACGCTGCCACTCATCATTCTTACCTAATTATTTTAATTTTGCTTTAATATGCCATTCAAATAGTTAAACCACCAAAATGCAAAATTGTATTATATTCTGTTAAATCTCTTTTTTATTTTTTTATTTAACGATTACTTATTGATAAAATGTGAATAATATATTAATATAAGTTTAAAATTTTAACGAGGTATGTAATATAACTATAATCATCTGACAAACTGACACTTTTTAACCAACGTATAGCTATATAGTTATTTAAATTTAGAAAACAATGATCAATCGATACTAGTTGCACACAAAAATGATCAAGATTTGGTTATAAACCGTATTTTTTTTAAATATTTGCTTAAATATAAAACATTTATTCATTGTTTTTGAATATTAGTAACTAGTAAAATTAAAAATCACTTTTATAATGTGAATAATATATGTTAAACTTCACACCTATGATGTATCGGTACTCCTAAATAATTTGTCACAAAAAATGTTCATCTTCAAAAATAAATAAAATATAAAAACACGTACTTCCTTATAAAACTGTAAATAGTAATAACATCTACTCTATGCTCAGGATCTAAAATAAACATGAATTATGCATAAAGACACTTTAATTATAATCGTAGTTTGCTATGTATATAATGTCAATAATTTCGTAGAAAATTTACATCACATAATATTTCTCTACTGGAGGTCATATACAAGTTATATTTCTATCTCCGTTTGAAATATTTTTTGTACTTAATCCATAACTTTGGTTCTTTATATTATTTAACTCCGTGAAAATATTGTATAAAGAATCGGATGTTTAATTATTTTTTTGGAAAAAAAAACCATTTCATTTTTAGATTTGTTTAATAGATTATAAAGTTACTTAAAAATGTCAGATGATTAAGTGACTCGACTTTGGCATTTTAATTTTTCAATGTATTCTTATTTTTATAATATTATTTTATAAGCTATATATAATACTTTACACTTTACAGTTAACATTTTTATTCGGGTCCTTGAAACGGAAATTATGAAAGGTATGTATATTATGTATATCATTATATACTACTGCTATTTTTTTTTTTATAAAATTTCCAAAAACAATCATTTTTGTTTTTACATTATAATTAAGTTATACAGGTAGGTACACTGCACAATCGTTTTTATCGGAGTTTTCGTGATACGTTTCCAGGATCATGTTTTGATGTAATTAAAAAAAAAACAACATCTATTCACAAATATAACAATATACAATCGAATCTCAGGTAGGTATTTTTGTAATCAACGGTCTTTTTAATTATAATTTTATAAAGGCCGTTAACAGTACCTTGCTACAAACGTAGCTTACATTTTTTTTTTTTTTTGAAATTAAAAAAAAACAATTCCCACCAAGTACCCGGTCTGAAACAGTATTTTAATCATTCAGCTGTTCGCGTTTGTAGAACGACTCAGTCAAATTATTACTTCAAAGAACCCCTCAGGCATCAGTGCTTATTTCTAGGGAGCATCGACTTTGTTAGGGCATTAGGTATTCACTGTCCTTCCAAATTGTTTGAAATGATAAAATTAATTAAAAACGATTCGACTACACACAGATACTTATCATTTATAAACATACAGTAATTTTACATCCTCAAAATATATATCGTATAAATATATTTATATATTTATGATAAATGCAGTAAACACATTATTAATATAATAATAAACACAATTATGCTATTTAAAATAAATAACGACTACATAATATAATAGTACACAAATAATATCATCACCCACTAATCATATTATTTTTTATTTTTTGTTCAACCGAGGACCTTAAGTGCTATTGTTCCAGAACTACCTACAAATTCTACAATATCTCGTGTATAATATTTCCATAGTTTTATTTTGATTTACAATTTTTATGGTCAAATACAATAAAAAAAATCAAGAGTCGCTCTATGATAAACCATTGCATAAGTAAAGCGATTTCGAGTAGAGTTGATGCGTAAGCCTCTATTACTAAAGATATTTTGTAATTTATTTTTCTAAGTAATTTATATTTATTTTAGTAGTATTTTAATAGTTGTACGGGATCGAGATAAGTCGAGTGATTTGGTGATGGCGGTGAAAACTCTTGGAGAGTTATGAAAGCCAGAAGAAGGAGAAAAATAAGATATATGATAATAATACATTGAATTAATTGTATCCAAAGACATCGCAAATATTATGCGATCTATTATTATAATAATATTTTACCATATTATATACTATTGAAGTTCTATATAATGGTGTAAATATGATTGTGAACTTATTTAGAATAGTATACTGGGAGTTTTTACTTCTGATTACTACCTTCCTTAAAGCACCAACTAGATCCAATTTCCTACCAGAGACAACATTCAAAGTCAAAGATTGAAGCATTTCTAATACTCTTAAAGGCGATGACAGACAGATTAATAAAAGGCACAAATCAGAGTAAACAAAATTATTCACCGCTACGCTCAGAATCCAAAATTATTATCATACTCTTAAAAACGAACGGTTTAACTCTTCTTATTATGTTGTTTTATTGTAGTACATCTTATAGACAATCTGTAGTAAGCTATTTTAGGTTTCGACAGTTAATTTATGTAATGTTGAATGATATTCAACTGGTAAATAATTTTAATAAGAAAGTTATTTTTTTTTTTAATACTGAAAACAAATATTGAGAATTCTCTAAAAATATTTAAATTTTTTTTTATTTATCAATTTTATATATTAAAGATGTTTGTGTTGGCATTATATTATGTTGTATTAAAAATCGAGGAAACGGTCATCATAATCTGATTTTTAAAATAATCTACATAGCCATGTATTTATTTTTTATCATTTTAATGTGTTCCACTATAAGAACATAACACTACGGTTATATACGATCTAAGCAATGTGCCAATGTAGAAACCAGAAGCGATAAATAAAACATATTTCCACATCATAAAAAATATTTCCCTTAATCTTGCAAATGTTTATAATTTGATAACGAACCTGTCAATATTAAATTATAGTATAAAAGTTTAGGTTGGGTTAGATAGATGTTTTGGAATAAAAATAAATTAAAAAAAAAAAATAGATAAAAACAATTCTTTATTGAAGTCTTTGGAATCAGTAATCCCTCGTGGGACACTATTGTTACGAGGTAGTAAATATAAAATTCGTCTTTCTCCGGCAAAACAAATGTATTAACCTTTAAGATATATATAACTATAAAATGATTCATGCATATATGATTATATTCCATACAATATTAATAATGTAATTGTATTTTATGTTGAATTTTTTTTAATAAGTACATCTGTATAATGTTGTGTTAGATTTAATAACGATTTTATCATCATAAAAATATGTACTGCATGGTTTATTTTATTCAGATTCTCAGCCAATCCTATCTAGTTTAAATTACACTGAGACTAGGAACTTTGTTAAATCAAAATACGTATGTTAAGTTTGGACAGTTAAGTTGAACTTTAAATACTATTCAATTGTATACAAATGAATAAACTTTCAATTTATGCATGAAATTGCAGGCTGTAGATATGTATCTATAATTGCAATGTGACTCAGTTTTAGATTCTGAAGGAGTGATGAATGTATTGATTTTAGAATGATATGTGTTATTTTATTTATGTCCTTCACATCACCTTTTAAAGCAGTGAAAATGCTTCAGTCTCAAACTTTGTGAGTGGTTTCTTGTGAAATTTCGGATTTAAAAAATATCCAGTCGGTATTTTAAGTGGTAGTTCAGATATAGTTGGGAAAAACAAAAACATTTTTTTGACAAAACCGATTTTGTGTTCTCGTTGTAATTAAAAAAATGAATTACAGTATAGAATAAACTTGTATTATTCAACAAATATTTATATAAACATTTTCCAAATACGATATAAATTACAAAATATTTTGTATCTCTTTGTACTATTTATTATATTGTGTATTATAAAGTGTACATTTAAAATTTTTGACTCATCATTATAGTTTTTTTTTTCGATTTATGCGATAAATTTTCGTATGTCGGTAAAATATCTTAAATGTAGTTTAATGTTCCACATAACTTGTATTGTTACAACTATTAAAAACATTAAAGTCACAATTCTTTTAAAGGTTTTATATTCAACTTCAAGTCTTGTCTTTTTGTCTAACAATTTTCCGACAAAGGTACAGGATAATTTAAAATTACGAAAATATGTAACGTTAACGTATTATAACGTAAAACTACATTTAGTTTTTTATGAGTTTGAATTTCAAATTGTTAACGGATTTTAAAGTTATTATTGTGTATTAAAAATAAATTCCTAGACTTTGGAATGTTCGCCACTATAGTTATGTATTAATTAATGACGGCCTATTAGTTTTCAAAGTATTTAGAATTTACCAGCTTTATAACCACGAAAATATTCACACCATTTTACGGACTTAAATGATTAATACCAATACCTTCTACATTGATTGTGGATGATTATATAATATAATAATAATGCAGGGCGGCGCAAGCAATTTTTTATATGTAGGCAAAGATCAAAATTGCCGCCTCTTATTTATTATAACTTACAGAGATAAATGTCATATTATGTAGGAGCAAAAAATTAAAAACTTTTTACACTTGTCAATATATATAATAAAAAAGAAATTACTAAATTAATAGTACATGGATTGTTTGTAAGTATTACACTAGTTATTATGAAATACAATATTTAGTTATAATTTTTAAAAATGTATTTTTCTTGCTTTTGCTGACGCAAAATCTTTAACTAAATCGTCAATGTCAAGATCAATTCGCAATTGATTTTCAATTGAAATTGTTGCCAATCCAACTAAACGATCCTGTGACATTTGTGATCTTAAGTAGTTCTTTACAATTTTAATTTTGAAAGCTTCTTTCAGCTGAAGCTGCAGTTACTGGTAATGTTAATAAAATTCTTAGAGCTACGTATACATTAGGAAATAATTCTATTAATTTGTTTTCACATATAAATTGTAAAATTGCTTTTGGATCATTTTCATTTTGCAAATGTTTTTGTAATGTATTTATTTCTTCACAAAGTTCGACAGAATTTATATCAGAATTTAAACCGTCATTTGAAGAAAGTGCTAGCTGAAGATCTTTACAGCACTTCATTAAATGTTCATAATTATTTACATTAGAAATATTATAAAGAAATGAAAATAATTTACTATGGTCTTCAAGTTGAATAAATCGGTCATTTATTGATTGGAGCATATTGTCTAATATTTGATGAAAAAAATTTATTTTGAAATTCTGTTTAGGATCTGTTATAGGAGTATCACGAGATTCGTAATCAAAATGAGTTTTTCTACGTCGAGTTCGAAATTGATTTAACGAAAAACTATCTTGTACACCAAGTTCATTTGCTAAGTAACTTGCTTGTGTAAGTATTTTTTCAAAATTTTCATCACTACGATATTTTTGTAAAAATATTTTGGTATTGTTTATCTGATTGATTGATTCGATAATATTTAATGATATAGATTGTAATAGTTTACTAGTGACATTAATTTCGCACAAGAAAAACTAATTATATAACAGTATTACATAGTTAATTAACCACTAGTTAACAAAAATTCTATTATTTGGTCTTTTTGCATTTTTAAAATAATTACAAATACAATAAATATCAGATAGAAGATGTTATGCCTGTAGTAAACGTGTTCTAATTTATTAAATAAATAAAAATACATTCAATTATGAAGAAGACTAAGAACGACGCGCGATACGGCAATATTATTTACTGTCGTGAACTCAGTTTCAATAGCGTCTATAATACGCAGCTTATTCTCCCTGGCCTCCTCCGGCCATCCGTCAAACCATAACCTAACCATTTTACATAATATTATGATTGAACTGTCGGGCGGCAGTTTCACTATAACGGCGACCGTATACTATTGAATAATTTACGCGCTATAGGTACCAATAATGATTAACAGTAAATTAAAAATATATTATATTTATATTACTTACCTATTGTGTAATGAAGTCTTGATAGATGTATATCGTATATGTCTTGATTTATAAAAAAATTATATTGTTGAGCTCAATAAAGAATGTACCTACACTAGTACACTACACTGTACAGTGAGAGTGAATGACACACAACAGTCTCCAATTGCAAAAACGCTAATAGAATTATTATCGATTAAATTGTAATGGCACAACATGCTTTGAGACGTTATCGCAATTCAGGGAAAAATTATCTGTATTATTTTTATTGAATATTGTTTTGGAGTTTTATCGATCTACACAATATGTTTGTATATTGTATTTTGAAATTTGTTAAAATCTAAAATAAACGTGAAAAATAAGATATTTGATTTTTTCTTATATGCCGCCTCTATATAGTTATAAATTTTGCCGCCGTAGGCTTGTGCCTACGTCGCCTACGCCTATAACCGGCCCTGAATATATGCAGTTTGTTTTTGGCAAAGCTTATTTCAACCAAATATATAACAAATATAAATTATTAATAGCAACGTAAATAAATAATAAACTATTCTTAGAAGTATTTTTATTTTTATTTATTTAATATGAGAAAAAAATAATGGTATGAGTTGACAAAAAGAATCGTTTTTCGTATTCAATGAATTTTCGTAGAATTTAAATTTAACACATTCATTAAAGTAACCTTTAGTTACTCAGAAAAGAGGTACATTTCACACCTACCTACATCGTACTGGAATCCATTGTTATTTTAAAATTGTATTCAGTAAATAGGTTTTAAGCAAATTGCATGTCAAATCATAAACGATTAATGTATAGATATATATCTATATCATAAACCTATAGTTTAAAATGATCACTTTAATATCAGCAGTTGATTGCATTCATTTGATTTGCCTACAAAACGTATAAAATAGTATTATAATAATATAATATGTATAATGTGCAGAGTTAGTGTATTTTTTAATTTTTGAAAAAAAAAAACGAACTAAACTGTATTTTTTGTTTTAAACAAAATAAATTGTTTGAGTTTTAAACGGTAGGTATATTTAAAATAACTTAGTTTTAATTTAATATGAAATTTACTTATATGCTAATATGCCATGAATACTAGTATATTATGTTTCACTGTTTATTTATTACTTATTTGAAATCTTAAAAGTATTTGAAATATTTTCTGAATGGATGTTTTATGTGGATATTATAATATGTATATATTAACTATTAAGCAAAAATATTTTAAATTTACACAAATATTAAATACACAATATTCACTTGGATTTTACACTGTTTTATTAGTTTTTAACGATGAACAAAACGTTTAAAACAAATATTTTAAACTTATGTTTAAAACATTGTGGTTTAAACATAGCAACCCTGATAGTGTATATTATTATATTTTGCTAAACCTAGTATCTGTATAATTAACTAGTGAGTATTACCTATGAGTTGAGTCATGATTTTGGTTCATAAATAAACTTAATTAGGTACTTAAACACATTGAACATTTTTGAAATATTAGTGTATTCTGCATAAATGAATAATCTCAGACCTAAGTAACGAATGGACAACATAATATTATAATATATAAATTATTTATTCACTATTTTTTATCATTATCAATTTAACATTTTTTTTTATTTTTAAACTCCGTGTACCTATTCTGAATAAATATTTATCTTAGAATTTAAATGCTTGAAAATCGAACTTGAGACGAGTAGTTAATTAGCTTTTAAAAGTTTAGATGAACGGAGTTGTATATCTGCAAAACTGTATGACATGCACCTGCAGGTCACTCTGCTACGTCCATCTCTACTTTAAATACTTATAACTTTAAAACTACTTCTTCGAAATTTTAATTTTAATTTTATTTATCAGAATTCTCAGAAAAATATTTAGCTTTGGAATATAAAATTAAAAATGTTTGCGTTATTTACAAGAAAATACTCATGAATTTGAAGATAAAAAAATAGTAAAAATAGAATCATTTTTCGTAAGTGTTGTTAAGTAATAAATAACGATACAAAATTATGAAAAAAATTATTTTTTTAATACTTAAATACTTTCCAAGATAATGAGTGTTTTTGTTAAAAGAATCATTCTCAAAATTATGAATACTTAAAACAAGTAAACCGATTTTCATTCGCACCAATACCTTATTGCAATTAATAAATCCTCGTGGGACATTATCTATACATAATATGTACTTCAAAGGATCAAACAAAATTATCTCTATCACAATAGCAGTGCACTATGAATATTTTATAGTATTAACAGATTAGGGTGCATAACAAAAACATGTTATTGTTGTTCAAATTATGATCTCTATTATATGGTTATATAGATGAATTTGAATGACGGTGGTTCCAAAAGGGGTGATTTAATGATATTTGTTGATTTGTTTTGAATATTATTGTATTTTAGTATCAAAAAACAATTGTACCTTCGCAAAATGTGTTTCATTAAAATTACGAATAGCAATAAATAAATAGTAAATATCATATATTATTAAAACACTTAACAGTAGTAGGTGTATAGACTATAATTAGTGATAAATTATTAATTTAAGGCTTCAATAACAAAAATTATTAAATGACGTATTGGATTATAAAGAGTAGGTACATATGACATTCTGACTAATCTGACTGATATTAAAATGTAGTAATATAATATAGTTATACATTTTCAAAAATAAATTATAAATAATTTATATTACAGTTGTTAGTAAAATAAGTATTTGCCCAATATATGTTACCAGGCGCGTATCCAGAATTTTATTTCGGGAGGGGCTGAACAAAATTATCAACATAGTCACACAATAAACAAAAAGTGGGTAAGTGGATGTCGCTCTGCTGCACAGTAGGTAACAAGTGGGTCACTGTAATGGATAGTGTAAAATTTGAATTCAATGATATAATATCATTGTATAAGAAAAACGATTCTAAGCGAAAACGGTCAGTCAGCCTATGATATTACTAAGTATATTTGATGATATTATTGTGAATAAAGTAATTTATATATTTACCTATTTACGTGGACCATTGTTTTAAATTTTTAATCCTTAACTATGAAAGTTGAACATTTTATAAATTTTTAATTACAAAATATTTATTATATTTTAAATTTGATAAATTTTGTCAAAATTCAAACTTTAAATGATTATAAGAAAACATTGTGCCTATGTATTTTTAATATTTTTCAACTAATATTGTTACAATATATCAGGAGCCTTGCGTTATATTTTCACGCTTTTTACCCAACAAAAAAATTTTTATTGATATTTATAGAAAAAAAACTAAGAAAAATGAAAACTGTCAATGTCCGTAAATAGCTCAAAAGAGGCAAAATATTTTCAAATTTTTTCGGTGTATAAAAAATGAAAACATTCAGCAAAATTTTAAGTTTTGTGATTTTTCCGTATTTTATCAAGATTCGAACTTTAAATGCTTATAAAAAAACTATGACTAAGGATTTTTAATATTTTTCAACTGCTATTGTAACAATATAGCAGGAGCCTTGTATTAAATTTTCATGCTTTTACCAACAAATTTTTATTAATTTATTTGCAAATTTCAGAGAACCCTCCATTACTATGTGGGACACTATTTTTTTAGAATTATAGCCAAACTTCGAGAACAGCTCAAAATGTGCTTCGCTCTCGAAAAGGTCAATCATTGGACGATATAATTTTTTTTAAAAATAACTTTAAAAAAACCTTATTTAAGGTAGTTTAATAATAAAAAAAAATTTCCCATATCTTGTTGTTTATTTCTAAGTCACCTTGGAAATGTGGGAGTCCATTACACTGCACCCTGTATTAAAATAGTGTTAAACCATAGTTAGTCTTATATATTTGTACTTTATATTATACCATACTCACTATAGTTATACAATTTATCGATATACCTTTTGTTCGTTTAACTGGGAAGATCCCAGGGATCTGTTAGTTCACAGTGCTTTCTTATCGTGGCCATCGTTTCTTAGATTCAATTCAACATAAGTATATTATTTACTTATATATTATATTGTTGCACCTTGGTGGTTTTCACCTACAGAAAATTAGATATCGTTGATGAATATACAATTTCATCAAGCTTTAAAACGCTGCAGTGGTTGATTACACCCCATGACCCATGTGGCAATCTACTGGTCGGGATGTTGTTTCTCCTTGTTCTGTCCGTAAATATTCTCTTTAATTTCTAAGACCGGCCACAGCCAGAAGCAATTGCGTGGTCTCTCGTATGCCGGTCGCCGGCAACCATATTATGGTAATCGTAATTATTACCATTTCGTGTATTTCTGACGACCAGCAAGATAGAATATAGATTATAGGTACCATCTTAAATCGTGCTGACGACTCAACGACTGTGATTGTTTAGATGAATTCGTGATCCAGCGTGACTGGTATTATATTATTTTGCTGAAAACTTGGAACAATAATAAAATAAACGGGCTGGTGTTTAATTCATTACCCGTGGTAACAATTAAGGTCGATGACAAATCATATGCTCTTAATTCTGTGGTTTGTCATACATTTGGTGAAGATCACAAGTATCAAGTTCGTTTTTGGATTACAATAAAAGAAGAAAATTGAATACTTTGTTGAAACCAAATTTATGTAAAATTTTCATTTTTTCCCCATTATTTTGAAAAGTACTAGGAATTTTCAATATTTACTTTCATACCAGAAAATATATTCAAGTTGAAAATTAAAGCTTTTTTCTAGTTTAAATCGTGTAATACATCCATCCCACTATAAAATTAATATATTCATCGGCTAACTCACTACTCAGTATCTTAAATACAATTTAAGCGGTGCTTATTTTTGATTACCTACCCAATAATAATTGGTCTAAAATTTAATAAGATGACGCTGTTTATTCAGTATATTATATGTCTAAACTGCTTACATCAAACGATTCAGTCTCGACCGTTAATATTATTACCTTATCTATATATTATATATCAAATTGCTGCAGGTTAAATCAAAATAATAATTTGATACTAAGTTATATTATATTCGTAAACGATCATTATTGTATATTATCTATAACACGCGTCTTATATTATTATGACATCGTTATCGATTTTTATTTTTTGTAAATTTTACTTTAAAACGATAATGCTTTGAAATATTTTAACTTGAATTCGAAAATAAAATATCAATACTTTATGTATTTATTTTAGAACTATAATAAATTGTACCTGTAATGTATTATTATCTGAAAATTGACATAATAGCACAGTTACAGGCTTATAGCCAAAGAGGGAACTCACAAAAATATGTTTTATTTGTGTTTAACGAGAAAGCAATAGTCAACAAGCCTGGGCGAAATTTTTAAGGCACTATATTATGTAAGAGCAATTGAAACTGACACTTAATGTGTGTTTTTCTGTACAACCATTTTATGCGAAAAAATATATTCGCGTGTAGAGGCGTGCACACATACGGCCTTGGGGAAACAATAAATCACGGGAAACTTTTATGTGAAGCAAAATGTTGCCGTAACATTCAGTCTCGCCTAGTTAAGGAAATGTGAAAAGTTCAACAAATAATAAATATATCGGTCTGGAAAAAAAATGAGTAAATAAATTCATAGATTGTAGGCATTTGTAGCACACAATAGTCTATTGAAGTTTGAAATATTTGATTTAGTTAACAATTTTGGTATCAAAAACTGATAACATACCGATAATAGGTATGTGGTATGTACGTATATATTATGTATATTATGTAAGTCAGAGGTGAATCAAACAATAGTTTTAAACTTATTGCCACAGAACAAATGAACCTAATTGGTCACCTAAGTTTTATTGGTCAAACGTTCCAAGGTATACAATGTTAATTGATTGGTATCCAAATAATACATACAGTAATGTTAACTGGTGTACCGCTAATGGACCAATTTGTCGATGCGGGATGAATATCAATACAAAAGAAATTTATATAATATTGGTATATTATAATAGTTGACATTGGTTTTGATTTCTTAAATACAAAAGGAAACTTTTATATTTCATGTAATATTTAAATATTTTGTTGTAAGACATTTTTTCGTGTATATTATTATTATATCATATAACACAAGGCTTATATATAGTTTATTATTTATTTTAAGAAAAAATAATTACACTGTACAGCTTACAGTTTGCAGGAAACGTAATTTTTAGGTATATTTAATATTTTATAAATTATGTAAAGATTTATTTTGTAGAATATTGTTCTAGGCAATTATTTCTGAATGAAAAATAAAATTATTATAAATTATAATAGAAGAATTATTGTGTATAAACGTTTTAATATAAACATATGGAATCATTTTATTATTTTTATTCAAAGTAATGTAATACAAAAATATTATATTTCAATACAAGTTTGTATTATGTTTTTATTTAACGTAATAATGGGGACGTTAAAAAAAATTACCAAAAAAAAAAGTTTCAACGGTATAGTTACATTTATTATAAATGTATTTTGTTTCTATTTTTAAGATTATGTATATATACTCGTATATATATATCGTATAATATAATAAAATAAAATATGAATGGTAACTTTACAAACAATGGGTAATTCGTTTATTTAAACCAAAACATTTCGAGTTCAAAGGTTTATTTATTATACTTATATATGTATACATAAATTAAAATTAAAGTGTACATAATTTTATGTACAATAGGTACATGAAAACGTTTGACGAAAAACTTTTACAATACGATTTTACGTAAAAAAAAAAATAGTTTGGTAACATAAAAATACTCGAATGTTTAGAGTATTTAAATGAAATATAATACAACTATTATTTTATAATTGTTCTAAAACTAATAAAAAATGTTTTGTTGAATTTTTAAGACAGTAAAATATATTAATATTATTGTTATGTGTGATATAATTGTGTGACGGCGCGTTGTATAGGCAAAAGTGGTACACTCATGCTTAGGAATTAACTAAACCATATGTAATATTAATTATAATATGAAATCCACAAAGAATTAACCAGTGTATTTATTTTGTGTACAATATCACCTTAAAAGATACTTTGAATGAATCAATTTATTATTAATGTTATTTAATATTTAATAAATTAGTTAAGTGTATTAATACACTTTCATTTTTTTTTTCAGAGAGTAAACAAATCAATTCTTAAACGTATATTATTTAATTAGGTATACGTGATGTTTAAGCGATATTGGACATTTATCTTCAAAATTAATGGAATGTCTTCCAAAGAAAACAAGATTAATGGATGCTGAAGATCCCTATTTCTAGAATTCAGAAAAACATTTTAGAAATATGACCATTTTTCGTTTGCTAAATAAAAATGTGTATTGTAAAATACAGCAAATAAACATGTTCCTCGATAATACTACTTTTTTAATTATTATTGTATTATTATATTTATACATTTTAGTCAGTTTCTATTTATGTGATTTGAGCTAATATTTTTTTCGTTCGTATACTACCAAGAAATGTAAAGTATTTACATATTTTGTAAATTTAATTTATTTATGTATAATATTATATATAAATTCATATAATATATGTATGATTCTCTCGATACAACGATGAAATTATCATTACGTTCTACGAATAGGCTTTGTAGTTGAATATTTGCGATCACACGATAATATTGAATACCTACTAAATTATTTCAAATCTACATTTATAACTACCTCATATATGTTTAGGTAATATAATAATATATATACATTATACAATACACATCTATTCATTGGAGTAAACCATATTGGTAATATATCATTTAGGCGGTAAGGTATAAGGGATAATAAATTGTCAGTGTGTTTTCCCATATTATTTTGTTTTACCCTAGGTGGTGTGTTCGTAAATATTACAAAATTTAAAGTTCCGGTACTTCCGCTGTGTCACCTCATTGTTCCGGAAAACGGGTGGCGTATTGTTTGTTCCGGCTTAAAGAAGGCCGCCGCCGCCAGCGCCGGAAGTTTGGGGGCCGAAAACCAATACTACCCCCCCCTCTACTCCACCACAAAACCAGCATCGGGAGCGTATGGTAAAGTGAAGGGGATCTTTTTCGTTATTTGTTTACCGTCATGTTTGCAGTTTGCATATACACACACGATGACTGCCGTGTGTAACTACCACCTATTTGGAGAATTCGGCACTATGTCATTGTGTCAGATATTTATAATAGGGTAAAGAATACGCGAATGGAATTCGTGGTAAAATTAATATAAATTATCCCCTTTGGTATTGAGCAGAAGAGAGAATCGGTGAAAAAATAAATGAAGGGATTCTGCGCGAGTCCAGACATAAGCAAAACAATATAATATATTGTTACGTAGACGCATACAACAGCGGAATCACTCTGTATTATTAGTATACATAAATGTATATATATACAATCATATAGTATATGATATACACACACGTATGCGTTGCGACGTAAAAAGGGTACCCTACTCTTCCTGTAAAGCTCAATGACAAACGGACACAATAAATCAGTTTTATTTATAATATTATACTGTTGTTGCTCTACAAATATACTATAGTATTATTATTATTACTATTATTATTTTTATTATATTTACTATTGCTATCCTTTCCATACCCCATTAGAAAATGTAAGGTTGGATAATGTCAAAAGAAAACGAACAGCATAAAACTAGAACGAATTGTTTTATACTTGATATTTGAAATTTGAATACATTAAATTTATTATATTTCGTAGACCTTATTATTACGCATGCAAATAATGACAACGACAAAAACAATATTTTTGAAGAAGGAAATGTTGTCAACTGTGGATTATAAAATATCAAAAACAATGTTCTAAATTATGGCTGATGTGCTGATAACAGAATTGCATAAATATACACTCTTCATATTTTGTATACTTATATATTATATTTTATTTGTCAGGTAGTTGAATTAATTGTTTATAAGAAGTTTTGTTTTTGTAAGTTTTTTATCATAATGACAATTTACCGTACTAAGCTATTAAACAACTTTAATGTAAGAATAAGTTTTGTTATTAATATATTGTATATGAATTAATTATTTGGAATGATAACTATACTTCTTACGGTTAAGTTGAATATGATTGAATATTCCAAAAGTAGTATTTTTTTAATGTTAGTTGGACTCATTATTTTTATCTGTAAAATTAGTTTAGTTAAAACTTATTTTTAAATATCACAACATCACTGGCATTTATGGTTAAGTTAAATAAATGTACAATTAATTTCTAAATCGTAATTTCTATCATAAGCCATTATTATATTAAGTCATGTGATATAAATCAATTTATTTTTTAATACAAGTGGGAATATTTGATTTTTTAAATATATTATTAAATTTATTATTGTCAGATATGGATAAAGTCAAGCATACATTAACCTGCATTAATTATATATTATATATCATATATAATAGTTAAAACAATCAGAGGTACGTTGTTATATGTATAATGGAATCAGAATATGAAATTAAAATGTAAATAATTGACAATTTGATTATATTTAAATGAAAATACCAAACAAAGTAAAACAATTACATTTCCTTGTAAAAATATAATAATTATAAATACATAAATTAAAATAAAGATTTTCCATGAACACAAAGATGAATCATTATAGTATTATTATAATTACTAGGTAGGTATGTATAATGTATAAAGATCCATTTTGTGTTTTGATTTAGTTATAGCGTGTAATACACTTGATGTAAGTGTGAATTAATATGTATAAACTATAAAGTTACTTATCTTATATCTATCTATCCATCTACGCATTGAATACGTTTTTTATAATCATTACTATCATAAATTATTGTTCTGAGTTATGACTATTTAACATTTAAAAAACATCCTATGTTAAACGTGTAATATCTGATTAAAAGCTAAAATTTAAAAAAAAAAAACCGGAGAAATCGATCTATAAATACCTACTGTATATAGTAAGTTTTGACTTTTCAAGTGTATCAATGAGGTCACTGTAACGGATGTGTTACACTGGAAATCATTAATAAATCATTGTTTAGAAAAAACGATACTGAACGAAGACGAAGTGTCTACACTCATACTATATTTTATTTGTGTTTTATAATGATTTCTCGAAATAAATTTATAAAATTATTTATAAGTAGTTTATTTTTTTTGCTTTTAATACAATGTGTTGATTTTATTTTTGACAAAACTTTACATATATTTTATAATAACTACAGGCTTAGAACAGTGTGAATAGGTTCATGGTATATAATATATAAATAATGTTAGTCTATAATCTATATGGTATTAAATTAGTTTACAATTTTAAATTCCATTTGTGTAACTTTAGAATATAATGATATACTTTAAGCATAATGGTGAAAAGTTTCATAGTTATGTTCACCTTACGATTTATATTTTTTGAATTTCTACAGAGTACAGACTAACTAAAAATGATAATGGGAAAATCTTTATTTTTCGTAAATATCCAATTTCATCAAAGTATGAACTTCAAATGTCTTTAAATATATTGTACACATTTATAATTTATAAATTTCTATAAAAAAAACTAATGAAAAACCTCGCATTGCATTATCAAGCTAAAATTATTGAAATTATAAAGTGCATGACTTTTACTGATCATTATTGTTTGCACATTTTGGTGACTTTTCGAAATCTCGTCCAAATTGAACTTCAAACTCTCATAACTTTTGTTCCATATATTATTTTCAATTTGATTTAACAATTTTTTGAAATCCGATGTTGCTTTAATATTCTTGTTTTTTCGTGACCTATTTTTAGTTTTCCTATTATTTTAAAAGAACTTGCCGTTACCGAGTATTTCATAGTAGAAACTAGATACAATTCGCCAACAGAAACTATCCTCATTTTGTCTATCTATCCGTTTTTTTGTCAGTGTAAAAACTAAAAAATGTTTCCAGACATATAAACACACGTCATTGTGAAACCAATAGATCCACAGTTTCGTTCAGCAACTTAAAACACAATTGCTACCATAGCCTGGTTATCAACATAAAATATTTCTGAATATTATAATTTACTATTGCTTTCAAATATGTATGAAACAATATATAGTTGTAACTATTTACCCATATTTATGTCTACAACTGAGAATGAAACGTCAGTATTGCCTAAAGCCATGGTCTATACTTTTTGTTTCTTTTAAATAGTAAAAGGAACAAAAGAAAACCTTTAAAAAATATTAATTACAATTTAGTACTATAATATATATTATAATAATTATTTTTGTTACCTTAGGTATATTAATATATTATAATTATTGTATAGGTACAGATAGAATAATGTATTTTTAGTTAGTTATATATTTCAAATTTTCAAAGTTTGTTTTTTTCCAAGATTTATTTATTTTTACAAAAACGATTTATATTCGAGCCAGTTTTTTTTTTAGATTCTTACACATACATAAAGGACATGCGAGGTTGAACATAAACTAACACACTTAGTATTCTATTCCAAAAAGAGAGCTTTTGTCGTTCATCTATACTTGAGATTAAATCCTGCGGGCCTTATTTTCAAGTATATACACGCTTAAACTAACCCTCGCAGATAGCTGCCTTAAGCATTTGCATGTTTATAAGCCGATACATTTGGGAACAATCGCTTGTATATGCAAGTATATTTTATTATCTCTATTGTTCCTCGATGTAAAATATACATATTATGTTAAAAAAATAAAGGCACAATTAAATGTCTATAGAAACATACTCTCTAGTTATTTACTTAAAATGTATATATTTATATGTATTTTTATTATATAGGTATTTGGTAACAAGAAAACTTACAAGAAAATTATATTAAATAAAAATAAATAACAAAAACTATATAAATTAAACTATGTATATTGCAAAATTATAACACGAATTCGTAATAAATAAGTTTAAAAGTAATTATAATATGTTATTCTGGTGTACTTAAAATTGTTTAAATAACTGAACACCGTTAACGAATACGTAAATCAAGAATCTTACGTGTTATTTATTGCCAAAAGTGGCGTGAAAGTAGTGTTGAGGTAGCACGGTGGTAGCAGCGAGTGAAAGAACACTACTTTAATTACTACTTCCGAGGCACTGGGTAAAAATTAGCGCGACGGCTGGGTAAAAGTTCGTTGCTTCGTTCCCGGGATTTTAATAACAATAATAATTAAAGGGCTTCGGACCTCGTAAATTAATAACCATAGCATTTTCTGTAGTAAAAAATAAAATTAAAATAAAATAAAACAACAACAACAGCAGCTTTCAAAAAGTTTTACCGGTTTCATTTTCACACAAAATTACTTCGGTTTCAAAGTTGGTGCATGATTTATATGCTACTCTATGTGCTACTTGCATCATACTGTCCATCAAATAACGTTTGTTCGGGTGGGTAAAAAAAAGATAATTAAAATTAAAATGATGAAAAAAAATTATTTACTGGAACAAAAAATAATAATTGTTGAATCATCATTGATCGAAAAATTTAAGTACCTAGAGAAATTAAATGTTAAAAAGAGTTTTAGAATTACTACGAATAATCTTCGTTTAAACGGTAGTGACATAAGATAAATACTTACATAATGTAATATTTTTAGTTCATCAGTTATAAAATTGAAAATTAGAAAAAAAATAAGAAATTTTAAATTAAATTATAAACTGGAGTCTGAAGAATAAACTGTCTTTAAGGTTGTATAAACCGAGCACCACATATTATTATATAATATAATATCATATAATACTACAAGTATATAAAAAAAAAAAGTGGGAAGACAATATTTTATTTTAGAATCTATCGTACCGTGAAATTAATAGAACCATTCAACTTAAAAAGAAATAATATTAATGTGGAAACGCAATATTTTAACTTCGGGAGTTATATATCATAATATAATGTTTTTAAATAAAAAAATATTAAATATTTGATTAAAAGTACATGCGTGGTTTACAAAAGAAAGAAATAAAAAAAAATGGACGACAGCATATTATATACAGTGACTGTGTAGTGGGTACTGGAAACTGAGTTGGAATCTTGTCTCGATTAGCTCACTTCAATGCAGAATTGTCTATTGTGTTATTTAATCTGAAAACAGCGAGATAAGTCGTTGCATTCAAAGAACTATTCGGAGTAAAACTTGGTTAATACTGTGCTTGTTGACCCTTGAAACGTTCAATGATTATCGATAGTTTTCCTTTGCGTTGAAAATTTAAACACCTAATGAAACAAACTATTGAAAAAAATCATCCATTCGATTTGATATACCAATCAAACGTGATTGCCCATCGATAGGTAGGGAAATTTAAAGCTTTTAGAGCACTCTGTCTACAACTCGAGAAAACGAGTGCAAATTC
Source organism: Macrosiphum euphorbiae (assembly GCA_949089665.1). Taxonomy (NCBI): domain Eukaryota; kingdom Metazoa; phylum Arthropoda; class Insecta; order Hemiptera; family Aphididae; genus Macrosiphum; species Macrosiphum euphorbiae. Next base: position 18,442,246 of record CARXXK010000001.1, on the reverse strand, counting down.
CTACAAAACACATTAGTTTACGATAACATTTTTATTGTACAGCAAATAACAGTTTTGAGTTGTTTGATCATTACAACGACTATTCATGAGTAAAATTAATTTATAGAAATGTCAACATTTTAAACGTGTATTGTGTACAGCCTATTATATTTAACAATTCATTAGGTATAGAATATATATATTAGTGATTTTTAAAACTTGTTAAGATTACCATTTTAAACGAAACGAAATATTGCTATTTTTTAATTTAATAAGTTCAGTAAAAGTGCACTTCCTACAACAAATTTAATGAAATGAAGTGTAAAATAAAATACAAGAATACGGGATATAAATAACCGGACATGAGCAACTCTTTTTTGTAAGACGTGTATATAAATTGTTTGTGGAAATGGAATGTTCGAGTCAGAGAAAGGGTGTCATCACAACACGAAAGTCGAATACAAATATTATTGCTTTTACGTGAAGCTTTGCGCTTGGGAATTCGTATAGTTTTTTTTTTCTGATTAACGGTAATTCGAAGTCCGTCCTTCATAATATCAAACTACTTAGATTAAATTCAGTGGCTTGTTCAACATTTTAGAATTTCTTTTAATTAACACGCTTGTATTCTAATTTTCCTTCAACTGTGTTTGTTTTTAGGCAGTCTAAAGTAAAAAAAACTATTATAGTTAAATTATACTCGGCTACAAAAAAAGTATTCATCATAGGTAGATACCTACAAATACTCCACATTAATTAATTCTACTTTTTTTTTTATTTTATGAAAATTTTACCTATAATACGTCCATTACAGATTTGATGCAAAATTATTAAATTGTTTGCCTTATTGAATGTTTGGTTGAACTAAGTGACATACAAAACAAATGTTCCTATCGAGATAACGAGCATTGAGAAATGTTCATCTCAATATAAATGTTTTTCCAATTTTATAATAAAATCGATGAGTTTTGGTGTCTAGTTAAAGTTAACTACTATACTTACTACTGTTACTAATATAAGGAATTAATTGGATAGTTTACGCCTCTGAAAATTATCATCCGTATCTGTATGTATCATATCGTATCACCCTTTAATAAAATTACGCCCCCAGACAATTAATATGATATATTATGAAATAATACAACTGTTGAGTACATTATTTTATATTACATAAAAACATATTATAACAAATGAAAATAAATCGCGTGATACAATTTGAGTTTTATTTTGTATTGTATATTATTATGTTCTGATTATCCGAGTTAGATTTATTCCAAATCATATTTTGTTTTCTAGGTAACCATTAGATAGATAGGTACTCTACGATATCACCTAATTATTGTAATTATAGTATTCATATCTCTAAAACGATAAATACTGCAGTGTTATCAGAAAGTCATTAAACGTGTTTCGTCTTTTGTTACAATGAAAGCGTAGGGTTGAAAGCGGTTTATATTTACCTAACACTACGTAGAATATACAGTTACATTTACATCCGATAGTTTCCTGCTGTTTCATTATCCTATGGCACTGCCGATAAGACATAATTTGAGTAAACCTTCTGTGGTTCAGATCGTACTGTATAAACACAGTAAATAATACAGTATAATTCAGTTGTAAACTTGTAAATACGTATAATTATTATGAATTATAGCATACATATTTGCTATATAGATTTTTGGAAATTTTATTATTATCACATTATTATAATACCAGTTCTTAACCACGACCCACCAGAGGTATCACGCTGTGCAACAATTATATTATAATAAAAAATTATTCGATCATTTATATTATGCTTGTATAATATTTATATGTATATATTTTTTTTATTATTAGTTAACCCGCTGCAACTTATGCCATTGGGTGGTTTTTTTAAACTGTGGGGGAGTGAACAGTAGATGTTAACACGTGTGTGCTATAATATATATTATATACATATATAAGGTAGGTATATATTATATAATATAAATAATTATAATATATACAAATAAATAATTGTTTATAGGTTTAAAATTTATTATATACCTTTGCTTAACATTTCCACCATTAGGTAATCATTTGTTAAATTGTATACCAAAAACAATAATTCAGTTTGATAATGACATTAATATATTACATTTTGACTCACATAATATAACATTAATTTTTTTATTCTGGCGAATGTATTGATTTCTCAATCTTACTTTTTTATTGTTTTTTGAATAGCCGCTAGAAATGCCCAACAAATTATTTTTTATTTTTTTTTGTGTCTGTGTTAACGATAAGTAGTCGAAATAATGCTTCGATTTTCAACTTTAATATCCTGTTCGATTTTAAAGTGAATATCGTTGGTGCATTGGGGAGGTCAAAATTTAAAATTTCCCAGTGATTTTCAAAAGCGCCAAGAAAAACAAAAGAAAACTTAAGGAAAAACGGGAATTTTTACGCAAAATCGATTTTTCACAAAATTGAATTTGGTTTTTGGTGTAACTTTAAAGTAAATGACCGTAGATAGATGAAATTTTCACTGGTTGTTTATATTTGCATTTTCTATACACGATAACATTTTCAAAATATTTTGGTTTATTTTTAATTGTTTAGGGACATTTTCATTTTCCTTTTTTTTTTATTTTTTTTTCTAAAAACATCAATAAAATTTTCTTTGTTGGTTAAAAAAGCTTTAAAATTTAATAGAAGGCTCCTAGTATATTGTTTCAAAGGCAGATAAAAAATATTAAAAATTCTTAGTCACAGTTATTTTTATAAGCATTTAAAGTTCAAAAATTGACAAAATATGGAAAAATCACGAAAATTAGAAAATTATTTTGAGTTAAGAATTCGTAAAAATTTTTCTTTTTCAATCTAAGATTTGAAAATGTATTACAAGATTACTCATAGGTTTGTCTACCTTTATCAATAAAAAAATATCTACCAGAACGTTAAATTACATTTTTATGAGCGTTTAAAGTTCATAATTTTACAATATTGGATATTCGCTCGATTTCTCATGTAGCGATTTCCTTATTTTGTTGGAATTCAAAAACGAATAACTGTAGATACATTAAAAATTTAACTGAATGTTTATATTAGCATTTCCTATACAACATACAATTTTGAAAATATTTTGACTCTTTTAGGGCTGTTTACGGACATTTACAGTTTTCAATTTTTTTAGTTTTTTTTTCTATAAATATCAAGAAAGTTTTACCTGTTGGGAGAAAAAGTGTACAAATTTAATACGATGCTCCTGATATATAGTTACAATAGCAATTGAAAAATATTAAAAAATATGTAATTACAAGTTTTTATTATAAGCATTTAAATTCGATTTTGAAAATAAAATTTCAAAAACTGAATCATTGTAATTAATAAATTATAAAATATTCAGTTTTTATAGCTAAGGATTTAAAATTCAAAACAAAATTCCATGTAAGTAGTTAATTCTGTTACCAAAAAATCTAAAAAATTCACAAGCACAGTTAATTTTTATAGTCATTTTAAGTTCAAATTTGGACGAAATTGCATATTAAAAAACCTAGAATAACTATTTTAGTTATTTTGTTGGGATTATTATAATATTATTATTATTATTATTATATTATTCGTGGGTACTTCTTAAGTGTACTGTTATACATCTATGATATTATCACTGTTTGTTGTTGATGTATAACGCGTATATAAAATCTATCTACAATCAACGGTAATAATGTAGCTGTGAGCCAGTAATGCAAAGAGGTACCTACCTATAATAATAATATTATATAGTATATACTTATCATTGTGTCGAATTTAAAATTTAAGTTGTAAAAAATTAATTAGTACTCTGCACACATCATAATATATTATGTAAAAAAATTCGATGTTTTATCAGAATTGCTTGTAGGTATCTGTCAGGTGTTTGCTAATAACCTAATAGCGATCGTTATTTTAAAGTTGGAAATGCGTCTGCCGTCTGTTTGCCATTTAAATGGGTACTTTTTCACCACGAGGGACCACAGCGGTGTATCTAAATATTACTCCATAGAATATGACGGTAATGGTGTATAATCGTCAACACGCTTACCGTGAAATATAATATAATCATGACAAAAAACCATATAATATTACCTTCGTGCAATACACAGGAAAGAATTGACTCGGGAACATATTTTGGTATAAATCAAAAATACTGTGGTATTTTCGGATTCCATACAGATATGTATAGGTACCGAAACATAGTAATTTAGCATCTTGTAGTTTCTCGACATTTGTGGCATTGTGTAGACGTGTATACGTGATATATACGTAGATATACGTGACCCAACCGAATTTGGTTCAAAGTGACTCATCTCGGCCACCGCTGTGGAGAACCCTTACTCACAACATCCGAGCATGTATAGCAGAAGGGATACTATATATATCTCCGGGTGGTAGCCATCAAATTAGTGTCCACGATCTAATTTTTTTACATTTTTTTAAATTGTGTGTAGGAACCTCTGAATATAAGTGAATTATTTTAATATTGTTCATAAATCTAGTTCTTAGGTATTTCGTACAGGTTTATATGATTTACTGTTTATTGGTATATTTATTTTTATTGATTTTGGTTGACATACGATCTAATAATAATTATTTAATATTATGAAAAAAAAAAAAGAACATCAAATTACTGGCAAAACTGTTACTATAAATATTACAACATTGTTGCGGGTAATTCATTTTTGTAAGAGGAGTAATAAGGGTGACATAAAAGCTTTACCTAGAGCGTTAATCTGTAATTACTTCTCTTGACTTGTCGCTCATTATTATAATATTGTACATAGGTCCTTACATTTTAATGTTTTCAGCAAACTCGATACTTCTAATAATAAATACACTTCATCAACCATGCCATTGTATATGTATTGATTTAATCTCTATGTATGTACCTAGTTGAATGTTGACGAGCATAAAGTACTTTTTATGTTTTTCATAAACCTATTTCTAAAAAAAAAAAATTATATTACAAACATAAATTACATAATACTTCACACGTCATATATAATAATACATTCATACAATATGTAAAATTTGTTGATGACCAATGCAAAATTATCATATTATGACTGTTTTTAAATGTTTTGAGTTTTATGCGCTATTGCACCCTATGTAACTATCATGGACCGAACTATACAAGTTTAACAAGTAATAAAGTTTATTAGTTGGTGTTTATTGAAATTCTTATGTCACTCGTTTTGGGATGTCCAAGTCAAACGACTGAAGTATGTAGTTAGATAATGCTATTAATTGTTGTTCTTGTTGTTGCATTATTAGTGAACTATTACTACTGATACGTTAGGACAGTACCTATCCATGTGTTATACGGAGTAAAAGTTGTGTGCACAGTTTTGGATTTATTTACTCTAAGCGTAGAGTTAATTTTCTTTTTAACCATACAATTTCAGTTGGCTAGTTTATTTAAATGCAATTTTCGATTTCGGGAAGCAGACAAAATATTATTATGTAGAGTGGTCAGTTGAAGTGAGGAAGTATATAGGTTAATCCGCAGTGGGAAATGATTAGTCTAATTTCAAATGAGCAATGTAATTGTTCCTGTTCTCGGAACACTACAAACATAGATGTACTATGAGCTACAAGGAAGAGCTCTGCATGATTCAACGTGAAAGGAAACTTATACGTTCTGTTATAGGTTGAATATTTAATTTAGGTAGGTACATTAGGCGGACTTGCAAAGTGGTTTTCCGAATAAAGTATTACTAAACCTGAATACATTTTAAATTGTTAAATATTTCATTTCGAGAGTGTCTAGAAACATTTGGAAATATTATGTAGATAATAGGTATAAGATTTTATTCTCCTGAATTTATAGAGGACTCAGATAATATCCCATAAATACATATTATACGTTTTGTATTTTGCCAAACGTCCCGATTGTAATACAAAAAACTCAAAACTGCCATGCATATTACTATTAATAGGTACAAATCATTTAAATATATAATACGACTTCAATTATTTTTTGTGGATATTAGTCTTTTTACTGTGAAAACTTTTAAAACGTATTCTGCTTAAGTCGACATAATCTGTTAATAGGTTGCAACTATTTTATTAAAAAAAAAATACTTTGGTAATGGATATAGGATATTTAAAACATACGATCGTATTATAGAAAAACTTAAGCTCAAGTTAGCTGATTAAAATAATACGTACCCTTAGTTAATAAATAGATTTTATTACTCTCATATATTTGTAAAGGACCGTCCAGGTCCAGCAGGATGATTATTTAATCCATCTATTCACAACCTTACTGATTACATACATCAAATCTACCTTTGTTCAAATTATACTTACCTAACAGATTGTGGAAATAAAAATTATATTTAAAAAATGTCCTTAAAATAATATTGTATGATTTACCTATTAGATATAAATTTTTTTTCTTTTCGAGAATGTAATTTGTTTTTTAATCAAATGTTGAACTATATAACTACTTATGTTTATAAACTCAATTTTGTTTATACAGCTCAATAAACCACAACTATTCTTCGTGATATCACATTTACAAAACAACAATTTCCTTCGCTTCGTGTATTTGCAACCCAATTACTAGACCGCTTACAACATGATTTTTAACGACTTTGCGTTGCAATAACGATAAAAAGGAATTATACCAAAGGTAACAGCTTGAAGAAAAATATATGCGTAATAATACTGAAAAGCAGAAAAACTTATTCCAAGAGGATAGTCAACATAGTAATATCATTAATAAAATGCAAGGAAATTTACATTCAACAATATAAATGATTGTGATGCTATTATGCGAAACTTTGCAACTAGATTGTATGCATTAAATCGGTTTTTATTGACCCTAATCAAGTTATTACGGTTTTGATTGGTAATACGCTGCAATAATGTGGAAATAAAATAAAATAGGAATTTATAAAATATACCTTAAAATTACAACATTTTATACTTAGCTTTTATTGTATGTATTTCTTATTATTGGTTTTTTTTTATTTTTTTTATCGATCTTGAGTATCGGAAACTATGGCCATAGCATTTTGTAGGAGGGTTACGTTTGGTTGAGGATTAAGTAGATGTGGGGCTTCACTAAAAACCAGGGTGATCGCATCCATCAAGGAACTAAAGACGTTGGCCGATCCTTGACCTCAGAACACGTTAGTTACTGAAACCAACCGTCACACCAGGCCCTATAATTAGTTCATTTGCGCTATGAATTAATATTAATGTGTATATATAACATCATATACCCTACCCGTATCATATATACTAATTGTGGCCCTTGTAGGTACAGATCGTCATAAATCAAAGCTTATTAGAATAATACAATAATTATATTTTAATGGGTATATTATATTAATATCGTTGTACCCAATCATTACCTAACTAAATAAAATAATCAATTGGAGATTTTTGTTGGTTGCCTTTAACCTTGTTGGTAAACTTTGTTTATATTGCCCCAGATATCTTGGTGTACCTAATTATAATTTATAAAAGTTCAAAAATCAAAAGATTTGAAAATAATGTTTTAGAATTTAATTTTGAAATACGTGACTTTACAAAAATTGATATTCGGATACAAAAAAAAAAAAAATACAGACACGTTAGCATGGTGATTACTAGAATACGAGAGTGATACGAGAAGAAGGATTGTTAATAATTACATGGTAATGTCATTTATTTTTCTAGAACGACGTAGAAGGAGTAGAAATATATTTAAATGAAACCCTTTTAAAAGTTATAAAAGTATTACCTAAAACTAACGAATTTAATTTTAATATATTTTTCAAAAAAATTACAATTAGGTTTAAAAATTATAAACTTTCAAATAAAAAAAAACTTTTTGAAGAAAAATAAAAATTGAATGTATAAAAAAAGTTGTATTATTATTTATTATTGATTAAACAAAAACTTTAACTTAATTTAATAAGTTTTTTTGCAAAAAATAAAATGAATTTAAATAATTTTTTGCAAGTTAGTTTATTTTTATCTTGATATCCTTCAATACATAATATGTGTTTATTAAATAATACTTATTCTAAGATTATATTTTTTTTAAACATATACTTAATACTAACACAAAATTTTATTACAATGGAACAATATATTTTTCAGTTTTCTCTTTCAAAAATAAATAACTAATGCCACTGTTATTTGTTATTAGTTATATTTTTCATTAATTATATTATTGTGCCTTGACTATATTGTTATTTTTTTTAAAACAATATTCAGACAGGTTTGTGGTTATAAGCAGCAGTACAATAACTAATAATCATAATAATTGCATATTATGTTAATAATTATGAATTATTTTTTGAGGTTAATTGTATAAACTCTACAAAAAAGTTTCAAATACAGAAAGTAATATTTTTAATAAATAGATATACATTTGATTATAATATTGTTATACAACAACAGTCGATGTTCATTTGTTGATGCGTATAGTATAATATTATTTTATTGAATTATTCGTTATTAATAATGATAAATAGGTATAGATACCGTATATGAACATATTCAACCAAATAATTAACTATTATTAATTACTGTAATGGTTACTAAACTTTCGACTCTTCGCATACCTACACATATTTACAAAATGAGCCAACCATAATCCCTCGAAACGTAAGTACTAAGTAATCAAAGCGTTATAGAATTTAATTTTATAATTTACTACACCACTTATGTTACGAATAAGAGGAAAAGGTTAAATTAAATAAACAAAGTTTCGAAGATAGAATAAAAGAGTTCTAATTCAAGTACTTTCTCAACTGAAATAATAATAAACAATAAGGTCAATATTGGCTTACCGAAAAACCGGAACGATATTTAATTAAATTTAATAATATTATTGTCTATTACATGTACCTAATTACGATTTGAATAAATTATCCCCGATAAAAATTCCAGGTTTTTCATATTTAGTTTTTAGACACTATTTTAACAGTGTTTTAAATTGAACATGATTAAATTACAGAATGTATGACTACGTTGCATAAATTTAATTGAAACAATAATCATAATACCTCACAGAAACATCGTTACAAATACAAAGTGTATTTTATTTTAACATTTTAAAATATTTAATTTGTCAATACAACAAAATTAAATATTGTCCATGTAATTAGACATTGACTAATAATAAACTAGAACATAGATTATAAAATATAGAGTGAATTGTTGAAACTATATTATTTATTGAATACTGAAATAATAACTAAGAACAAGTCATTATATTATACATAGTTTGCTGTTGATTAATGTCTTATCAATATAGCAGACAAACAAATAAGAATTAATTGAATTTAAAAAAAAAAAATAACACAATTGAACATTTATACAAGTAAATGTGAGGAAAAAATGTGATTCTATGACGTGCTTTACTGCTTTCCATAAGGCAAACGCCCAGTGAAGTAAAATAACGAAGTTATTGTTGAAAGTCACTGTAGACAAGTAGACAGAAGAAAACAATACAAACCCGCCAACTCGTCTGGACTTTTCTGTTTGCGTTGTCCGGTGGTAGAGTGATGTAACTGAGCAGGTTCGGTGCGATCATGCGATGTTGGCAAGTGACAGCTGTCTGCTGTCTTAACAGGTTGGTGACATGTGAAGAAAGGAGATTAGTGAACGAAGTATCAGTGTCGTTGATAATAATTTGGCTAATTCAATATTTAAATGTAATATCGGGGGATGTGTTTGCCTCTTATATTTGATTGAACTTGATATGTGACAGCAAACCGACATATATATTTACTTTTTGAGAAAAAAATTGATAATATTACATAAATTAAGTTACTGTACCTAATGAAATACTTAGGCTTAGTTCATTGTATACGAAAAACATTTGATTCTGTCAAATTTATGTTAACATTTTAACTTTAAATGAACATAAAAAAAAATTGGCTTATGTTTTTCGATATTTCTAAATCACTATAATACTATAATAGTGATTAAGCTGATAAACTTTTTATCAACATTTAACAAAAAATAAAAATTCAAAAGTGATGAACTTCAATACTAAAATAAAAATTAAATAAATAGCTTAATGTATCCATGTATAAAAATTAAAATTTTAAAACCTACCATTAAGACTTATTTCGATTTCCATTTTTCTTGAATATGGTTATAGCCATATCAGTGATAACAAACCCCTGATTTAATTATTTAATTTATTTCTATTAGTTAACAATTACTCTTTTACTATTCATGATGAGTGTACCTGGTAATCAAAACGTTCAAGTCGTTCAGCCACCACAGTTTCCAGACGTCTAGTAGTTGGTAGTTAGAACTTAGAGTTATTAACAAGAGTTACAATTCTATCTCCTTTGAGGTCTCAACAAGGTCTAGACATCTAGGGTATTTCATGTAAAGTAATAATTATTACACTATTATTAATAATCTTACCTTTATCAGGGTTTATCTAATCTAACCATAAGTCATAAGATCATAATTTAATAAAATATCGAATATATTATATTTTTGTTGATAATATTTTTATAAATTTCAGTAAATTTAAAAATTAAAATATTATTTGTGTGCAGTACGATTATTAGTTTATCTCGCTATTATATTTCAGTTTTAATTTCGTTATTGATGACGCCGAAGTGTCTAATAAGTATTGAACTTTGATGAGTTTGGTTTCAATGACTTAGTAATAATTATTAATACGATCGATTAGCATAAAACAGTAATATCCAAAATATAATTCAGATGTGACTTGTGGGTAGTCACCAGTAAGCCTTTAGGGACTTTTATGATTTAAATATACAGGCTATGCATTCATACTTTGAAAATAACTAAATATGCTTAAAAGAATATGACGTATTATTTCGAACCCAAATTAATTAAATCCTCCTACTGGTATATTGTCCGGATTTCGTTAATCTATAACAAATTTTACATTTGTATATTTTAAATGTGGGGAATTAATTTTTTTTTAATTATTTAATTTGAAAAAAATTTAAATACTTTTAGGTATTCCAAAAAATTTTTTATAGGTTTTATATAGACCAATAAGTGTCACAATAGAAAATATTTGTATAAAAAATGCACTCATATCTGAAAAGTAGCCAAATACACACTTATGCGAGTATAAAAAGGTCAAATACGCAAAATAAAGTTTAAAATACGAATTTTGTGAATGTGATGAAAAACATTTATAGTGTATTGTTAATATACAATATAATATATTAAATAACTTACCTATGTTCCCAAATAATACACAAAGAGATGTTACTTTCTATAGAAGTCCCTAGTCATAGTCCCTTTATATGCCTTGACAACTATCTATTATGCTACAGCCCGCAAAATATAACTGTGTTAAAAGAATAATATATTTTATATTATTATATTATTGTTTTGGTTATAATACATAGGTTGCAACTGCGCAGGTTACAGGTACATAAATTAAATGATTAAAAAAGTATTTTCGGAAATTATATTACGACCAATACATTACAAACCTAACCAAGATATCATCATACTGGTATAAATACTGTCTATTCAATTTTTAGTTGAGATATGTATATTATTATAAATCATAATAACAAATCATACTTAATTCGACATATTGTGTAGGGTAATATATTTTTTTGTATTTTTACTGTAGACTGTAATAGGTTTTGAACTATCTACATGGTACACATGTAACATGTTCATATAATATAAGTTATAACAGAAGCAAATACTTTTTGGGGTGTCAATGTAAAAACAGTTTTAAATGTAATACCAAAGAAGAAAGCATTTTTTTTTTTTTATTTATTAGTAGATCTCGATTCTCGATGTATTCCACAATATTTTAGAATAATCTTTTTTTTTAAAACTATAGTTATCCATTATAGTTATAAGTTATCCATTTCTGTGAATGCACAAGTCGATTTTTGAAAATGTTCAATGCCTGGTGCTAGGTATCAGGTGGAATATTATTGATTTTTTCAGCGAACCCTATGTCGAGATCGGAAATGGTTGTGGGGGCGAGTGTGGCGTACGACATTTTTCAGATGTCACCATAAAAAAATCACAGAAGGATTGGTCTGGGGATCGGGGTGGGGCCAATCAATGTCAGCATTTCTGGTTATAGCGTGGTTACTGAGAACATCCCTCTCACTGCTGCCATCGACACTCAGTCAGTGTGCGAGTTGGGCCCCGTCCTGTTGAAACCAGGTGTTTTCAAAGTCAATACTCTGGAAAAATTGAAGTTTTTCACCCGAAAACGTTTCAAGCATCGTGACATAACGTCGTCGGGAGGTCTCTGTGATAACAGTACCAAATTCAAACTTATAGCGATTGGAAACCGTTCATCATACAATGATAATGGAACAATATGTATCTACTAGGATTTTATTGTGCCCAAAAGCTAAAGTTTCGTCTTTTAACATATTTATATTTTTAGGTTAAAATGGACTTTGTCCGAAAGCCAAAGATTCTAGATCTAGATGAATTCTGCTTCCTCGTTAATTTTAGCCACTTGTCGATTACAGAATTAGAACAATTTCACTCGGTATAAGTTATTAATGACTAAATGATTTCCGCACCCATCTTCAAGTTAAAATAGATACACTTCAAACTTTTTACTGCCCAACAGTTTGACCAATATCAGATCCTATTTCTTATAACCACCCTGTATACGTAAAATATGTGTACACCAAAAGTATTGAATTCATATACACATTTTCAAACGTATATGAAAATTTCCAAAATATTCTATGTGCATACATAATTTTTAAACGTATTCAAATTATTGATAAATATTCAGCTCAGTATGAACTAAAATAATTACTTGATTATTTATGTTAATTTTTTTTTAACATTTCGACGCGAATTGTCTTGATAACATCACTAAGCTCGTTTAATATTAAATGCCCACATTAAAGTACTGACATACTTACATAATATTAATATAATTACACCTGAGCATATAAATTTCCCAAAAATTGCTGAGTACAAAAATTCGAAAATTCTCCTTTCTTCGTGTTTGTCGAATCAGCTGAGTATGATTAATGGGATAGTCCACGTCATTTAATATCTCTCCTTTATTTTCACAGAATTTATAATATATATATATATAAATATTTTATGCTTGATGCCTATTGAAATTATTTTAAAACGTTAACTATGTTTTAACGCCCTTATCCCTTCGTCCCTTTCTGGATCGTTCCCTTTTCCCAACCTGTACCTGACTCATTAAACACTCCACACTGTCTGCCGGGTGATTTATGTATATTCCGGATTTTTATGTTTGTCCAAAATGTATTACAATATAATGAGTATAAAAAAAAAAAAATGAAAAGATATTATCATTGTTTAGTACAGTTTTTGAGGTAACTTGATTTGTAACACACTAGATGGATGAAGATAAGATAAAAAAAAATTATTTAAAGTGAATCTGTTTTTTAAATACTAAACACTTGGGATTCAGCATTAAAATTGTGACGATAAAATAAATATAATATAATGGATTATAATAGCGTTATAAATAAAGTCCATAAATACAAATCTGTCAACACTCATAGTCAGACATGAATGTTGAACGTTTAAAGTCTTTCCAATTAATTTAAGTTGATAATAGACTGGTAGCAATTTACAATGTTTCATTTCTAAATAATTAATAAAAACGGTTGAAGTGATTTATTGGATTTCACATTTTTCTATTATTGTCTTTATTCAAAACTTTATGAAAATGAATTCAATATTTTATGTATAATACTGCAGAGAGCTATCGCCGCTTTTATAACTCGACACTTTAAAATGTTCGAAAAATGACTACCGAACCATATTTAAACGATAAATCATTAACGAAACAATTAATTACGAGTTGAATGGAATAAATATGGAATAACCGAAGAAACGAAATTGGATATCGTTAAAGTCGTTATATACTGTGCGAATTCAGAGACAGAGAACTGCGAGAAAGCAATATTGGTCATATATTATTATACCGATCGGGATGATGGTATACCCGTGTGGACCAACAGTTGTTACTCAATATTGTCTAAGGCATCTTCGATTGATTTTTACAACGGAATGTCCACCAACCATTAGCGCTCCGAAGAAATGTCCACCCAAAAAGTTTTCAGCGTGAGTTTGAAAGTTTTTTTTGAAACGAGTGCTCGCCGCCTGGTGATAAAATATATATTAATTTGAATACACATAATATTATAGTTATATACCACAGTATTATAATTTACATCTATCCATAACCCCTTAAAAGCAAAATATGATTTTTCTTATTCGTCGCCATTGTACCTTACGGTGACTTAACAATATTCATAAACGATTTTCTCGAGATCAAATTTACCTACGAAATAGTACCGTTATACTTAACAGTTCTCTCTAAATAATTGTTTAGAATATAATAATAGAAACATTTTTTGGGATTTTATTTAATATTATATTATGTTATAAAATTCTTAACGTGTTTGGAAAGAGTAGGTAGGTATAATATACTAATATACCATATTATTATACTTTACTTCATAATTGTTGTTGATTTATTTATAAGCTACGCCTATATACTTAATAAAAAAAGATTTAACTTCAAAATAAACCAAACATGGCCCCAATACATCATATTTTAATGTTATATATTTTCATATTCTCTGATTTTATTTACACGAGTAAAAAAATAGTCATTGTAAATTGCAAAGGTATTGAAAAATTTTAATAAACCAACTACCCACCAAGTACCTATTCAGTTTATAATAATTTATAACAATAGCAAACTTTGAATTTTCTATTAAATACACCTTAATATACTTTTTTAAATTATTGTGTTATTTACACAAATATAAACACGATTAAAACTTTTAGTCTTAACAAATTAAAATTGTTCACAAATTGTTAAAGTACATATTGAGAATTAAATTAAATATTTGATTTGAAAGTATAATTAAAGTCCGTAATAAACGAATCTATCATGGGCTATGAATAAAGTGGTTCACATTGGTGTCAAGACTTTTAATATAGTTTATTGTTTTAATAGTAAAACATTGTCTAAATTAACAAAACAATATTTTTCAATAGTTTATTTAAAAAAAATAATAAAACAATCCAACGATATAGAGAAGTCGAAACTTTTTCAAATAACTATAGAACAGCGGCTATGGTACAACTTTCTACAAATAATATTATGTAATTAAATATCTTTATGGTTTTTGAAATGTATATTATTCTCAACAACGTTATTTTTTTCAATTAAAATACCTCGTGATTAATAATTTCTGTTCGACGGGCGACGGAGAAAAATGTTTTGTGATGTCTGAGATAAAAAAAAAAAAAATATAGAAAAAAAGAAATGGGTTTTCTATCTGCGGCTAAAGCTAAACCCGACAATTTCGCTGTCTACGTGACCTGGATAAGATGTTGCATTGTGCTGGCTTGCGTATTATTGTAGTACATGTATTATGTATATACGTAAATATATATATTTTTTTCGTATTTTATAATATATATATATATATAAATTTGGTTCTCCTTCCTTCGGAGAAAGAACGGCAGGAGACATGAAATAATCAGACCCTGGAAAAGTTCCATAAATCAACGCCAACTGGCCCCGGTAGTTGTCATCAATTACTCAACATAGAGGAAACAGCACTGTAACACTTTTTTATCATTAACAGTAAAGCGAAAAAATACGCGTAACTGAAATACACACACACACACACACACACACATATATATATATATATTAAACGAATATCCGTTGGACGAATAACCCCGTCCCCTGCGCTCTCTTGTTGCTTCTTTTAGAGTTGATAATAATTACTATGATGATATGGGGACGAAATAATGTAGAAAATTAAAATAATAACAATAATAATTTTCCACGTTTAATCTACTTAAATTCATATTTACACGTCAGGTCTATAATTATAATTAATAATAATGTAGTCGTACAAAATGTCAGTTACAATAATACATCATAAAATTATAATATTAAAACAATGTAGTTTAATAGTAATCAAATACATTAAAATAGTGTTAAGTATTGAACTCAGCAGCGTAGCATTAATATTCGATATACGATATATTAATAAGAACAACAACATATTATTATTATTATTTACAATTACAGAAAATGACACTAAAGGTATATCAGTTTATTATTACATTCTTGTTTTTCACAATAACCTATATGATTACACAGCAACATAAATCAATACAAGATACAAATACAATTAATTTAGACATTTTTGACATTTTATCAAACGATATTCAATCAATAGGACGTATATGTATTAAAATATGTTATAACGTACATTGAAATTATTATTTCTATTTATAGCAATAGCAATATTGCGTTTTATTAGTGTTAAAGTTAATGAATTAATGGCTAATTTTTAAATAATACATTTTTGCTACGCTGCGCCATTTCGGCTTTGGTCTCAAACTTTGAAAACATAAAAAAAAACAAAAATAATAATACAAGTTTAAATTTAGACTTATAAACAGTTTATTCTTCAGACTTATTTCACCACCTTTCTACGTGGTTTAAACTTTCCAGGCTCTTAATTTCGATACTTTGGTAATCCACGTCCGCTGTATTTTGCCTCCAATGTAACCTCTTTAGTGCGTCACCCCTCATTCCAACCCAGACAGTACCACACGCTAAAAGTATTAACAACAACACAATACACACAAAAACTATCATACCTGGATGAGTCGTTTTTGCTTCAACGTGTATATTCTTCGGATCATCTTTCGCTCTTAGCCGTGCAAATACCGCTGTCTGTTCTGTTGTAGTCGTAGTGACTCGATATTTCGGAGTCGTAGTAATCGTGGCACAGTAATCTGCATCGAACACCTGTTGAACACTGCCATTATTTTGTCTACATTGCACACTCTCCACAGTGGACTTGAGTTTTTGCGGCTGGTAGTTCCTGAGTCTCAGTTCAGTTTTACTCAACTTGGAATGGTGATCGTCGGATGCGTGGATCTCACACAGCCAGTCTCTGAGCCACGATTCGACGCACTTGAGTTCGTTCAATATTAATGTTTTCATTTTGGGCATATGATAAGGTAAACGGTTGGGAAGTGAAATCACATCGCATTCCGTTAAGTCTAAATATTCGAGTTGAAACAAAGATGACAGTACAGCACTGTCGTTTAACAGGATTGCAGCAAGATGTTTGCTGTACGCCAGTTGGATTCGGTTCAAGTAACGTGTATCAGTGAATGGGAACGTTGGTGTTTCCGGTGCCGTTAGCCCCTCCAGCTTCAAGACTTTTAACCTTACTGGACCTGTTAACATTTCTCTAGTAATCATTTTAATTGGATTTTCGGATAAATCTAAAACATCAAGAAATAATAACGACGCAAATGTAAGTTCCTGTATGTGTCGGATATTATTTCTCCGAACATTTAATAGTTTCAGTCGTTTGCAACCCTCAAAGTCTTCGACACTCAAGTTCTGTATTCTATTACCTTCTAGATTCAATTTTTCTAAACTTCCTGGGAGACTTTTTGGTACCGTTTCCAATAAGTTATTACTCAAGTCCAGTACGATCAGTAAATCGAGCCGACCGAATGCGTCGTCTTCGACCATGGTAATGCTATTAGCACTAATGTTAAGCAAATGAAGAAGAGGAAAACCGTCTAGGTCGCCACTGTTCACTGCTTTTATCGCATTGCCGCTCAATTTGAGTGAGCCTAACAGCGGAGCTGGCGTCACTGGAACTTCTGTAAGATTAGTATGCGAAGCATCCAATGCTTGAAGTCTTGGACCGGAACCCAAAACAACAGGTGCTAATTCTGCGTTTTTGGCAATGTTCAATTCAACTAGATTCTCAAATGGCTGAAATACTGTAGTACGATCGAGATCATAGTTTTCGGAAACGTCGAGATACCGTAATGTACTACTTGGTAGCGTTTTTTCTGATATCCTCGTTAACGCGTTACCTCGTAAGTCTAACCATTGCAGATCCGGCATTCCAACAAACGTATTATTTTCAATCCACAAGATAAAATTATTCCCAAGATCCAAAACTTCCAAAGAAGACGCATTTACCATGTCGGTTTTATTCAACGACTTAATGTAATTCCAACTCAACGTTAGATTTCTAATGTCTGAACACATTGAGAAATTGTGTACCTTATTGAACGATAGTATCATGGAATCAACTCTTACCATATTACTAATGGCAACGTGGCAAGGATTTAGGATGTTATTTCTGGACAAGTCAACCGTTGGTAACGTCGTGTTTTTATCACTAGCGATATAAATCCCATTCAAATTATTTTGCGATATATCCAGTTTGGTCATACCGTTAGTGTGAGTCAAGTCGACTTTGTACGGTATGGCGTCACAGTAAACATCGCGCGAGCCGTTTGTAGGAAACTCCAAAACGCATTCTTTTTGGACTTCTGCAACGACGACTGACAGCAAAGAAACTACGATAGCGTTTATAATCACTACCATTATTCGTCCGCACTCACGACTTCACAGCCGCCATGCTAAGTATTTGAATTTTCTTTGATATTCCTATACCGCAGAAACAACCTTTGGTCGAATTTTTCTCATTCTATACATCTGTAAATATAAAATAAATACTTTTAATTAGTTAAAAATGCCCGCCATTTTATGAACATTACATGGTTTTAAATTAAAATAATTGTCATTTACGATATCGAATTTAATAAATAAATATGTATATCATACATATATTATATTAATATACATTTATTACGTTAGCTATGTATTTTTTATGCCAAACATATTATAATAAGTATGATTATGACAGATTTCTGTTTTCATTTTTCAAAATAATTTTTCCCCTTCAATATCCCCTAACGTAATTTTTGCTCTCAGTATGGGGTTGGTCTGATTTGACCCTTTTGTTTTCGACGGTTATATTACCAGCTCATATAATATATAAAATATATACAATATATATATATATACTTGTATTTATTATGGCTATAACAATGGTCAAAATAATAAACCCACATCACAACATGAATTTCATTTAATTTTTATTTAACGAAGTCCTACGTAAGCTCGGGCGAAATCATTGAAACCTAGCGGTTTCTTCTATTGTTCTGTGTCCACGTCATCATCATCATAATAATAAAGAGTTCCATATATCGCAACAAAACATACAGTAAACCTAACTTTTATACCGGATGTATAACAATGCGTAATTATTCATTTTTATCACTGGGCTTCACATTATACTTTACCAACCCTTACAAACTATATAGTTGGTAATTTTGGTTGAGGGTAAGATTGTCAGCTTTTAATTTTCGAAAGTATACAATTATCCTTATATAAGTATATTTAATATTATATATACATATACAATGCGGAGGTGTAAGTCACCGGGAGTGGTAATACTTTATGCGTGCATTTTTATTAACTTTAAGCTTCAGCCAACCATAATTTTATCGTTATAATAACATTTCGGTAAATGTTTAAGCCACGTTCGTTTTATATTATTAATAATAATTACAAAATAGAGTTAAAATATTTTAATGCAGTTTTAATAATAAATATACAGGTACTATATTAATTTTGAATTAAAACCTTTAATAAAACCTAACTAAGATAATATTATTACCGTGGTTACATTTTTTTGTAAGCTCGTACTATCTTCAAAGGATCGATCATGTCTAGGTGTGTTATAATATTTTAGCGGATGTATGGCAGGGTTTTTAAACCATGGCATTTTCCGGTCTTTTTAAAACTGTCTACGCTTAATTTAGTCTCGATTACGATCGCATTACGTTAATTGAATTATAATGTTATCGTCGTGTATACAGTATGTGTCACGGCGTTTAGACGCAGGTTCCAAACACACCCCCCCCCAGCCTCAGTCGGCTTATATTAATATTCACGACATAATATTATATTATCACGGCGACCATGATGTGGCAAGGAACAGCGGCATCGGGTTGCACGAATGACGGATTGCCGGGGCAACTTTTCTTTTGCGTTTGAAAAGTTTTTGCATAACCGTCGCTCGAGGGGTGCCTAAGGTGACTGATGCGCTTGTTTTGGTGAAAATGTAAATATTCAAAGTTTCGGTTGGCTTTAAGTTACCGAAATACTTAAGTCCCGTCTTCCTGTCAACCCGACCTTCTGAAAACGCATAGGTACATACACTACACATACTCGGTATATGTAAACTCGCACATAATCTAGTAATTTATGAATGGAGAAAGACTGAAAATGGCATGTCACGCAGTCCACGCACGCGTGTCAACGAATATGTATAATAGGGCTAATTAAAACGGTTGAATGATCGTTAACACATTACACAGTGCACATCATAATATATTGTACAGGTAGTACCTGCACACAATATGCATTTTGATTGGTTAACCTACGAA
This sequence comes from Macrosiphum euphorbiae, assembly GCA_949089665.1. NCBI lineage: Eukaryota > Metazoa > Arthropoda > Insecta > Hemiptera > Aphididae > Macrosiphum > Macrosiphum euphorbiae. The sequence continues at coordinate 18,421,960 of CARXXK010000001.1, read as the reverse complement.
GTGCGTATAATATAATATATATTTTCATCGGAAACAAGCGTAATAATATTATTGAGTAGTAATCAACCGTTTATCAAAAATAATTCACCCAATAAAAATTAATCAGACTCTATTATATTATTATGTATTTCGTATAATATGTGTATTGTGCATTAAGTATTAAATTATTATTATTATACGCAATACGTATAATACTGCTCCTTCATAAGCAGAACATTGAAAAACGTGTACTTAATTGCATAATAAAGTCAGTCTATTGTGGGTACCTGCACTTTAAATAATGCATTCAACACATGAATACATACTTACTCATTTAAGACTAAAATATTTTCCTTTCTTTTGTGCATATATAGTAAAATCTCGTTAAATCTGACGCACGCCGAGTACCTACTCTTCACGTATCACTGTAGTTGGGCCAACGACAATTTTTTATTGCTGAAATGGCTATATTTCAAACGAACACTATATTAAACTCTAACAATGCGATGACCAATATTTATTTTATTTAAAAAATATGTATTGCATAGTATTTGTAATGTTGTTTAGTTTACAGACATAATTATTTAGAATTTGACAAACAAAAATTCAACAACGTAAAATATTAGTTTGAAAGTTTTCTTGTTTATTATACCTACGCACTATATACGTGGTACAAACCTATAATAATAACAACCAATCAATCAATCTTACTACCACAAGTCATAATGAAATAAATACGTCAGTCTTATTATTGTCTGTCACTGGGTGTTATTTTAATTTTTATAACCATAATTTTCATTTGTATAGCTTAAGTTTGATAAATGAAGCATATTTATTGATCGCTGCAGGGTTATATGACAGCGTAAACACAAACCCTGTTCACAACAATACACGGCCCATTGTTTTTACAGTAGGTACGGTAAATTAATATTTTAAAAAATGTAATTGTATTAAAAATATGAACGTCGATATTTTAAAGCTCGAACTCGAAAAGGACCGTTCATCAAACTGTTTATTTTTAGTGAGCTGAACGACACTCGATTGAGTTTTATAGTATATTATTATCTACATCTTTTTAATTCTTTTCAGTCGTTTTACCCTCTTCGGCGATACTTAAGTCCATATAATATATGGCATAGATGTATATGCATATAAAAATGCGATTAAACCAGAATTCAATTTCGCGCCCGTCGGATGCAGACACGCTTCCAATACATTTTTATCCCATCGGTAACGCCACGCGAGTATATTATATTCCCGTGCATTGCGTCAAGCTTAGTTTATAAGCCCTCGGATCGAGCGAGTTAGTTCAAGAGAATGGGATGAAAATCAAGTAGGGGGAAATAAAGAACAATTTCCCACCTAGAATTGAGAAATGAATTTCGTATGCAAACTGGGTAAAGGCGAATAGGAAGCGCGACTTGGTTCCGGAATCGGGAAGGCTCTTGTTTGGGAGAGACACGGCGGGGGAGAAAGCATCTAGACCAAGACAAATAAAAAGGAGAGAAAAAGTCGTGTCCCTCTCATGGGAATGCAAAGCTTTGTTGTGCAAAGGAGAAAAAATATACAAGGCGAAGGTATTACAAATCTGGTTATAAAGTTGGCCGAGCACGAAAATAATCCAATCAAGCATAAGTCTGATTTTACGAGCGGACTGTACATAATAATACATCATTCAAAAACAACAAAAACCGTTTTAATAACATTTATTAATATATACGATATAATACTCTTAATTAATTTCTCAATATAAATTTGAAATTATTTTTTATTTTTCATTTTCGATGACAAAAATAACTTTACTTCGCCGAGTAAGTTTTATTGAATCACTTTCAAACGATCACATTTTATTTCACGCTTTCCGTAAAGATATTATATTATATATACGTTTTCGTCGAAGTATATATTATATTGTGATGAAAATATTTATGACGTACGTTATGTGTGTATTCATAATATACATATTTACTTACGCATTATTATCATACGGTATTATGTTATTATATTTTGTAAGAAGCTGTGATAGAGAGAGATATTATTATAATATTATGGTTTCGGGAGCAAAATAACGTCGGCCGATGCTAATTTTTAGTCGCGATTTATTACCGCAAGGAAGTTTTGTCTTAATTGGTTTTTACTGCTCCACAAAATGTTCACTCGACCAAAAAGTTACACCACTCGTTCAGCGACCATGGTCCCTCAGTAATTATTCAAACGATGAAAATATGAATAACTTTATTACCAAAATTCACTCACGCTAAAAGTTTCCACAGTTATTTTAACAATGTTTTCCGATGTTTTCGGCAAACAGCTATGTAAGCAAGTGCAGTACAGTCGGTGTTAGTGTGGCCGTTTTTAGGTTGCTCACAAATTTATGATGTCCGAGTAAAAACATACCAAACAAATAATAAAACACGTAATTTATTATATTTTTAATTTTATATATTCAAAATCCTCGAATTGGGCTGTAGTAGGGGTTGATAATTAAAATTCCGGTTAGATAATCTTAGGCTTCTAGATTTGGTTTCAAAACCATTCACCATTTGCTACAATTGATGATTTGGGTCGAAAGGAGGCCACATTACCACATTCATTGTGCCACTATTCGCGTTTCTGTCGTTTATTTATAGAGGCCAAAGATACTTTGGATTAACATTGGAAAGATCTAACAACCGTTGTACCATTGCCTCTAGATATTTACGGTCGTCGTTTACTATCAAGCGTTTCAATGTTATATAACAAAATGTAAAATACATCTTATATCTATTGAAAACCTCAAAGTCGATTCGTTTCGGAAATGACTTTCAAATTTCTGTGTCTTGTGAAGTTAATTATTTACAACTACCTGAGGATATTAAATTAAATGTATAAAATTATAAAAACAAAATTAAGTATAGTGCTAGCACACCTATAGTAGATTTAATTTATTGAATAATATTCATATAATTGTATTTTATTATTAAGTACCTACCTATGGCATGATAGAAATGTATTAATAATTAATATATCATATTATAAGTTATAAATTATTAAAAATTATACATTTATTACTCTTTATAAAAAATTTAATCGATAACTTATTAATGTGCAAATATTGATCTGCGATATTTTGTATCTTACTATCTTGTATTTTGTATTTTTAGGCCCATTAATAACTTAAATATTTTTAAATAAACCAAGTCATGTCAAAAAAATATTTTAAATATTTTCTATAAGAATGCTGTAAAATAAACTTAAATTGTTGTTTATTTATATAGTTCTGTATTATTATTGTATAATATTGTGTTGTAGGTACATTTATTTGTCTTACAAATCAATAGTTTATTTAAAATAAATTATTCTCAACATAAGAAATAAATTATAAAAAATTGGTATGTAAAAATCAAATTACTGTTCAATAAAAATTTTAGTGATGTAAACTAAAAAAACAATTTTCTGTATAACATTTTTTTTACAGAAACTATAGTAACTAAATAATAAACTTCTCTAATATTTAGTTACTTTTATGAAGTATAAATTATAAATACAATTTTTATATTTAATTCAAAAATTTTAATTTTTTTTAATTGTATTTTTACTATTAGAAGTACATTTTGAATATAAATTATATAGTAAATTAATCATATAATACTGCCTATTAAATTTACTAATGATTAGATCAGCTATAGCTAAATAATTATGCACGATAAAAAAAATTATTCATTGATTAGTATTAAATTAATTCTTTTATTATACTAAAATATTATTTAAAAAAAAAGGTTGAAAATTATTAAAACATGTTAACAAAATAATTTATGTTTAACGTACAATATTTATGTACGTACATGCTGCCAAGTATATATTCGGTATCATGATATGATTAAGTATTATTATGTCTAAAATGTATTCAACATTTAAATTCAACTTGTTCAACTACGTACGTTATCCAGATCGTAAAATGTATAACCAATGATACCGGTGAATAGCTATACTATTTTATTATTATTATATATGTGTATACTAAAGTTTTCCTACTTTGAGTTATATACTATATATGTCTATTTACATACGAGTATATTATTATCGTAAGCCGTAGAAATAACTTCAAGAGCTTTTTTCCAAAATAGTAAGCGATAAGTAACATTAATTTATTTTCATGTATGATCAGACACCATCATACAAATTCAGTGGCAGATCCAGGGTTTAATTTTTTTTTGGGGGGGGGGCCTTAAAAAAGTTACTTCTAAGCCATAAATTCAATATACATTACAATGTTCTAGTTTACCTTCCTAAAAATTTGAAAGAAATGGTTATTAATTTTATAATGGTTGTATTAGGAATCGTTTATGGTAATTAGATACCTATAATAATGGGGGTGGCGAGGCCCCTGGGCCCTCCCTGGAGCCGCCACTGCATACAATACCACTTGTTTTTATTTTATTACCTGGAACATTTTAGGTTTGAACACTTAAGATATGGACTCTCCTGCGTCTTTAAGTATAAATAGTGTTAAGACTGAGTAATAAATACATAACAACCTCTGACTATAGGAATACAACACATCACACATAGGTAAGTACATTGAGTTTACAGTTTACCTACCTACTGAATTTTAAGACATTAAATTCTTATAGATTCGCGACACGATCGCGTACCGCGTCGGCAGAACTATATTCTATTATTATTATTATTACTGTCATGATAAAGTTCTCACCTTTTAGCGTGTGTGACATTAATAACAACGGAGCGGCGAAAAGTGTCCGATGACCGTCGACGTGTTTCTGCAGGCGTCATGCTCCGCTCGTGACCCTATTTATTTCGGCGGTCGGTGGTCTGCTGCGGCGACAAACGTCGGCGGGTGAGGAGGAAAACGCGTCGACTGTGCTCGGGGGTAGTTCGCACGAGAACGTGGTCCGGAGTCGACTGATCCGACGTAATGTCCTACGGGCACAGAGTTCGTCCCCGGCACGGCATATACCATGGTATATATATATGTGTGTGTGAACGCGGTAACGTCGGCTGCCACTGGGCGCGCAGAGTAGCCGTTCGTCGGTTTACCCTGCACCGGCGGCGGTGATGGTTCCCCTAAGTATATATTATGTGCGTGCGTAGGTGTGTGTGTGTGGACGTGTGGTGGTGGATTTTGTATAATTGTCTGTGGCAACAATCGGATGATTACAACTGTCGAAATAAGAAACGTTTTAAAAAAATATATATTATTGTTTTGTGCAGGATTACGCCCCACGTTTGGGATATTTTGTGTAACCTGCAACTATATTATAATTTACATTAGGTACCTATAGCTCATTACCACATCATTTTTATGATATTTTATTTTTTTTAATTTTTAAATAGTGCCCGTGCTTCAAATAAGACGTAATCTGCAGCTCTATGATGTGAAATCAAAATTGTTTATAATATACATAGTCTCTCGCTTCGACAAAATTAGAAACTTAAAAAATAGTAAATAAGTGATAAAAATGTATTTATTTTGTAAATATTTATTGTTGTCGTAAATTAATTTAACTGTTTAGCAACTTTTTTCAAAAACCACATAAATTTATCGAGAATATATTATTACCTATAGTAGGTTGGGTAATACATTATTTTCAGGATCCCGATTTAACTTGTACCTACTACCTATTTTATTGTTTAATGATTTAAAACTAAACTCGGTCTGTTGGTATTTGGCCAATATTATTATATAATATTATGAATTAATGCTGGAAATATGTAAGCACAACATTTTCTAAAACAATACACAATAGAATACGCAGGCACTCAATAAATTTAATTAAAATCAATCACTCCACGGCCCCGCAATATCAACGGTATAAAATACATAATACCTACATAATATTATTTAATATCCAAAGTGGAAACTAACGTTACGGGTGCGTTGAAATTCACATTTAATGCATTAAAATATACGTATAAATATTATGCATGTTATGTGTATATACCTAACTACTTTTTTTTTAAATATTATTATTATGACAATATGACGTGTGCTCCGAAAAATTAAATATCCCAACACGCCCAGTATATAAATATTATTTTTTTTATTCGCTGCACCCTTCTTGATTTCTACCGCTTTAAAATAATATAATAATATATACGCATATAATATAATATAATTTAGAGGTACTCATATATATATAATGTATGTATAGGTATATATGCATTATAGGTAAGTATACATGTCCCTCAAACAATATTACGCTTGATAATGGAATCTCCGTGTACGCACCAATCACGATGATGGTTGGCGGTGGAAGAGCTATATAATATATATATACGTACATTTGTGTGTTTAATATTATATTTCATCACTGAATCGTTAACGAGATATATGCGTAATTGTGTGTGTGTGTGTGTGTGTGTGTGTGTGTGTGTGTGTGTATGTGTGTGTCAGATAAATAAATACGATTATGTGTACAACCGATTAAACTTATGGAAAACGAAAAACGTTCTTTTTCCCGTGATAACCTAAAAGATTTCGAAATAATAATAATATTTATACTATAATATAATAATAATAATAATATGTACAATGTATTTCTACCTATATATAGTATGTATATTACGGCGGCGCCGGGGCGTCAATCTCTCGCGGGATAAGCAAAAAGTCCGTAAACTTTTTTTTTTGCCAAAAGATACTTTTTGGGGACTTTGCAAGAGAGACTTTGCAAAAACATTCGTTTAACATAACACTATATATGTACTCAAGCAGAGTGCGCAGTAATATATTTTAAGATTTTAACTTCGCAGCTAGATTTCTACGCATAACTGCAGTTTATGACTTGACTGAATACGTAGGTAGGTACCTAGTTATACAATAATCGAAATTTCATGATCTCTGCAAAAAAAAAAAAATTCAATATTTCGGTGGGCCATTAGTGCAGTGGCGTGGCGTGGGTATTAAAAAGATGTAAGCAGTGAAATTTTTTTTTCAAAAGTGATTAGAATATAGGTACTATACCTAAATACCTAATTATAAATTATGTATAAAAAAATGTTATCCTTTTAAAATTTTTAATATTTTTAAAAATATACTAGTTGTACAAATCAAATTCGAGAAAATAAAGAAATTGAAGTATAAATACTTCAAAGTCTATGAGGCGAATGACAGTGACAGTGTACGTAAAAACGACTACAGTCTACAACGCGTCGGGCTACGCTACGACGCTATGTACTATGTAGTACGACGTACTGGTCGCTCCTTGTTTCTCGCTAGTTAAATAGGTGACCCCCACTATGGCATTATAGACTATTCGAAAACAACAGTTGCGCGTAAGCAGTTTCAGAATGTGTTACACGCTGTATATCGTATTATGATTATGCAGTTAACATAATACAGAATGGATTAAAAATAGACCTACAATCAATGATTTTCTTAAAATAGTTGGTAATCAGTAGACAGCGTACGACACAAATAAACAATAACAAAAACCACTACCAGCTATAACTTAAATATTTTATAAATAAAATTAAAATTTTAAAAATCATTTAGGCATTATGTAGGTACATATTAGTCGTGATTGATCAAATTTATTTTTTCTTTCATTTAAAGTGTAAGCAGTGCTTACAGTGCTTACATGCACGCTACGCCCCTGCATTAGTGGTTTATGGTAAATATTAGGCATGGCTATACCTACGTATAATAATATACTGTTATATGCTTTGAACGCGAATAAGGATATTTTGGGCACACTGTGTAATGGTGTGTAGATCGTTTGGGTGGGTGTAAGATTCAGAAACGACTCGTCATCGTATTCAAAAATTGATTTTAACGTAACATACTTCAAGAACAAATTCACATTTAATACAACCACGGTACGAATACAAACACTTATATGAATGCATATTATATATAAAAAAATTATACAGATCGGCGACTTTTCAAGGTTTTTTTGTGAAAATTCAAATAACACAATAATTTGAAAAGAATTTTTTTAATGCTCAAAAACCATAGCAATAGTTGTAGTTGCAATGGAGTGGGTTTATAGTGTTTATATCTTTTATAAGCACGTGATTGAGTCGTCGTTACATAATATTATACACGATGATGATATATTCTGCAAGATATTCAACCAATAAAACTGATGAGCGTCATAATAAAGTTCGAGCTTTTCTTCTCGATTTTTCATCGCATCGAAGACATAATATTATATACATACATATATTATATTATTATAATGGGTCATGGAATTTCTAGTCCATTAAACACGTGCTTCCACGTGGACGCCCGCGCCATTACGTTTTCGCGCACAATAATAATTCCTGAGTAATACTAATAATAATAATGATTATTACTGTTGAATATTATTATTATTATTATTATTATTATGCAATACAATTTACAAATAGAGTCGTAATTAAACGCCAATTTGAGTATTTGGTTTCAGGGCGTCCGACACATTTTGACGTTTATAATGGCGCACTTTGTCTGGTTCAGCAGCTTTACGTGCTGTACACTCAAACTTGGTATATAATATATTGTATATATAATGTCCGTATAATTATTTAAGCACATTCGCCCAGCCAGACGACATATTTACGACCTGCACTACTGTACGCACTGCTATAAGGGTACATAGTTCATATAACCTTTTCACCGACAAAATAAATGCAAAACGAAATTAATAATCTGCGTGGTAGGTAATAAATTCATTTTGGGTACATTTATTTTTATTTTTTTGCGTCTTCCGAGTTCCAAGTAAAAATACAATTTTGTCCCCACGTAAACGTGTTTTTTCGCAATTCAACGTAGGAATTCGTGTAATATTTTATTTGTAATTGATTTTGTTTTAATTGATTGCAGCTAACGAATATTATTTTTTTATTCTATGCATACTCGTTGGGTGAAACGATATTTAATAAATATTCCAATGTGATGTAGCTGATGGAGGTATAACTACGTAAGCTGTTGTACGGTAATATTATAATCCACCATTTCAGATTATGTCTTTTGTCTTGCACTTTTTTTAAAATTGTCTTATCCTAATACCATGAAAAGTTTACTAGTGTAGCAACAATATATAACTTAATTTTGTATAGCTCTTAATTCTTATATGGGTTAATGGGTTATCAGGTCTTGTTTACGTATAATACTTACTATTTATTTCAACAGTTAATAACATTCGTAACAATTACGTAATGGTTATTTGCTACATTGAAGTATAGAACTTTTTTATTATAACTAGTAACTACCAAGTCTCAAAAACCTACGTCTCATATACCAAAGGTAGGCAGCATCAACTAATTATATAGACATTTTTTAACTTTTTGACTTAACTAATTAACTAATAATTATATAGTTAACTTAGTAACTGGTTAGAGAACCAATAGCAACAACTTAGCCTTCTTCTATTTAGTTTGACAAATAATAGATACCTTAAGTTAAAATCATGTTAATGAGTATATTTTTCTCCATATTAACTTAAGACTTTTACAAATAAATATACTGTTGGTTGAGTAATGACTTATACAAAAGTGATTTTTTTTCATTAGCTCGTCCACCATTGTTACCATCAGTGGCACCCAGGATTTTAGAACTGTGGGTCTGCCTTACTTACGAGAAGCCACTGTGTAGAAACATCAACCAACCAGTTATTATATAGTCGCCCAATGAGCTTGTGATTTACCTTATTAGTTATTTACATCACATTTTGATACCAACATTCAATATAACTATATTACATATTTACATGAGTCATAAAAAATTGTTAAGTAAAATGTAAAATTTACCTACAAGCTTAAGCCTTTAAGCTTTAGGGATTATTAATTAATCGGTTTTTTTATTTGTTGCATTAAAATTTATATTCAACTAACAAATTTACCTGAAATATTTAAATAATTTTAAGAAGGGATTGTACATATTTATTATTTTATTTTTATATGTATATTTATAATATATTTAATTTATGTTAGTTTTCAATGACTGATTTCATTTTCATAAGAGATATAGAATGGTTCTACATTTTAATCTAATACAAAAGTCAAAAATAAAATATTTTTAAAATTGTATTTAAATAAAAATAATAGTGAAGAATTAGAACATTACAATAGTTTTATGCGCTTTTTCATTAGTTAAAATTTACTTATTACGTTATCAAAATCAATGGTTTGAGCTATGTTGCTTTCTATGCTCAATATGGCCAAATTTGATAGCTGGTATTCATGAACTGCAGTCATAAACCATATTTGAGGGATGGTATTTTTTGTGAAGTTATAGATGGCTAAAACTTCTTTCTGTGCAAATTTTTTTCCGGACCCATTTTCTTGAAAAACGTTATCACATTATTAACCTGGTTGACAAGGCCCTATTTCAAAAAGAGTTCTGATCACAGATATATAAAAATACATTTAATTTAATTTTTATATTTTATCTGTGGTTCTGATTAGGTACTTGAGGTGTTAATATAGTAGACGGTAAGTAGTGGGCTGTAAGAAAAACTAAATAGAAAATTTTTCAATAAACAACAGTATCAGTGTATGTTTTCTGAGACCCTCATCACAGCCTCACGTACGCAGCGTATTATATATATTTTTATACTCGTGAGTTACATTATAATTTGATAAGTTTAAGGGGGCTGGAGCGTAATCCATTCTAAGGAGTAAAAACTAGGCATTTTATATTTTAGTCTACATGGGTCTTGTACTCTTGTGAATGTGTTGAAAGTAAATGAACATTAGTGTGTGTAATTCGAAGTACCGGTCACGTTCTACTATATTGGGGCATCAATTATAGGCATCTACTTCTGTCATTTTACCTACGAGCATGTACATGTCACCACTTATTACTTTATAAAATTACAAACATTTTTTTACTGAAAGAGACTTCAATTACTAAGCTTAGTAGGATGTTCTGATTTAAATTATGAAAGCAGAATGGAATTCTCCTCTAAATTTACTATGCTTTGACCGTCGTCAATTTTAGATTCTGAGTGGAAGGATGAATGAATTGATTTTACAATGATGTGTGTTTTTATATCATTTTTTATTTTGGTGTCTGTGTACACGATAAGTAGTTGAAATAATGCTTCGATTTTAAACTTCAGTATCTTGTTCAATTGGAAAGTGAATATTGTTGGTGCATTGGGGAGGTCAAAATTTAAAATTCCCAGTAATTTTCAAAAGCTCCAAGAAAAACAAAAGAAAAATTAAAGAAAAACGGGAATTTTTACTCAAAATCGGTTTTAGACAAAATCAATTTTGATTTTTGGTGTATCTCTATAACAAATGACCGTAGATGCATGAAATTAAGTTGATTGAGTATAGTACCTACTTGTATACTCATTGGTTATTACTAATAATAACTTAATATTATATAGTATAGTTTTTGATAACAATTGCGAATAAATGATTATATAGATCGGTATTAGGTAGGTACCTACTTGAAAATATATTATTTTCCGTATATTTTTACATAAGGTCGCCCACAGACAAGTGCGTAGCTGCCGGAAAGTAAAAGACGTGACTATATTATAAATTATGATTTATAATATATGGGCCAAAATATGTTAGGGAAATCGTTCGTCTTACACGTTTAGTAAATAGTTCAAATTGCTTAAAATCAATCGTATTAATATTATATTATACTCTACGTATAGAAACTTTTTTTTATATCTTTTCCTTTTGTTTTTTTCATATTCCATATCAATTTATTTAAATTTGATTTATGAATATGATCTATTATTACTCTTTTTGTTAGTAAATTTCTAAGTAAAAAAAAATTAAATTGAGAAAAATGAAATTTTCAAAGCATAGATAACGAATTAACGAATTCAAATCTGCTTTCAAAATGAATATCAGAACGTTATATTGGGCTTAGTGATTGAAGTCGTGAGCTATGTTTTCGACCAAAAATTAATCACGCTCCGACCCCCTTAAGCACTACCTATTTTGTACGAGCTATTTTACTTCAATACTCAGTCTTCACGTCGGTATATACATCATATTAATATACTTATACAATATTATAATTATATTTGTATAGACATTTTTGAGCCTGTGTACATTTTCTAATTTATAAGTTATTATAATTTAATATTATTTTATTATTGATCAGTTCATAATTTTTTTAAATAAAAAAATGATTATGTACCTAGTTTGCCATTTCGAGGGGCCACATTTAATTGGGGAAAAAAACTGTGGGTCAGCTGACCTATTAAACCCCCCTGGGTCCATCCCTGGTTACCATACACTCTATACAGCTGGTTAAAAATATAGGTAATTAATGACAAAAATTAACATCATTGTGCTAGTGCTAAATTGTACTAAATTATATATAAGTAACTAGAAATCCGGAAGAAGCTTTAGTTGGTGAAATATCTATAGATATTTTTGTGGCAGCATTATTCATCGCAACCTTGAGTAGAATTGTATCACATTATACACGGCCCATATTTGTGTTAACTCCACATTCTCTGGTGTAATGTCAAAAATACCCGTAAACCTGATTTTACATATAATATAATATAGGCAAAATTTTGAGGAGATGACTTATGGGAGATTTCCACACCCAGTTTGTAAATTAACACCCTCATAACTGATGACATTCATGAACTAACTGAAAAAAATAAGCGGCTTCAGCCCACCCCCCCCCCCCATTTTTTTCATTATTTATTACGCCACTGCAAGTTACTATTCATACATAATATATTAAATGCTTAAGTAGGTTATAGCCGGTAAGTATGGAATCTTAAAAGATCATGAACATAAACTTAAAATACGATTTTAAGTTACAATGGTAATTTTAAAATATCAATGACACAAAAATATTTATATTGTTAAGTGTTCAAATCGCAATATCAGTTATTTTCAAAATATTTAAATCAAATTTTATTATTATTATAATTTCATGTAGTCTGTTATAGTAATTATCAAATGATGGTAATAACTGAAAATTATATTTCAATAAATATAAAATTAAGTTATGATATTATCGACTGTAATTTTTTTGTTCCAAATTAATCCTCATAATATTTATTTTAGGCATGATAAAAAAAAGATTAAATTTCATTGTTCGCATATTTTACACTTTTAAATAGGTAGTACTGTAGTAGTTTACAACTTTTGTACTTTTATTCTACCTATAGCATAGGTATAGTAACATCGTAACTGAAATTAATTTTAAAAACCGTTTCGTACAAATTTGATTACAAAATTGATTAAAATCCATAAACAGTATTATAATATACTTACATACCTAATAATATATTACCTATTCGTATATTTTATATAAATGAATCAAGTTAATTACCTACTAAAATTGTTTCAAGAAATTATTAATTATTAAAAATTAAAATACGTACCTATACTTCCTATAGGTACTACCTATCTTATTCTACTTTACTTTCACAGTATCGGTATACTTTATCTGACTCGGGACTCTACTTGACACTATAGTCCGTCTTCTCTTTATTATATATTATATATCCACTTAACTGTCTTTCGTATTTCATTGTCAAGTTTACTGAATTTAAAAAAAAATGAACAAAACTGTTTTGTATGTTTAGAATACGTTTATGATTAAGGACGTATATTGTAGGTACACTTACATAAAAAAATAAAATAACCTATGTGATACGCTGTTTCTACAAATATGTAAAGATCGTAGATTAAAAAAAAAGAGAGTAAAGTTTTTTTTTTGACAGAACCTCCCAGAGGACGAGTTAAAAGGAAGAAAAACGATTTTGATATCATGAAGACGTTCATTTAAAATTTAAACTAGTATAAAATAAAATCTAAACTTAAACAGACAATGAACATCATATATTATTACTTATTGTAAAATGTATAAAGTACCTATAATATTGGTATACATATAATGGTAAACATTATTATGAAACACAATGCTAAAATCGCGGTTTTAATGTTAATACATTTAAAATACAAACTACTATTGTTACGATCAAAACGGCAAATATTATCCGCTCTGGGTATTTACTTACATTTTATAGCTCTTACAGTAAAGTTGCAATAACTTCGTCAGCTGCTGCTGCAGCATGCAGGTATTATATTATTATTATTACATAATATTATACCATATAATATGGGGTGTAGTCGTGTAGATGCAAATTACAAAAGAAATCGGGTCCAAAGTACTTCATCCTGCAGTAACTGGAGTATATACTCCAGTACACTATACAATTCAGTCATTTAGATAAGATAATTTAACGCTGAATGGGTAGGTACCTACGTACCGGTAGACAGATTTAATTTCAGTGTTACTTAAAGATACGGCGTCAAAGACAATCGGCGAGGATTCGCATTGCTCCCTTTAAGAAGGATTGTCGTCGTTGCTTCGTTTGCAGAGCAAACACATTTTAATGCTACAAAGTCTGTTTAACACTTCCGATGTTATTTCGAAGCCTATTAAATTAAGTCAGCAGCCCATCAAAATCAAATAATTTGAGTCCGTCCTAATCCCCGTGCATAAGACGTAGTTTTATACGTTATGCGTTTGAACTGATAAAAGCAAAACGCTTTGATAAATATAAAAACATTCAAATCTAAATTGGCACAATAAATCGTATATTTTGTGATGCTTATTTTGGTATACCCAATGGTATCTACAGTATCTAGTATTTATTGTATTAGGTACGCGTATAGTAGTACCTAATCGTATGTTATTTTTTTAAATGCTTTACCATATAGTAACTTATTTAAAGAATTATTGTGAATATAATATAAGTTTGGGAAAAATTTAATTAAACAACCGAAACAATCGGGTTCTGTGGTCTGCAGATATAAAAATATATACAACTGCAGTGCACAGACGTAAAATACAACGATCTGTTAGTCCGATATAGTTTATTTGTAAGATCTGACCATTATCAGTTTTAATTTATATACTTTTAAAATTCTTAACGGTACCGCGAATCTTTGAGCATTACATTACAGTGTTTTTATTAACTGGTATGTTCTACGATACGAATCTAAATTATCTGCAGCACCTATAAAAACTCCAAACTAAACTTTTCTCAAGAGCAATAAAATAATAATTAAATCGCGTTAATTCCAGCTCTGCTGCAGTTATACATTTACGATGATAATAATAATAATAATTTGGGAGAAAAAATATAATTTTTAATCTACAATAAATAAATACGATTATTCACGATATACCTAATAAAGCACGTATGAAAACAATTTGCTGAGGCGCGAAAAAAAATTCAACAAGTGTGCGCCCATTGAAACAATAATCGGCAGACTCGTGTCGTATGAAACAGATGTGTTTTCGAAATTATACGATTCTGCGATGGTCGATGGTGTGCACGAGGGGTGGCTTTTTACTTATATTTATATATGTGTATATTATTTTGCGCTGTTTAATCTGCGCGCCGCTTATATAGCGCGTTTAATATTGTTATTGTTATTGTTGGGTATTATTATTATTATTATTATTATTATTATTATTATTAATCCGAGCTATTCATTTTTGTTTTACGATTCGGTTTGGGCAAAAATCGCGACAGAACGAACGTGTAGGTATATATATATATATATATAGTATAAATTATATGTACAGCGTCACAACCGCTCCGGCGTATTCGTACCTATATATTCCACCAACCATTAAAACGTTTCTCCGTTTTTGTATTACAATATATACGTATGCATGTGTACATAACGAAATGCGAAACAACAGCCATACGCCCGTACTATACATAATGTACAAAGTAAAAGAATAACAATATAATTATATTATTACTATTATCGTTATTGTTATATTATTATTGTTATTATTATTACGCCTATTGTGTGCGTACGGCGAGACTCTAACCCTTTTCCGAAAGCTCGTAGACGTGTGTGTACGAACAAATTCAAAAAGGCCATCGCAATATGTTATCGAAACACAAACGTATACTTTTAAAACATAATAGGTATAGATGTTAGGTATGTAGGACCTAACGCAGCTAGAATACCGCAATTTTCCTTCCTTTTCTCCGACACCGGTCGTGCGATGTCATCGCGCTTATTACCGGCAAATTAATATTATATAAAAACATTATTATAAACATTATTATAAACATTACGAAACATTTTTCGTTAAGGTTTTTTTTCTCGCCGTTTTGTTTTCGTCGTTTCCGGTCGATGCCTGGAAAATTACACGCGATAACGCTGGGCGTAAGGCGATTACCACGTTACGAGTTGAATGGTTTATACCTGCTGCAGCTGTCCGCAGTGCCATTATCCCTGAGCCTCGACGATAATATAGCTGCCCTGAAGTTCACGTCGTGCTCCGATTGCAGATAATTTTAATATAATGCCAGCGAAGAGACGTTTATACTTGAAATAATGTTAAGTGTATATATGTGGAAAAAAAATAAACATCTCCAGGTGAATCGGCCGTGAAATATCATTAGTTACAACATGCAGTTATATATACTGCAGGTGTCGTTTACATTTTTTGAATTTAAAACAACTATATATTATAAGCAGGCCAAAAAAAATACAGGTATACTATCATAATATTATGACGCTGGTCGGTCACTTCTTCACGGGACACATTGTTTTTTATACTATAGGTACGTATTTTAACCACTGCAGTGGCATCGAAGCTTTTCATTAATGCAGATTCTACCATCCGGCCTATAGTGCCCTACTTTCCGTCTCTCTCAATTCTCACTGAATATTATCATATTAAGTTTAAAATGCCGCAGCATGAATTTGAATTTTTTAAGCTCTAAATGCGTTTTTGCACAATATGTTAAACTATTCCTATTTCCAATCTATATACAATTACATATATATAATAAATGCTAAATACGTATGAGCTATTTTTAAAATAAATTAATATTATTTATTAACTGCTTTTAGGTTAATTTTTCTACCGAAGCCGTGATGACTCGTAAATTAGCACCTACCTATCTAGTATTGTAAAAAATGGTAGTTACTTAAAAAAGTATTTAAAAACAGATGGGTACAGATAATACTGGTTATAAAATAGCTTTTAAATTATTTTCAAATACTTTTTTTTCATTTATTAATGAATATTATAAGATCTTAGATTTTGCAGAAAGCCATAAGCGTTTATTACATTATACAAATGTAACAATTTATAAATTTATATTATCAATTCATTCTATTTATAAATGTGTGTAACTTAAATAATGAATGAACAAAATATGTAAATGGGTAGTACTGCCTATCATTATACTCACTTGTCCCTATCATTAATATTGTGATAAATACACAGATATATAATAAAATTTATAGTAGTTAATTAATAATATAATAAATAATAATCTATCCATTGAAAATCATGGTGACAGTCAACTACAGATGGTGTAGTGGTGTATGCAGTCTTGCTGTAATAATAATAATGATAACAATTAATGAAGTAAGTGTTTGAAATTCAAATACAAATAAACTCTTATAAGTATTAAGAATATTATCATCAAATACCATTTTTTAAAGTAGGTAGGTATCTATTTAGAATAGGTTTAAATAGGTACCTTAAAAGTGTTTAAATTAATTATTACAGTGGTAGGTATAATAAGGTACATCAAATTATTTTGAAACAAATAAAATAAAATATAAAAATTAATAATTTTATAACAAACAAAATAATATAGGTACTATGGCAGCAATAAATAATAAAACAAAATCTGTGACTAAATTATTTTTAAGCGTCTGAATTAATTAAATCAATAATATAATAATTTATAGCATTTTTACAACACCGACCACGTCTTAAAATAAACGTATAAAATGCTATTTCTTATTAACATAATATAGGTACACACAACTATACAGTACTACATTATATTTTGGAAATTCTCCAGTGTGTTATTGTTATATTATAATAACTTACGAAACATTTTTCCTCTGTTGTAAATCTCAGAGAATATTATTTTAATTATCTTCCCACAGAACAACTTCATATTATTGTAAAGAAGATATAAAACAATTTAATAACTATTAAGCAACTTAAATTTTTGATATTATAAAATAAAATATTTGAAATACTTGTATCAACTATCAAGATTCTAAGTATAGTTTTATGTTTCCAAGCGTAGGTACCTAATCGTAAGAATCCCGCTACAGTTTATTTTTTAATTATTACTATCCGACGAAATTAAGTACTTTATTCATTCTTTAAGAATATTTCAGTGTTTTTCTGACTATCATTTCCTTGAAATTTTCTTGACAGTTATTTGTTAACACAAATTGAACAATGCTGTACGCTTCATTAACCTAAAATCAACATTTGTTAATATAGGTATAGACTGGGTACGGCTGTACCACATACATCCCTATGGCAATAAATAATTAGATAATTATCTACAGTTACTACCCAATAACTTTCTTAATTTTAAAAGTATTTCACAACAATTATATTTTTATAGTGCAGTCTTCTAGCCACCGATACTCAATAGGCATTTATTTTCATAACGGTAGGGACAGAAACTCATAATTCATAACCATAATAATTAATAGATATATTATTACTTGAAATCTCAAATATGTGCACTGTACAACTGTTATATTGTAAAATATACCAATAGCAGAATACATGACGACGGTCGATGATTTTTTTTTAAGAAAAAACAAAGCTCGACTTTAAAAAAAAAATTTTTTGAAAATATTGGGGATGAGTAAGTTTAAACATACTTTTAGATTTTGAGCGAAGCGATGAATGTATTGATTTTACAATGATGTGTGTTTTTTTTTTACAATTTTTTTTTTGTTTCTGTCACCACCGTTTGGGGCAGTAAAACTGCTTCGATTTTCTTCAACAGTATCTAGTTCGATGGGAAAGCGAATCTATTTGGTGCATTTGGAGCGTTTTAAATTCGTATTTTTACAACACAGGATATTCACTCGATTTTTCTTGTAGCGATTTTGTTATTTTGTTGTAATTTAAAAACAAATAACTGTAGATACATGAACATCTTTATACTTTCATTTTCTATACACCATAACATTTTGAAAAGATTTTGACTCTTTTTGAGCTGTTTAAGGACATTTTCAGTTTTCCATTTTTTTTTAGTTTTTTTTCTATAACTGTCAATAAAATGTTATTTGTTGGATAAAAAAGCGTGAAAATTCAATAAGAGGCTCCTGATATATTGTTACTTAATCAGTTGAAAAATATTTAAATGTCATAAATATAATTATTTTGAGGTTAATAATTTATAAAATGTTCAACTTTTACAGCTAAGGGCTGAACTTTTAAAACAAGGTTCCACGTAAATATGTTATATTTAAATTACTTTATTCACAATAATATCATCAAATATACTTAGTAATATTATAGGCTGACTGACTACCATCCTCGCTCAGAATCGTTTTTCTTATACAATGATATTATGTCATTGAATTCAAATTTACATCATCCATTACAGTGACCCACTTGTAACCTACTGCAGTACAGCAGAGTGACACCCACTTCCCACCTTTTTTTGTATTGATTTGTTGATAAAATTGTATTATTTCAGCAATAATGAGAAATTAAAAAACATGTAGTAGAAACAAGTAAACAATTGTGATGAAAAATTGTAATTCAAAATTATGTATATAATCAGTTATCCCTTTTGGACTCATTAAAATACAATTTAAGTGAAGGATATCATTTTAAAAATATTGTAGCACTGAGTTCCGACGTTCTATTTAATTTACAAACCGTATAATATCGAAAATATACGGAAAAAACGTATATATAGGTACCCTCCATATTATAATAACCGCATAACGTGTGAGTGTGACCATGTGTATGTAGGGTATAGGTAAGTATTCCAAACTTTAAAATAACTATGTAACTTTGTTTAACTATAATAACTAGTTTAAGTTAAATATAGTAGGTACTTAAAAGTCCATTCCAGCTATTCTTCAGCTGTTAAATTGGTCCGTAAATACACTTTAGCACAACTGTTCTTTAACATAATTGCAGTTATTTTAACTCTAATTAAATATTCAATTACAATTACCATAAAATGCATGTTGTTTCTTGGCAATCTATTCTGCGTCGCTTAAGCCACTCACTTCCTTAATACATAAGAAGGTAGGTTTTTATAAAATAAAGTTTATATATACCTATGTTTAGGGATTAGCCTCGAGACGCAAAACCTATATTCACTGATCTATTAAATGCAAAAATAAGCTCGCCCGGCGTGATTGAATATTCCCCCTCCTGAGTTCATCAACAGCTATAATCGGATTGTCCCATCACGACGAAACTTTATTTTTTAATTAAACCGTTCTACAAGAAGTTCTTATCGAATAGACTATAAAAACCCCTATAGATCGTCGACATTTCAAAGTCCGGCGGACGACGACGACAAGCCAATTAAAAAAGTATGTCATAATCAAATATTTTCGTTAGCTGCAATGAACAGAATAATATTATAATATATACTATATCATTATAGTTTTAGTAATTTATACTATGATGTTTAGTCGATTAGGTAGGCATGTAATATGACGTATAATGTAATAAAATAGCGATAAACTGATAAATTACTATAATTATTGGACGGATTATTGATGATACGATGATAATCCGTTGCGGTCCAACAATATAATATAATAATTATGGATGATGGGCCTAACGAAACAATAACCGATTACGACCAGTCCATTGTTTTTATTGTGATGGCGACATATTTAAGTGAATAGACCGACATATAACATTATACATATACTTTACAGCCATACAGGTCGGCATTAGACCGTCCTGTATAGCCGCACGTGTCATACGAAAATGTACAACATACACCACTCAAGGAATTGCATTATTTTTAATAGAACGCTTCACATTTCGCGTATCATATATCATTAGCGAGTTTTAAGTTTTTCATCGTTATATACTTCCGCCGTTCATAATATAATTATTATATTATAATATATAATATTATATTATAATACAGACCAAATACGCCTATAGACTACAGTGGCGTGCCCAACTCTAACATTTTTTTTTGAAGCGAAATCTAATATTTTAATCCCACTACCAGCCCACGCCCACCCACCTTTCGTAACCTTCCAGCCATCTAAATTTAAGAAATGAATCGATCGCGGCACATGATATTATACGAGTTCGGCGCCACTGGCCCTAGATCAGGGCCCCTGATTCAGGGGTGTACAACCCGCGGCCTGTGGTAGATTTTGATGTGGCCCTCACATTGATAGGCCCTAGATCATCGGTTGTGCTCAGTGTCGGCGCGAGGGTGGGACACGCGTTAGAAATAATGTTACACCCTATAGGTTAGGGTAGAGCTGGCGGTATTTGCGGAATACCGTGATTAGGTAATTAAGGTTGTTACCGAAAATACCATGCCAAGGTAATGGCCGAAAATACCGTATACCTACATTATTATTAATTATTATTAATTATTTATCATATATAATCATAATGACATATATAAGATAATACTATAATTTTCATCATAATATATTACTTAAAAAATTGGGAAACACTTAGAAATTAACTGGGATCCGGTATTTGCCAGTAATTACCGGTTATACATATACCACGAAGATACAGGAATTAAAAATTTGAAATACTACCAGCAATAGGTTAGGGCGTATACAATTATTTTGTTGTCACAAACTTATCTATTTTATTTCACTTATTTTATCCTAGGTACTCTAAGCTTTGATAGGACAATATTATTATTTATTGGTAGGCAATAGGCATGTATTGGTAGGTTCAGTAAATCATGAATAGGGACTATAATTTTCTTACCCGCGTGCTAAAATAACTTTTTAAATAGCAATTCCAATTTGAAAACATTTTAAATTAAATTAATTAAAACTGGGACAAAAATTTCATACAAATTCAGGAATTTCTTTTAGATTCTGAGTGGAACGATGAATGTATTGATTTTACAATGATGAGCGTTTTTTTTGTGTGTCTGTGTACCTACACGATAAAAAGTCGAAATAAAGCTTCGATTTTCAACTTCAGTATCTTGTTCGATAGGAAAGTCAATATTGTTTGCAATGAGGAGGTCAAAATTTAAAATTCCCAATAGTTTTCAAAAGTGCCGGGAAAAAAAACATAAAAATTAAGAAAAAACGGGAATTTTTACGCAAAATCGGTTTTAGACAAAATCAATTTTGATTTTTGGTGTAACTCTAAAACGAATGTACATACAGTTTTCACTGGTCGTTTATATTTGCATTTTCTATACACAATATAATGTTCAAATAATTTTGATTTGTTTTGAAAAGTTTAGGAAGCTTTTATATTTCCAATTTTATTAGTCTTTTTTTCAATGAATGTCAATAAAACTTTATTTGTTGGGTACAAAAGCTTGCAAATTTAATACAAGGATCCTGCTATATTGTTACAATGATATTTGAAAAATATTAAAAATCCTTTGTCACAGTTTTTTTTATAAGCATTTAAAGTTCAAATCTTGACAAAATAAAGGAAAACCGCGAAAATTAGCAAATTATTTTGAGTTGAGAATTCATAAAAATTTTTCTTTTTAAATTTAACATTGAAAAACGTATTACAAGATTCCTCATAAGTTTTTCTACCTTTATCAAAAAAAAATGTCTACAAGCAAATCAAATTACATTTTTATGAGCGTTTAAAATTCATATTTTTACAATATTGGATATTCACTCGATTTTTCGTGCAGCGGTTTTGTTATTTTATTGTTATTCAAAAACGAATAACTGTAAATACAAGAAAATTTTACTGAATGTTTATATTTTCATTTTCTACGCACCATACAAATTTTAAAATATTTTAACTATTTTTGGGCTGTTTACGGACATCATCAGTTTTCAATTTTTTTAGTTATTTTTTTCTATAAATATCAATTAAATTTTATTTGTTGGGTAAAAAAGGTTGAAAATTTAATGCAAGGCTCCTGATAAATTGTTCCAATAGCAGTTGAAAAATATTAAAAATATATATTCACAATTTTTTTTATAAGCATTTTAAGTTCAAATTTTGAAAAAATTTATCAAATTTTAAATTTTATAATTATTTTGTAGCTACAAATTTATAAAATGTTCAATTTTTATAGCTAAGGATTGAAAATTTAAAACAAGGTTCCACGTAAATAGGAAATTATAAATTACTTTATTCACAACAATATCATCAAATATACTTAGTAATATCATAGGCTGACTGACCGTTTTCGCTCAGAATCGTTTTTCTCATACAATGATATTATATCATTGAATTCAAATTACAGTAACCCACTTGTAACCTACTGTACAGCAGAACAACATCCATTTACCTACTTTTTTTAGTTGTCATTAGTTTAAATCTGCTATGGTCATTCACGAACGTGACAAGTTTTTTTCTACTCTTCAGATATAAAATAGTTAACCTCTAGTCGTAAGCTTTACTACTCTATAATCATGAGGAAAGCTGAGAATTTTCGGCCATTAAACAAACACTTTAATGCCGTTATTCTTTACTGATTTTTATTAAATTTTTTCAATTTCTTTAAAATTGTATGCGGCCCTAAAGCAACACATGACATGCTTGTGCCGTAGCGACGGTCCTGACTGCATTGATAATAAACATATTTTATTCGAATAAACAACATATCATATAGTCATATAGGTACAATTTCACATTTTCACGCATTCATCCAAATAGTCTATATACGCCATTGATGGTCATACTTATTATATACTGCAATAGAAAATAAATACATTCTTGGAGGGCTAAGAATTTAAAATATATCCTTAAAGTCGTTAGGGTAAAGGATAGGTATATTATATTATATATAAGCATATTATGAAACTCAACATGATATTTAATTTCGTTTATTTATTGTATCTGGCTCTTAATGGATTTCATTTTTTATTACTTAAATGTAAAATATTCATTGACAGGTAAATAAGTAATGGAGTATAGAATGGGTTCGAGGCCCGGATGATAAATAAATTAAACCCCAGCTGGGTCGGTCAGAATATTACAGTTGCGGCTAGGCAAACAAGTGACCATATTATATGAATGTCGGGAAAAAAACCAACATAATAATATAATCAGAGAATAAGTAAAATCACAAAATATAATATACAATCTATTTGCTATGTTATCTACAATTATATATAAATTAATTATACATTCAAATATTATAAAAAAAATTTCCAATTTAAATAAGTAGGTACTATAAGTTTTATAAAATATGATGGTAATGATTATTATATATTATTTTTTTATTATTATCTATACTAATATATAAAATGATAGCTTTTGTTTGTATGTTCGGGGTTAAACTCCGAAACTACTTATTGGATCGTCTTGCAGTTTTTTTTAAATTAAAGAGGACATCTCAGAGAAGGTTATAGGCATAAATTTAGTCCGATCAAAGTAATAAATAATTAGTTATTATTAATTAAAATAAACGTATAAATTAAGTAGCAATATATATTATTATACATATTATGCGGCACTGCGGCCGGCGGGTTTCTAGCTGCCTGCAACCTGACCTTTTTTCTTTCGTCTGTGTCTTATCAGTTATCGGCGAGTAGATATATTTGTTAATAATAATTTTTCCGAGAAGTAAAACTCAACAATCTATCTATATTATACTATAGTCTATATGTGTCCAGTGCTTGAATTGGAAAAAAAATAGAAGGGGTATGCAAAAGTATAAAACATTTGTGCGTCCCCCCAACATTTAAATGTATTATCAATTCTTGAAATTAGAAGGGGTACGCTAAAATATTTTAAAAATAGAAGTTGGACTCCGTCCCCCCGCGTCCCCCCCAATTCAACCACTGTATGTGTCTATATAATCAGGGCCGTATTTAGGGATTTTTCGCCCCCGGGCACAATATTTATGGCGCCCCTTTCCAACACATTTTTTTTAATACCATAGAAGTGGTGGCTAAATTTTATTTTTTTTTTGGGGGGGGGGCATAACATTAATTCATTTTTTATGTTTCCCTTTCTCATTGAAATTTAATTTGCAGTTAATTTTTAGCAATTTTAACTAGGTACCTATATGCATTCCAATATTAGATTTTTAATAGTAGGTAAACTATACAAAATTACAAAAAAAACATAAATAACTAGTTTATAACTTAGGTCTTAGGTACTATCTACCTAGAAATTAGAATCTTCCATGATTCAAATAATAAAGAATGATATACAATTAATAATATGTACTATAATATAGTAATATAATAATATTTATTGTTTATTTTACAATTTTTTTCTTGATTGAATATCAGCAAAATTATCTATAATATCTTCATATTTAATTTGTTTTGTTATTTCTGATTCAATATTTAATATTACATGTGAGTTTAATCTTTCTTTAGAAATTGTTGACCTTAGGTATGTTTTTATTCAGCGTAAAGTTGAAAATGACCGTTCAGCGGTACAGTTTGAACAGGGAGTACATAAAAACATGTGTAAAGCAAAGCAATACTAACACACGGGTAAATGTCTTCTGATCCTTCTATTTTTAACATAGAACTCATATCAATTATAGTTGATGGAGAATTGATCATACTTTTTGAATATAACTTTGAAAATGAACACATTCGTTAATAAATGTTACATCCAAATCTTTTGTATACATTGAGTACAAATGTTCAGCTAAAACACGGACTTCTGATGGTTTTATCTTTGTGAGTCTTAAAAAAAAACTATACTTTGTTATGACATTATCGTAAGCTAACTTTCGACTTGTTAATTCTTCTATTATAGAATCACAAATCACTAAATATGTGTTTACTTTGAATTCCAAACTATGGTTTCTACTTTCTCACTATGCTCTTCTCTTTTAAGTTTAAACATGGTATTTATTTCGTTTGTTTTTCTTATAAGTTATATCTTCATTAGGTTTTTCCTTCTTTTTTTTGGCTCCTTACCATTGCATACACCACTAGCTTTGACTCTTTTTAGCTCCATTAAATTATAATTTCAACTAAAAAATTGTTATGACACAATTAAACTTATCTAGTCTTACTTATTAATTATTATTTACCTACTTGCCACTATGACTAAATTACTGCATTCAATTCATATGTATAATGTATAAATATATAAACATATAAATATATCCAATAATTGTATGCAGATTTGCAATGTAATTTAAGTGAACCTAAACTGTGTAATTGTAGTGTACCTACCTTAACTGGCACAACCTTACAAAATCAATTATAAAGTTGAAAGTTTTAATATTATTATAAATAATATAATAATAATAATAATATTTTATTTTATATAACAATTCAAAAAAAAGTAAACTCTTATTTCTATTATATTAGTTCACTTATTGAGATTTAAATTATGTAGGTACGGAGTACGTAGTCACTGACATATAGAGTTTAGCAAGTTGTATAATATGAAATGACACAAATGTATTTTAGTAGCCAGTAAATAACTAAATAAGTACAATCGATAATCCTGATTTGCCAATACGGGCCAACGCAGTTATACTATACGTCTAGTTTTACAGTTTACTAGTAAAAATAAACCCACTAATTTTTAATAATGTTAGGTACCTACCTACTCAGTTAATAACGTTTATTTCTCTTTATTTAAAATGATAAAATATAGGTAAAAAAAAATGTATGCATATGTGAATTTAAAAAATAAATAATAATAAAATATATCATTTTTTAGAAATCTTTCTCTTTACGAAAAAAATTAATTTTTTGTTTATTTATCTGAGATAATTTTGCCGCCCCCGGGCAATTGCCCACCGGTGCCCCCCCTTAAAACCGGCCCTGTATATAATATATAAATTAAATATATTATATTCCTTTGGACGCGGCATCACGCTTGAACGGCTGGACAGTTTCGTTATTTCTTTTTTTGTTGTATTCGTAATTGTCAGGAGAAGGTTCTTAACTCTGAAGTAAGATCATTTTAAGAAAATCCACCCGAAAAGTAGGAAATCTGGATGTAGGTGCCATATATCCAGTAAGAAAAGAAACTAAATAATAATATATTTTTGTTTATTGTAAGGTTACTATTGCCTATATTGGTCATGATTAAATAATGAAAATAATTTTAGACCTGTAGCTTGGTAAAAAAGGTATTCCCAAGACTAATTTTTCGACACATGCA
The DNA here is from genome assembly GCA_949089665.1 of Macrosiphum euphorbiae. Lineage (NCBI taxonomy): Eukaryota > Metazoa > Arthropoda > Insecta > Hemiptera > Aphididae > Macrosiphum > Macrosiphum euphorbiae. The sequence goes on along the minus strand of CARXXK010000001.1, from coordinate 18,394,986 downwards.
CATCGCAATATAAACTGTTAACTGTTAATAAAACATTCGTAATTACGTACGCACTTCGAGGGGTCTGCAATCCACTGCAGGTGGATTGTCTATCTGAAAACATTTAACATACTGCGTGTCTCATATACACCGAATATTAAATAAACGAATTGAACAAAGTTTGAATCATATCATATAAAGTTTTTACGTATTTTAACGAGCAACGAAGTGAACGAGATCAGCTATAATATATTTACAATTAATGCGTTTTTGAGTCCTTGACTTATACGTATAAGTTATAATATAGTCCAATGTATTTCACCAGAAGTAACTTTTTCCCGGGCAACACCGGGTAGGACAGCTATAGGTATATATAAATGAACGTTTGTGTGTAGATTAGACCTCTGGAAGAAGATAGATTAATTTAAAAAGGGTTAAATTTGGTTTTTTTTTTATTCATCGGATTTTAGTACAGTTAGGTTAGGTTAGGATTTTGTATTAATTGATTATATTAAGTAAAAACGACAAACTTCATATTATAACTTTGATACTCTAGAGCTAAATCATACACTTATGTACAAAAAGCACGGGGTCCGCGATCCACCGCGACCTACCTGCCAATATACTGCTGCGAATCAGAATTTTTATTCTGGGCAACGGAAAAGTTAAGATAAGTTTTGAACGCCATACACCGAATATTAAATAACGAATTGAACAAAGTTTGAGTCATATAGAGTCGGTACATTTTACGGGCAACCAAGTGCACGGGGTCAGCTATTTTTAATAAAAATATATTTATCATTAATACCGCTAGGTAGAAACATTTCAATACGTTTTCTTTAACCGTTTTGTATATTTACTTGCCGATCACATTAAACGATAAAATTTGAATAAAAAAATATTCATAGGTATCATCGTCCGAAGGAAAAATAAACAACCAATCACGATCGAAGCTGTTACGGTTCGTCTAGTTATTAATAAAAATACCCTCGGCGCCATAGGCCATTGGGATATAAGTATTATTTACATCGATAACTTAATTTTAATTGTATTTAAACAAATTTGTGTTGTACATAATATATTATTATAATATTTATAATCATAATATATTAAGCATGTTTTAGAAAAAAATATGTCATATACATTTTTATTGAGAAAAATCTGAATAAATGAGCATAATAGGTCAATTATAATATGATAGAATAAATGTTATGATCACTCTGTATATAAAAACTAAAAAGTAGTTTAATTTTCTGTTACAACATGCATTTTAGTTTTAGAAATTTCTGGTAGATATACTAATACTGTCTATATTCTCAAGAACATATAGTTGAAATTGGAGAAATATGAAGATCATATAAAAATATTCTATTGACCATTGTGCTGACTAACTTTACTGCATCATATTATCGTGTCTCGGAAAGTTTTCTTTTCAGAGTTCTGAATTTAATATATTGTAAAATATGGAAATTATTAACCTACCTACATGCTAACATTATAGAATAATATCGATAATACTACAGCTGATATACCTATTAGATATTATATTCATATTTTTATTATTTTTATTATATTTAAATTAATTTATATACGGAGCATTTTAAGCTTCATAACATCACAGGGGTGGACTGGTCCAGGATGCTATAAACCAGGTAGCACCCCGGGCCCCTAATCGTTATTATAATACAGGTCCTGATTACCATTTTCGGGCCCTTTCTTAAATTTAACTCTTATTGTAATGTAGAACTCTTTCCTAATTTTAGTAACTTTAAAAAAAATTTACGGGCCCCTAATTAGTTTTGCACTCTGGACCAAAAGTAGCAAGTCCGCCCCTGTAACATCATAGATTATAATATTGATAACACAAATAATAGATAAATAGATACCTATAGTATATTATATTCTGTGATTATACAATTTGTTATACCGAGTCAAATTATATTTATTTATTACTTGCTTATAAGAGTTATATTATAATTTTGGTTTTTTTCCTCTTATATAATATATACAAAGATCGCCAACGTTATTGAGTGGGTATTTTTACCCTGTAGGTTCTAGCTTAAGTACAATATTTCAATATTTACATACTGGGGTTAGGTTACGTAATTGCAAAATAAGAATTGATATAATTTTCCTCGGGCCCCGCAAAACCTAAAGTCTATTGTATTCCATGTTATAAGTCTGTCTCCTGCAGGCTGCGTTTAAAAAATACGAAAATTCTGGCTTAAAATAAACATTACCTACCTAACTAAGGAACTACAATACTATAGTATATTATAAATATTACAGCATAATATTATACATAGGTAAACAGTATGTTTTTTCTATACTTTTGATAGAAATTTGAAAATTAAATAGAAATCAAATAGGGCACGCTGTCTAGCGGTGAAATTAAAAGACGATCGAGGGCAATGCAGGGCATACTGTTAGGACATGTGCCTTGAGATTTAAAATTTTAAACCATAGACATAATATTATAAAGTATTTTTTTTATGTTATGACTATAATGTAAACGCAGAATTCAAGTTTCTGTTATCTATCGTGAAAACGAGAAGTTTGTGTGTTTAAATAATAAAAACAAAACATATTTTCCGACGTCCGACTGAATACACCAATATAAACATTATTACTGACTAATGTAGTGCGTGAAATTTTTCAGTATAAAAAGTCTTTCATAAAATTGTATTGTGAAAATAAATTTATCAAATTATTATAATTATAAAATTATTTTTTGTTTTTAATTTTAATCTAAGATCGGTAAAATCGATAAAAGTATAAAACAAAAATTTTATATTCATCAATAAATTAGGAATATATATGATCACAGATCGGTTTTCTTTATATAATTTTTATTTTTCATTCATTTTACCGATTTTAGATAGGTTTTTCTAAACCTAACTATTTATTTAAAGTTATTTAGCCATGGGAATTGGGAGTAGGTCCTAGGTACTTTAATCATTCAGAGGTGGAAGTAATTTTATAGTGGTTCCAGTTGAGATACCACACAAAGATGAAAAAAAGGTATAGGTACTATAGGTACTTTAATCAAGAGTTTATTATAAATAGGTCTTATGTAGTAATTAATTTATTCTTCCTCTTTTAGATGAAACTGTGATCATAAATTCCATATCCGATTGTCAATAATTTTAAATCTCAGGAAATCAATCATTATAAAAGTGTTATAAGATGTCTTGTAATTTAAATATTTAATCAATATAAGAAGATAAAAAGAAACAAGTTGAGCCTATAACTGGTAAGACAAGTATCTACAATATAAAGTTACCATATAAAGTTTATTCAGCATTTCAAATTCGGTAGCATAAGTAGCAACTATATTAACCATATATATTTAGCCTACACGAATCTCACGATTATGTTTTTAGAAGCTTTTTGTTCCTGCAATGTCATGAACGAATTCGTCGGGAACCTCTGTGGGCTGAGGCTAACTCTACTTCTGATGCTATATGATAATATAAGTTATTAATAATATAACAACTTATAACATTTTAACTTTTTGTGAAATTTAAAAAAATAAACTATTTTTAAAATTAATTTTGTTTTATATTTAAATTACTAAAATAGTAATGAGTTGCGTTAAGCATTATTGTGTTTCATTCCACCCTCGATTATTTCGCTTTTGAGTGCCACCAATTGACGTAACAGAACTGTTATTGATAAAGCTTATCAAATCCACCACCCTTATACGCGGGCAGCCGCGTGGCTGGAAAGAGTCTTGACGACTACGGTTCTGCTCGGCGAAGTCCGATGACGTCCCAGTGGCGTCATTCCGTGGCGTGCTGCGGCGGCCGGAGCCGTCGTGGCGTCCGGTCGAAGTGGCGTCTTTTCTCCCGACCTCCATTCCGGTATTGTTATAGGCATTGTTGTTGTTGTTGTGCCTAGACGACACCTGTTTCGGACAGAAACTGTTGCCATCGCTCACACCTCGCGCCGACGGCTGGTAAGACTCATTGCGCTGTACCTGTTTTGTGGCTGAACCGGTGTTAAAACTGTTGTCTTTCTTAATGAAATTGCAGAAACATTCGAAGGCAAAACTGCCCCCCTGTGGCTGTTTACGATTTTCGCCTTTCAAACTTTGGCGTTCTCTAGTGTCGTGCTGGGACGATCGGCGTTTTCTGGTATCGTCTTGTGACGGTCGGCGTTTCCTAGTGTCGTCCTGTGAGGGTCGGCGTTTTCTAGTGTCGTCCTGTGACGGTCGGCGTTTCCTAGTGTCGTGCTGGGACGGTCGGCGTTTTCTGGTATCGTCTTGTGAGGGTCGGCGTTTTCTAGTGTCGTCCTGTGACGGTCGGCGTTTTCTAGAGTCGTGATGGGACGATCGACGTTCTCTCATTTCGTACTCCGAAGGTCGACGGTTGTTAGTGTCGTACTGTGACGGTCGGTGTGCTGTAGTGTCGTACTGTGACGGCCGACATTCGCTAGTATTATGCTGTGACGGTTGACGTTTGCTAGTGTCATACTGAGGCTGTCGACGTTCCCTAGTATCCTGTTGGGGCGGTTGACGGTCTCTAGTGTCGTGTAGTGGCTGTTTCTCGCCACCTGAACCCTGTTGTTCGCAATAGGTTTGTATTGATGTTCGCCCTTCCCGGTTTTCTTTCATCAATGCTCGCTGTTTGCGCTCGATGCACCGCATCAATTGCGCCCGACGCTGTTCTACCCTGCTCAATTCTTTTTCGAATTCCTGCAGTACACCATCCGATCGGTTGGTCACGGTCCGATTGTTTGACTTCGGCGGCGGTGCAGATATTTTGTCGGTGGTCGGGTCTTTGTAGGGCCGGACCGTAGGCGTCGAAACCTGCAGCGATTCGTGGCCTGTCCAAGGTTCGTTGTTCCGTCGCGACAACCCTACGCCCTTCTGCTGCTCGACATCGAATGTCGGCTGACGGCAACAGCTGGTCTTTTTCAGATCGTCTCTACTCTCATCAGCTCTCGTTGGCTCTTTTGCGGGCCTGCAGCTTTCCTCCCGTGGCCCAGCCCCGCAGTCCCCGTTCTTGGCGATCCTGCTGCAACCGGTGGCCTCTCTGTCGTTACTCTCCGTGCAGGTGTCGTTTTTACAGAAGTCTGCTTCCGTAGGCGTCGAAACCTGCAGCAGTGATTCACAGCCCATCCACGGTTTGTTGTTCCGTCGCGACGACCCTGCACCCTTCTGCTGCTGGTCATCGAAGGTCGGCTGACGGCAACAGACGTTCTTCGGATCGTCTCTACTCGCATCAGCTCTCGTTGGCTCTTTTGCGGGCTTGCAGCTTTCCTCCCGTGGCCTAGCCCCGCAGTCCCCGTTCTTGGCGATCGTGTTACCACCAGTGGCCTCTCTGTCGTCACTCTCCGTGCTGCAGGTATCGTTCTTGGCGATTCTGCAACAACCAGTGGCTTCTCTGTCGTCACTCTCCGCGTAGGTGTCGTTTTTACAGAAGTCTGCTTCTGGTTCCTCGTCGAAACTAATCTCCAGGTTCGCCAGTAATGGTTCGCGAACGTTACTCACCGAACATTCGGACTTCTGACGAGGCAGACTGCACTGTTGGTTGTTATTCTGTTTACCCCGACATGAACCACCTGCATTATTGTCCACTGGACTGACTAACATAGTTTTCGTATATAGTATTAAGTTTAATGTATTTATTAGTTCGTGTTAAAAGTATTTATCGAGTGTCTGTGCGTTTGAAATCTGTTTTTAAAAATTTAAGTTAATCTATGTTATAATAATAATATTGTGGTGATTTAAAAAATGTATCTAGGTATATCCTAGCAATATAATTTGTTACTATATATAGTATATAAACAGTATAAATATCTACTTCGACATTATGATCTTTATACATGGCCAACTTTTACAAACGTAGACTTAATAGAAATGAATATTATATGTTTTTATGATGAAAATTATATGGATCCGTCATCCGTGTCTTATATAATTTCGAAAAGAAATCATGATTAAGATTAAATATTATGTATTAATTTTGATGGGGGCATAAATGCAGTTAGCAAGCGATTTTTGGAATATTTTTCGAAAACCTATGATGTAATTCAACGAGTTATAGGAACAATAATTATGGTACAATCAGAATTTGTCGGTCAGACTTAGTTTCAAAGTTCAAAATCTTTTGAAGTTCACGGTAGATCGTGTTTCACGCAATACGCATAGTGCATACGCAAATTATTCCACAAATCTACATCGAAAATGCATTGTTTTTTTTTTTATTTCTTCATTAACAATAACATAAAAAATGAGTAGGTACAATAGGTAATTTCTGATTCCACCAAAATATTGAGAATGCAAAAACACACATTTAAACATTTTTAAAAATAATTCTCAAATATCACGTTTATTTTAAATTTTAGTTGTTGGCAGTTGGCCATTGTATTTATTACCTATTTATTAATTGAAAGCCAAAGTGAAAATAAAACTAATTGGCGATTGAAAACCTATCAGTTTTCAGGCCGGCGGGGGTGGATCTGTAACGAAGAACTGGTAAAATAACATACAAATGATACACCTCGTTCCCGTTACATTGATAAGCTTTCAATCGCCAATACACTTTCTGGTTTCGTAAAAAACAGATGTTTCATTAAATTAAGAATGGAAAATAAAAGCACACATCAAAATTCCAAAACTTTAATGTTAAACACTTAAACCCATAATTTAACAACCCTTATAATTTTTTTAAAAATTGGCATATTAAAATTAAATTTCCCAACAATGTTCTATTTTTAGACATCGGCCCTTCATGCGCCAAGCCACAGAATTAGTTTTTACGAATTCATATTATAGCCAAACAGTTTATATTTTATAATCATAAATTGATAAGTCATAATAAATTGTGTATTATAAATAAATTATTATAAGTACTTATTAGTAATATATTTGTGTATAAAATCTTGAATGGTGTTATCGACTGTCCTAAATTAATTGTTACAAAAAATTGACCTTATGTCCTTATTACAATATTGTATACAACTCATTCTAAAAATAAATACCTTACAACAAGTCTGATGTGTCGCTCACAAATAATGTGTAAAGCCCCGTTCACACGATCAAATAATTTGTCAAATATTTGATGTATGTCAAACTTCAAATATTTTAGAAATCGTTCTAAAATATTTGGAGTTTGACGAATGTCAAATATTTGACAAATTATTTGATCGTGTGAACGGGGCTTAATCAAATTCATAACTTTGATATTTTTTCCGATTCCTGTTCTAACTTTCTAAGTATAGATATATAAAACATGTTATAATAATTATAACATGTTATAAGACAATGTTTTATATATTATGATATTATCTATGGTTCTAAGCTAAAAACTTGCATAATGCATTGATAACTTAATTTTATTATTTTATGTACCTACCTACTGGTACCTACCTATAATTTGTATTCGATATGTATTCCGTTTTCTCTTTTAATGTTAATTTAAAGATAATTTTGTTTTTCCATTATTGTACTCAGTACTACTCACTATCTTACCCTTTGGGGTATTAACGTATAATATATTAATATACATTATAATTTATAATATATTTATTTATTTAATAAAATATGACTATTATAATTATTATTATTACTACTATTATTATTGTACAATAATGCAGTCGGTTATTGTCGTCGTTCGTTACGTTGGTCACATCTCACATCAGTCGTATTTTGGCGCGTTTTTCATTATTTATTTATTCTTATCTACAATCATCACCTAAGTATGAAATAACATTTAAAAAATAATTTTCATCATAATTATTAATTTTCATTACTCTTAAGCTTAACTCATTAACTCATTAGTATTTATAGACTATAGTAACTAAGAATAAAAATTTCCAATTTCCCCTCATTGTTGTTACTTAATATTTATTATTTATTAATTATTAGCTATCAATTATTTTTTCAATACACGATTCACCCACTTAAATCGTGTTTCCATAAGGTTGTACATTTATGACTTCAGTACACTAGTTATGCTTCAATCTTTGTGACGTAAGTATAAGTTATTACTTATTAGTCGTCTAGTCCGCATAAAATTATTCAAAAGTCTTTCTAATCGTTTTCTAAGTATGACTTAACCCTTGTAATAGTCAATTGTGTTTGAAATGTACTCATTGTAATTTTGATTCCTATTGTAATCACTGTTAAATTGGCTAACTAATAATTATAATTTTTTTTCAAGTCAAACATAAGTGATGGCATTAGTTCATGCCGAATTGACCGCTACTTGCAATTCATTAGGATGTGCAGGAGCTGAAAAGTATTGCATTGATCCGCAATGTTCAGGTATAACTTGGTTATAAATAAATTTATAATATAGCGCACTTTCAATTTGAACGCTGGTCATTTTTTGCAGAGGCCGTTCGCGATCTCATCAAGTTTTTGAGACGTGATGGAGATGACCATGAAATCCGTCGCCACCTTGGTACAGCAAATATTGTGGAGACTGATTTGTTACCAATACTGGTCGAATACTCAAACGATTCAGATTTGTTTGATTTAATCATACGGCTATTAGTCAATCTTACAACGCCCGCATTATTGATATATAACGAACAGCCACCCATTGAGAAAACGCAGAGCCAAAATTACTTGCAAATAGTGTCACACCTACAAAAATACAAACGAGCATTTACAGACATCAATGTCTGGAAAATAATAGTGAATAAATTGGCAGAAGTTATACAGGCGGTATGTATGACTTTCATAAAAAAAACTTTTGAAATTAAACATTATTAATTAGTGTATTACTTTTATTGTAGGAGTACCATGAGAAAGGAGAAGAAAAAGTATTGTCCACGGTGAGACTTCTCATTTTAGTCCGTAATATACTGCATGTGCCTGCAGATAATGATGCCGAGTGTAGACCTGACAATGATGCAAACTTACATGATCAAGTAAATTAATTATTTAATCCTAATTTTTATATAACCTTTAATAATTCTGAAATTGTTTAGGTCCTGTGGGCATTGCATCAGAGTCAACTCATTGATATCATCATGTATATAACATGTTCAGTTAATGAAGAGCAATACTATTTACATGCATTAGAAGTAAGCATTGATTGCATAAAAGCACTAATATCAATATTTTCGTTTTAAATAAATCTCCAAAAATATTTATAATATAATACAGTGGTTGCCTCTTATGAGACTTGCTTTGGGACCAATACAAAGTGGGTCTTATAACCACATGAATCTTATAGGCAAAGTGAGGGGAAAAAAAATTGTAATTACATATTTATGAATTTTATTTTGCTACATATTTTGCTTTTATTTGAATCTACTTTAATACATATTAAATATTAGTTATTAGTGAATAAATGAAAAAATTATGATTAAAATATTAAAATTATATTATTATAAAAATATTTAATTTTTGAAAACAAATTTATTTCTAAATTTTAACCAAAAATGTTCATTTCCTAATACATTTTTATATGAAATTTAAGTCTTATAATAAAATTTTATAATGTATCTGGATACGTCCAGGCCGTTCCAGACAAATTTGAGTGTAATAAGTGACTAAACCTTATATCCGTGAATCTTAAAAGCTGCGTCCACTGTAGTATGTTTTGCTTAATATCTGTTATTTAAAAAAATTCCATAGATTATTTCACTCATGCTTCGAGATCAAAAAGCAGCAGAACTTGCAAATGCATCAGTCAATCGTACTGAGACTGAAAAACAGAGGGATGAACATGATCTCAAAGTAGTTATGGATCAAGAACGAAAAGAAAAGATGGATAAGCTTAAAAAGTATAGTGGATCGCGCCATTCAAAATTTGGAGGCCGATACGTTGTTTCTGGTATGAAATCAATTGGTGAAAACGAAATGGTTGTTTCATCAATGACATCTAACATAAATAAAGCTTTTGACCGTCACAAGGTTTGTTATGACTTAAATGCATCTTTCTATCAATTGTGTAAGTGTCACACACTTAATTATTAATGTTATTTTTATTAATTAATTTCAGAAACCTCTTAAAACTCCTCGTAACAGATTACCTATGAGAGATGCTGGTATTGAACGCAAATCTGCGTTTAGTGTTAGACTCTTCTTAAAAGAGTTCTGTGTTGAATTTTTACATGGGGCATATAACATGTTAATGAAATATGTCAGAGTGAGGATTTTTTAGTTTTAGTCTATTTTTAACTATTCACATAAATATTTAATTCAATATATATTTTTGTTTAAGGAAATGTTAGTGCGTTCAAAAGGCCAGCCCAATGATGAGTCATATTATTTTTGGGCAATGCAATTTTTCATGGAATTTAATCGCAATTATAGATTTGAAATTAAATTAGTTAGGTAATATTTCTGTTTAGTGGTTACCATTTACTTGAGATATTTTATTAATTATTATATTTCAATTTGCTTCCAGCGAAACTATGGCTTTAAACATATTTCATTTTGTCCAAGAACGCATTGAAGAAAGCCGTGAAAAATTGATAACTGATAAAAAAAAAATCCCTATTTGGTCTAAACGCATGCATTTAGGACTTAAAGCATATAAAGTAAGTAAATTTATTGAGTATTTTATGATGTAACATTGAATTGAGTGAATATTTATATCTTCTTTAGGAATTAATGGAAACACTCTTAGTGATGTATCAAAGTAAAAATCCAACTTTAGAATCTAGTGCTCGGACAATTTTAACTAATTTATTTTACATGGTTGAGTATAGAGATTTGCTATTGAGTTTGCTACATTTATATGATGAAACAAAATTCTCACAGTAAATATTAATAAAATAAATTATGTTCTTCAAATTTTATATATTTTTATATGTTTTAGAATTTACCTCAAGGATCTTATTGAAACAAATCATGTTTTTATGAAACTTTTAGAGCATGTAGGGAAAAAACAGCGTAATTTGATTGTGCAGTGCAAAGCAAGAAAGAAAAAGACTTCCAAAAGTATAACATTTGTTACATAATAAAATATTATTTCTCTCTGTTTTAAACTATTTACTTATTTTCTTTAGAAACCAAAACTGCTACTCAAGTTACTCCAGAAAATGATGATGATATGTGGAATAATTTCAGTCCAGACCTCAAAGAAATTATTCAAATACGTGAACTAGCTATTGAAGCCATTGAAGCAAGACCTTATGACCCTATATCTGAAGTGCCAATGGAAGACCAAAAGTAATTTGAATTAAATTTTTTTTTTTGTATTTTATTGTTATATGATATTATGATCAAATATTTTAAGAGTTGAAGCCATGCAACGTATACGAATACATATAAGAAATAAACGTTTGGAAGAATCTGTACAACTATTAAGAGCTTCTAGGTAAGTAATTGCTTATAAAAGAATACATACATAATATTATTTTTGTTTTATCAATATTCCTGTTGACTTCATAAGTTATTCAATTAAAAAACAATATTTTTTTTAAGTTTAATATATTATTAAAAACAATAAAACAAAATATATAAATATTTATTGTATAGTACCTAAGTGCTTAATGTTTTTATTTCACAACTGTGTATGTTTTAGGGAAGTTTGGCCCGAGGACAGTTATTTTGGAAAACCAGGGCTAAATAGCGATGATGAATTAGACATTTTAAAACAAATTTTCCATGCTGATCTTGGAACGCCCATAGGTATAGTTATATATATATCTGTTTTTACGTGGTATGGTTTAAGTACTTGATCATCAACATTACTTGTTATTTTTAATTTCAGGTTATGATGAAAACGTTACAGAATCTAATGATTTAAATGATACCGAAAATATCAATGTTGGTGGTATGTTTGGCATATTTATGAATTATGATAAATATTTTTATGGATATTGAATTATTAATGCTAGTGATGAATGAATTATTTGAGTGTACTGTACTCGATTTTCTATAAACTATTATTCTTCTATAGATACACCGTTTTGATAAAGTATAGATAAGAATTGTGAATACTTATAAATAATATAGATTTAAAAAAACAATTTTTAATAAATTGATAACCAAAATTTGTGTGTTACATGAATCAAATTACTCTGTATAATTTAAAGTATTCATTATAACATTTTAAAATTATTTTAATATAGGTAATTAACAATAAGTAATTAGTATGCTTTTATACTAACACCAATTTACATTAACATCAGTGTCGGCTTGGCTGCAAACGCCGCTGTGATCCTTCTGTTTTTTTTAGTCTTGTAATTTTTTATTACTTGCTTGGCGTGTTCCTGGTCTAAATAGGGAGTAGAAACCCCATAAAGTATTTATAAAAATATTTAACTGTACATAATTAGGAGAATTTTTTCTTTACTGGGCCCAGATGCTTGTCTATCATGTTGAGGTTTGAGCCAGGCATAATAGTATGAGTGTCAAGTAACAAGCAGGGGAAGGTGATTTTTCGGATTAATTTCCAGCTTTAGGTTAAGTTAGTTTTTATTTCTCTCCTTAAAAACAATGAATTCGGGCAAGGCCACGAGAAACCCAATTGCAGCCTGCTGTTAGATTCAGCAATCATTTAAATATTGCATACCAAAATATGTATGATTTACAATTCTATTTAATATGTCTATACCTATGTATAGTCCTTTATATATCTTATATCTATAGTCTATATATAATAATGATGAAGATTAGTTTTCAGTAGTTGGATTTGTCTTCAAAATTAAAATTCTGTAATAGAAATATAATTTTACGTTTTTTTATAATTAATTATTATTATTATTATTTATTATTTTGTATTTTCATCATTTATTATTCGACAAATGATTCCCAGCTCCAGGCTCTGCATTAATATTATAAAAGGTGATTTTTAAATTGTGCTCACCCTATTTGTTTGCTTAAATTATATACATATTCAAATTATGATTTTGGAATTTTTAAATACACTTGAAGATTTTCAAATACTTGAGATTTTTTGCACATTTAAGGATAATGCTGTGACAATACAAACTTTTGTTTTTCAAATAGGAATCACCTTTTTTACTTCTTAATTATCCAGCAGTTATTATTTTTGTTGAGAATTTTGATTTAGATACATCAAAATTATAATAAGTAGTTTTTATCTTTTGAGTTATAGAACTTGGTGTAGAAAATATTAGTAAATACTATAGATCTATATAGATACAAAATTATCTAAGTATACTGAATACTAATCTAATATTCTATAGTTCTAATAATATCTATAGTTGATAATATTATTGTTGACTATATTAAAGGATTATTATCTTTAGTATAAACATTTTAATAATTCAGCAACTACTTATTAAAATTTAGATTTAGATTTTAGATACATCAACATTTTCAATAAAATCACCTTTTAAATAATTTTGCAGTAAAAATGGTGGTTATTTTTGAAAAATAGAAGTTTGTATTGCCACAGAACACTCCTTAAGTAGTACAAAAAATAACAGTTATTTGAAAATATAGCATTTAGGTATTCTTAAAAATTCAAAAAATCAGAATTTTAAAAAATGGTAGTGAGCATTTTTTCAACACAGTGTCAAGTAAATTTTTTTGGGGTCTTTGTATTTCATTATGGACCCCTATAAAAAAAACAGATCCATGGGCCTTTGATATGCCAGGCCGACACAATGCTTGAGTTTGGACCATTCATACATCTAAAGAACTTCTAAAAAAAATATTGTAAATTCATGTTGATATAATGACGTATACAAACCAAATTATTTTTTAGATGAGGAAGAAGATGACGAAGAAGAGTCTAGTCAAATTAGAACAGAAGAAGCAAATTTTGAATTCATAGATTTTGTAAAAAAGTAAGATATTTATTATTTTAATTAATGTTTTCAAATTTTTAAATAGTAAATTTTCATTTCTAAGTTTTAATTATTATTTTTAAGATTTGCAAAACCGAAAATTTTACAAAACTGCTGTCTGCTCTTGAAAGAATTTGATAGTAATTCTACATATACCAATCATGCAATAGTGAAACTTCTCCATCGCATTACATATGACTGCAAGTATAGTGCTTTGATGTTTCAAGCTTCTGTTTTTCGAGTTTTTCAAAAAATATTTTCGTCCAAAAATCCTAGTCACAAAGTAATTATTATTAAATATTTTAATTTTAAAATAAACTTTGTATTTAAGGTATAAACAATCCTTTTTAGGAATTAAAACATTTTGCTACATTTATTATGAGAAAATTTACGGAAGTAGCGAAAAAAAATAAAAAAGTTTTTATGGAAATATTGTTCTGGAAAGAATTAAAAACCGCGTTTGAAATTGAAGAAGGATATGATGCAGATCAAAATCCTAAAACAAATTGGAGCGAGGAACAAGAAGATGAGCTACATAGATTACATGAAGAATATACAAGAGATATGCCCGATGAAGGTAAATCATATTTAGTAGGTACAGGATTTCAGTAATGTCAATTTAATGGATTCTATTGTTTTTGTAGATGAAGTGGCTTGGATATGCAAGAACCTAATTAGACAGGACCGTTCAAGAATTAGTGTTCTTAAAAAACTCAAACAACTTGAAATCATTCCAATAAGGGTAAGAATGTTTTTAAATATTTTAGATATGTAATTCCTAAGTACTTTTATTATTATAATTTTTATTTTCAGAAAGCATCAAAAATCATAAGAGAGTTTTCTGAAGCTGAAATTGTACAAATGACTCAATTATTCCAAGAATTTAAAGATGCAAGCAATCCAATACATTTAATCATGAATAAATTAGATGTGAAACGCCCAAGAAATCACATAATTGATAAGATGCTTGAATTGGGTTTAATTAAAGATCGAGACGAGCTAAGAAAAAAAAAACCTAAGAATTCTAATAAATGTACTCAATGATAATTATTTTCATTAATTTAATTAAAATAATAAATTATTGTTTTTTTGTTGTTTGTAGCCAAGAAAAACCAAAATAATTCGAGCGATGAAAGTAATGATGATTTCAATTCAGATAATGATGATACAGAACCTATTTACCATAGCTTAACTTCTGTTTATGTATTGAATGCTATTAAAAAAGTAATCGATAAAGACATGAAAACCGCTCTATTGTGGTTGATTGGGAGCTTAGACGAGGCTGCAAACGATTTAGATGTAGATGAATCTGATATTCCCCTATTGCCATTGACTGATGAATGCATGACAGCTGTTAATGATATTGATTTTCAAGAAATGATGCAAGCATTAGGCATACATAAACCGTCGAGTATTCAGGTAACACATACAATAAATCCAATAGTTAATGTTTGATCAAATACTAACAAAAACTTTTACTTAAAAGGAAACCTATTGGCGTATACCGGGTAGATGGCAAGCAAATGATATCCGCCAACGATCCACAACTATCACAAATGTGATTGAAGGCAATTTCGTGGCTGATGACTTGACTAATACAAATAGTAGAGTTGACGACAGTAGTGATGAGGATGTGGGAGCAACGTTTGAAAGGATAAGGCAATCTCTGGCTCAAAACAGTGTAAATGATGATCGGAAAACAGTAAATACATCTTTAAAAACAAACTCTTCAAAAATTAAAGAAAAATCCAATGTTCCTGACTTTAGTAAAGATAAAATTGAATTCAACAAAAAAAATGGTCGTAATAGAAAAACATTTTTATTAGAGGATAGTGATGTTGAAGATGATGTTACTTCATTAAAAGTACCGTCAGATGATTGTGACAGTGGAGTTAGTGAGCATAATTTTTCGGTGAGAAAATTATTAGAAGACAGTGATGATGATGACTTGGAAAATAGTATTGTTTCAAAGAAAAAAAAGAAAACCGTATTTGAAGACAGTGATGAAGAAGATAGAAAAGCTAATCAAAATATTTCAGAACAAGTTAATAGTGAACAAAATGTAGTTTCTACTAAAACCATAGTAGAAGTAGACATTGATGCAGACAGCAGTGACGAGGAAAAAACTGTTTTTTCAACAAAAAATAAAGCAAAAACAACCTTATTAGAAGAAGTCACAGATTTTACTACGAGATCTCAATTAGATGGTAGCGACGAAGAAGGTTTTGATAAGAATCATAAAAGAAAGCCATCGTTGACAAACAGTGACTCAGAAGAGGAAATTGGTGGGTTTGTAAAAAAAACAAAATACTTCATTAATGATGACAGCGACTAAGCTTGTCGATAAACTTTTTTATTTTCAAAAGTATACAATAATATATTAAAATAATAAACAGTTTTAAAAAAAGTAATATATATATATATGTGTGTGTGTACCTTATAATATAGGTATAATGTTTTTTTTCCTAATAATTCCCAAAACGCCCTAATTCATCTCACGTATAGTATATATTATGTTACTATTATTACTCAATTATACATACTATAAATATATATTATATACATACATATAAGTATAAACATGTATAGTATTAAATAAATTCTTATTATAATAAAATATATAGTGTTATTCATATTGTTACCGATGGTACTTCAACAAAGCTCGACAATATTATTATTATTGAATAATATTATAATAATTACGGTGTGCGTAAAAAATAATATATAAGAACAGACGGGACAACGGCGATATAATAATGTTATTATTATTCTGCTCGTCGTCTACGGAGTACAAGAATATACCTTCTGCACGGCCGGCGGTATTGTTTCCTTCGTTTTCGAGTTGGCCAGCAGACAGTCTCCCAAAAGTCGTGGACAGGAAATGCGACCGGACCGGATGCCGTCGGCCGTCATCAGTAGGTCGTAATTGATCTCGTCGCTGACGACGGAGTCGCGTCTGCCGGACAAAAATCACATATGGTATATCTCATTCGTACGACCGACTAAAACTATTATGGTCGTGGGTCGCGAGGTGATAATAACATAATAATATTATCGTTCATACTTGTACGCCGGATGATCCTGGATGAACCGACGTATCCAGCTGGCCGTCGTGTCGATCTGGCCGGACGCGCGACGCGATATGAGCTTTAGATACTGCTGGATGGTGCAGTGCGTGTCCGTGTCGACTTCCATGCTGGACAGGTAACTGTGAATCAACGGGATCAGGCCCGGGAATTCGCCCGTCTGAAAACACGTTTGGGTTTATTGGTTACGAGTGCAACTGCTGTGTTTTTGGCGGGACTACGCGGCCAATATTAGTGTTGTGTCGTCGATTTAGGGCTCGGAAGTTACGTAGGTATAAATGCATAATTATAATTTTATAAATTTATAATATGATATTGTGCGCGGCGTCGAAACGGCTGCAATGTGTAGGACATAATACGATATTAGCTCGTTCAATGCGTGAAACGCGTCGAGCCTACAACATGACACATTGTCTAGATTCGTCAAGGGATATTGAGAACAGCATGCATTAATAATTATGCAATAAACAATGATATTATTCTTATTCGCAGTTTAATGTCGGCCATGCGTTTTTTTCAAGTAGTTTAGACCACACACGAATGCGGTAAACGAAGATGGTCCCGCGACTACCCCGAGCCACAACCAAGTGTTTTTATTGACCGATATATTATATTATTTTACTTTTCCGTTGATGATTTCGTTTATGGACATTTTCGTGTACGATGCATCGTCGTTGGAACTATTTACATTGACGTTCGCGGTTTTGGACGTAGACGCAGCGATGTTCTTGCGAAACCAGAACTTTTCCGTCAGGGCGGCCGACCGCTTTTGAGCTTTAGACATATTCTCGTCCACCTGCAAGCGATGCTATTAATATACGAACATTTATGTTACATCATCGACGGAATGACCGACAAAACGTACTTTGCTAATGGGAATGATGAAGTTTAATTGATACGACAAAATGACCCTGGTGAGTAGGACAACAAAGCACACGATCGCGGCGTTTTCAAAATCGGTCAGTTGCACTTCGCAAGGCCTGAATTCGACGCGCCAACCGATCGTTGACTTGGGCGGCGGAGGCTTAAACCGCATGGTCTGCCAGTTGGTCGACTGTATGTTCTATTATGTATATCATAAAAAATCAAAATGAGCATTTCGTTATTATTTCGTTTCCAATCATGTTATAAATAATATAATATCAATATGATATATCATATATTTATATTAAAATGTGGGTATACCATCGAATAGCGTATATGATTATGTCTGAAGGGGTGGGACAAAATTTTTACAAATTGAAACTATAATTATATTAGAAGGTAACTCTATTACAGAGTATAGACTGAATGGTAATAACTATGCATCATATATAAAATGTGAACATCAGCCTCTTCAAATAAACCCTTGGTTACAGGTGATTCACAAGCGTGCTCTCCGCGTTGCAGTAATATTATACTCAACCTTAAAACTTAAGGTAAGCAAATTAAATTGCGATTTTTGGAATTTGTATGTAATTTCGAGGAATGTAGTACTGGTATAGGTACGCAAGAAAATATACTCTTTTTAAAAAAAAAAAACACTCGGCGAATCACCGCTGAGTATAGGTTATATACATGGTGAAAAAGACATACTTCGAAGTGATCCATCTCGACGGTATCATCTTGGTGCACTTTCTCGTTGAACAGAGATACTGTATCCCGGATGAATAGGTGCGCTACATGCTGAGCCATCTGGTGATCGATATCGGCATTCTTGAGTTTGTTGTAGATCGTTTCGTCATATACCAGCGGCACGTCGTTAAACCTTTCGCAACAAATCAAAGAAACTCGTCCGGTAAAAATGTTTATAAAAATTCAGAATTCGGCTCGTTATTAAAATGTATTGCATCGAGTATCGACAGTTTAGTTATAATTTTCCCAAATATATCATAATGATAGTTGCGGGTCACCCGTTTGCTAAAGAGTCGGAGTAAAGAGCGGTTCGGGTGTTACACGATATAGATGCACAATTTCACATGCAATATCAAGTTGTTTTCAACGATAATGCAAAAAAATTAGATTACCCAAAAGTATTTTTTTTATCAAAAATTTAAATATTTCATTACGTTTATATGTGCAAATTTACGGTGCAACACGATTGCGCACTTTTTACCTTTAATATTTGAGCAAATGCAACAAAGATTGTGCAAAACAAATATTTTGTTTTTTTGGAATAAATTAACAATAATTGTCCTATAATATCTTTAATGATTTACTTACTATATTAAAACTTAGTATAATATAATATACAAATAATACGCAATAAAAATTCAAAAAATTCCCAACATTAACAATAACGTAAAGTCAAAAATAAACATAAAATAATACATAAAGTCAAAAATAAATAATTAAAATATTATAATATATCACAATTATTACGCGTTAAAAAAAGGAATAATCTTCGGTATTCGTCTATAAAAATAAAGAAATAAGATTTACTCATAATGATATTAAAAATAATAATAATTTAATAAGGTATACCTAGTAGGAAACAAAAAAAAAATTATAAGTTCATAAATGAAATAAAAAATATCATTCAAATTTCCCAATATTAATAATAAGTAATAACGTAATACGTTTAGTCAAAAATAAATAATTTTCCTGAACCAAGATTGGACTAAATGAAATCTGTAGGTCATAATTTTTCAGTTTGGGAAAAAATATCTAATAGCATTGTGAGCACTTTTTTCAAAATCAAAATGAAAATTTGAATGATTTAATGAACTTTTCAAATCTATGTCAACCAATTTCAAACATAAATTAATAATTGCGTGCCACATTTGTACATAAGTTTCAGTTGATTTTAAAGTTAAAAAACAGTAAACTATAGGAACATAATAACCATTTTGTAATATATGTATTGTATACAATTGCTCAAAATATTTGGGTGCATATGAAAATGTTCGGTCTGCAAAAATATGGGATGATTGACTTAATAGTTCAAGATTAGTCTTGCAAGTGAATATAACTAGGTTTGAAGTTTCTTCCATGTGACAAAATAGTCAAATATAAAATGGTAAAAAGTGCGCAATCGTGTTATGTTTTCTCAAATGTAAAAAGGTAAAAAGTGCGCAATCGTGTTGTGTTTTTTTCAGGTAAAAAGGTAAAAAGTGCGCAATCGTGTTACGCCCGCAAATTTAACCCTTGTAAAAACAAATTTGTAGACTTCACATTATATATGAACATAAATCAAATATCCGAGTATCAATAATATTAAAAATGCATTTATTGTACATTTATTATACATGTATAACATTATGATCCCAAATAAGAATTCCGCAAAAAAAAAAAAATTGTTACGCGATAGCCTTTGACCGAAGTCATAACACAAACTCGATATAAAAAGGCGGTACACGAGTATACCTTAAGGCTATAAACGTTTATAAATTAAAATAAGGGGCCAAGTGTGGAGCGGTGGTTGGCGGTTGTCCACAGTCACACTAATGTGTGCTGAGTCAGGTGTCGCAGGCTCCCGGATGGGAAACCACTCGGGTTTTTTGGTATAAATCCTTGTCCCACATAAAAACACAGGTTTTTACCACATACCAACCGTCACCCCCACACACAAACCTAATGGTCCATGTTGCCGAGATCAAGAAAAAAATTCAAATAAGTTCTCACTTTTCGCCTTGGCTCGATAGGTACAATGTGGTAGAGTCGTAACGCGATTTGGGTATAACGAACTTATCCGTGGTCAACGGCTCCAGTCCTCTTTCTTGTCGCGTACGGCAATCCACGGACCGAGATATCACATCCCAGCGACAGTCCACGTCTGTTAGGTACCCTCGAAATACAGGCGATGCCGCCGTCAATGCTAACTACGACGACAAAATGAAAACGGTGAAAAAGTAATATAAGCATATATTATTTATTTCGTATACGTATATTTATATATTTCGTATACGTATATTTCGTATATGTAGAACAGCTCCGTAAATTAAAAAATAGATGGTTGCAATAACATTCACAGGGTGTATATAGTGTATGTGATATATAGGTATAGCCGACAACCGTATATAGGTCACCTACATAAATACTCACTCATATTATAATATTTTCTACTGAGTTCTAGACAATTGTTTTCAAGACGTTTATACAACACCAACGGCGTACGCATATTTTTATACTTTTATTGCAATACCATTTCGGAAGTTTAAACAATTACTTATATATTATTTTATACATGTAACATTTCGCCACGTTACGGGCCTGTTTAAGGGGATGGCAGAATTTTTTAGAAGTGTGTTTTTAGTAAAACCTTCCTTAGTTGTACACTATTACAAAATGATTTACATAGAGAAGCGCAAACATTTGTACAGTTATTAATAATATTACATTATGGATATAACCATAACAACTATATACCTATCTATAAATATATTTACAACTGTGATTATCATTACTTAATGATTTTTGCGAATTTAAGTGTTTAACTGTTGGCTCACCAGAATCGGACACAGCGGAGTGAGTTGATCGTAAAGAGTTCGGGCTTCTTTGATGCAACACGCCTGTAACATTTTACAATAAAAAATAAGACATTATTTTGTTCGTGCAGCACTCCGTTAAAACGGTCTACCGTCATTATACTATTATTGCGTACCTGAAACGTCATCTGTAAACAGCAACAACCCATCCCGAATGCCATGGCATCCATGTAAACGTGATCAGGCAGTGCTGCATTCAGACTGTCTGTATCCCCGCCGATGCTGATCAAATCTTCTTCGAACGGACTCGGAGTGTTTTCATCTTTGAATACTACAAATTAAAAATAAACACTATATTATGTAAATACATATTGTCACCGCATAAATGATTATTTTTTTTATGAAACATTCCGTTAAAATTTAATTTAATTTGCGTTCCGTATTACATATACATAATATAATATTATCATATGTTATGATTCATAACATAGCCAAACGTCAAGAAGGCATGCAATTTAGATGGCCGGAAAAGGATGATGATAATTTATTTTAGTTTTTTTTATTTATTTTTTTTTTTTGCAGTAAGACCGAAAACATTGGGAGTAAGCCAAAATCCCTTATGGCTTGTAATAATTATATTTACATGTCTGCAAATTAATATTGTATAATATTTATATTTTATAGTTTTTAATTTTGAACATAAATTATGTTCTTTCAAAATATTCTTAAAAACAGTAATATAAATAGTATTTTAAATGTATAGCAGGTAGATATATATACCAATTATACCTATATATGGATATATTGTATACATATAAGATACGAATATTTTAATAAAGAAACGATAACTCTAATAAGTATCTAATAATAAAAATAAGTTAAAACAAAATTTCAATATTTCAATATTGATCTATTATAATATTATGTGATCTATATAAAATTCAATCTAACCAACGGTCGTGCAATATGTAGGTAAGTCGCATGTACTACGCAACAGAAGCAGAACCTGAACGTAAGTACCAACCGTCAACTATACTTACAACAATAACCTTAACATAGTAATATATTCGAAAATATCTGCAGCATATTATTATTATATGATTAAGATTAATAATTTTAAGGCTAGTGAATATTTTTTAGTGAACACGTTTTATACATCAATAAAATAATAATATATACAGCATTGTAATTCAAATTGAACATAAAATTGCATTAGAATATCCCAATGTGATATTGATTTCCCCCCTCTAGAGTCTAGATGGTCGTGAAAAACAGTGTTATAAGTATTGAAAAACTGACGAATATATATATTACCATAATCATTCACACCTATAATATATGGTAGTGGTGACCTCTATCATGTATGGATTTATTGAATTAGTATAAACTATTAAGTGTTTTTGTTACATACATGGGCATACTATATACAACCATTTTTGTCTAAATTGTCTTTCAAACATGTATATTGCGCATACCTATTAAAACATTTAATCACTACCTATCGAAGTTCTGAATAAAAAAAAAAAATAACTGGAGCAGAACAAGAAGTAGTTATCGTTGGATTACGTATAATAATAACAAATTATTTAAAAAAAAACATATGTTCGTTTCACTTATAGCTATTATATGCTACGATAGCAAGTGCTAATATTTAAAAACGAATAGATAGGTCAAAACACTTAATAAAACTATACATACAGCCTGCTTTTACAAACTGCTGCAGGGCCGCAGGGGGGACAACTCCGGGAAACAATATATTAATATTATCGTTCGGTTATAATACTTCATTCGTCGAACACATGTTGCATACTTGCATCTTGCATCAATGCAATGGTAATTATAGTATTAAACAAATCAAACGCTACATTTCCATGCCATATTACATTTCAAAATTAATATTACTCATAATATTTATTCAATATATTTGAAACAAACACTTGTATCTTTTCAAATACAGTATAGGTACTTATACAATGTACACGCCCGACCATGGTCACGTAAAACAACTCATATGACGAAAACGCAAATCTGATGACACAGACATAGTACAGCAAACAATAATCATAAAATAATATACCGATATAATAGTCAGGTACTCAGGTATGTTTACATACTTATATGTACTATATACAACACTATTATACATCGGCCCCTGCAGCACTTTCCGTTGATTCAGACAACTATTTCTTCGCTAACGTATATAGCCACTTTACAACAGTAGCCGTTAATACGAACGTTTAACCATTGCTTATACCGCTGATCATCACAATTTGTGTGTGTGTGTGTGTGTGTGTGCGCGTGTGTGTGTGTGTGTTGTAGTGAAACTTACGATATTTATGCGTTTAAAAATAATTAATAACATGATATGTTATGAAATGTATATGTTATATATATGATTTAGGCATATTTACTCGGTATGTTTATGGCCACTCGCTCCCCTCTCCGCTGCCGTATGTTCCTGGTGAGAGTAGAGAACCTCGGATGCCCTTTGTAAATCGCCGAGTCCGGTATGAACAGCGAACGCGAAGGGCCAATCTTGGGTGTCGGCTGATCCACGGGCCACGTGAACTCCGGACATCCAAGCCTGCACACAAATGCGTCCCATATGCGTGCATATTTTGTTATATCTGTGCCTGGGCCATCTGAAACTACAAGCCCAAAACACCGAATCCAGTGCATAGCCTTTCTAACGTTCAATGAGTCCCTCATCCTCATGCTCACATCCCTCCCTGTCCGAAAAATATAGAAAACTTAAGCCGACTCAATATACTTCCGACGAGATAAGTATATTACATACATGATTGCTAATACAGGTATAGATTATGTTAATCAACTAAGTCGTTAGGCGCGGTAACAATTGTTTCGATCTGCCGTCTTATGAAAAATTTATAATCGTGGAACGATAGTATAATATTGAATCTCTATGAGCTCGTATACCTCAAAAATCGAAATTATAAATAAATAACACTTTTGTCACTTGTCGCTGAATATTGCATTCGAAGCTCTATTACGACACCACCCCATACGATATAATAAAATAATCGATTCACAAAAGTAGAATATATAAGTATTAGGAAGTCGCCATAATACGTCTGCAATCTACCATTGATCATCTTAAACTCCTGCGACCGTTTCGGATCGATAACGTGTCGATGGGGGAGGGGGGACAAGCAAAAATAACAATATTCTTCTGTATATACTGAAGTTTTACATACCTGGGAAAATTCGTGATGGTCATCAGCACCTCATCCGGCCCGAGTAATTGTTGTGCTTCCTCTCTGCGGTACCGCATATTCGCTTCGACTATGTTGAAATGCGCCAAGAGTCCACCATACGGTTTTCCAGGAGTTCCCTCGATCATGTAAGCTCCATATTCTGGCCTCCACAGCGATTTGACGTTGCTATTATATGGACACAAACATAATAATCAAAATGAGTGATATAGCTACGTGCTCACATGCTCACGAGGAAACTAGGCATATAACCAGGGTGGCAGGGTGTAGTGACCAAATTGATTACTACGAGTAATAACTTAAACACAAGTATAATTATTGTATATAATAGTTTTATTTACACAGTGTTTAAACACAGACTTTTAATATGAGTAATAACTACTAATAAGACTATTTAACAAAGTATAATCATATAAAAGGGTTATAAGAGTGCTACCGTTAATCCTTGTTATAAAGTCATTAACTTATGAGCTTCAGCTTGTAGCTGTTGTAGAACTACCTAACTAACAGACCAGACCTCCCTTTTAAATCCAAAGGTGGTATGATGTGATGTGCAAAATTAGCATTATGGTGTTATTTATATAATAACAATATGTTAATTGCAATGGTCAGCATCACGTGAGAGACTCATAGTTGAGCTGATCATTACAAGGGCTTAAACCCGGTAACCGGTTTGTAACAAAAACCGTAAATTTGAGAACCGAAAACCGATAACCGCTTTTAGTTTTGGAATGCTGGAAGCGGTTATTGGTTATCGGTAATCAAGGTAAACCTTATTAACATCAAAAGGGTTACTAGTATTTTCAATCCCAGTTTTATAACCAAAACCTATTCCCAACCAAAAAATTAACGGTTTTTTCATGGAATTTAATACATGAATTATGTCATGATTACATTATAGTTGAATTTAATTTTGCCGGATATTTTAAAATTTGTTTCCCCAAATATTTCCGTCGAGTATTGCTTATCTGTTGTGAATATCACATATATATATATTATATATATATATACCTAGGTATAAGTGTATAACTATATATTATAAATACCGTCGTAA
Organism: Macrosiphum euphorbiae; assembly: GCA_949089665.1. NCBI lineage: Eukaryota > Metazoa > Arthropoda > Insecta > Hemiptera > Aphididae > Macrosiphum > Macrosiphum euphorbiae. The sequence goes on along the minus strand of CARXXK010000001.1, from coordinate 18,369,500 downwards.
ACTAGTCGTCGACCGTCGTCCTCGCGCGCTGATTCCTATTACGAAATAGTTGGTGGAATAGGTGCTTAGTCTATTTAGTATTTACGATATTTTAATACTGTCACAATTTATATTTTATAGTTTTATGCATTGGCAAATTAAAGCAAATTAAGTTTTTGATTTTGTAATAATAATAATTATGTTATCAACCCACGAATGGCCTAAATAAACTGTTTTAAAAATATGATTAAAATATTGAAAAAAATGATTTTTAAAAACCAGTTTTAACCGGTAACCGATTACCAAAAAACCTTATCAACGGTTTTTAAACGGTTACCGGTTACCAAAATATCAAAATTAAACGATAACGAATATAATTATTGAGAACGGTTTTAAGCCCTGCATAATAACAGTATTGTCAGTATTACATAGGTACACGTACAATATTGTATGACTGTATGAGGCGTTAAATTCACATCACATTACATAACGCTTATAAGTTAGAAATGCGTCGATGACAATGATAATAATATAGTACCCAATACTTATAATTTATAAATACAATACAGGTATTATATTGTATTCTTTGCATTAGGTTATCTTTAACATCATAATTTATATAACTGAAAACTAGATGTCCTTGTGCCAATGGTATAAAAACAATAGGTGGTCAAATATATCGATTTGAATATTTTATGGTAGGTACCTGTCCACCTCAGGAATTGTGTAAACACATGAAAGCATGATAATACAAATTCAGTCCTAATAAATAACTATAAAAAAGAAACTTATATTTCTATAATTCTATTACACCGCCTAAACGGACTGAAGTTATTTTATTTACTTTGTGTTGTAACTTATTTATTATATGATTTGAAATATATGGACATTGGAAATAATATGGTATAGGTACGCGGGGTGCACAATAGAATTATCGTTAGGGTTAGGATATGTTTATGACTTTTTCATATTTTTTCTAAGTAGTGCACATTGGAGAACAAATTATAAATCCATTTTATATGACATAAATACAGATACCTACGTAGTACGTCATACCTTAATACCTACCTAGAATTTTATTTTGCATATTTTCGAGCATTTTTTTAACTATAAATGCATTTTTCTGGTTTTTGAAATGTATTTAATTTGTTATATAGGTCATTTTTGTAAATTGTTTACATTGTGGATAGTTTTTTTTTTTTAAACATTAGATTTCAAAGAACATCTTTAAAAATATATTATTAGGTTTATCATGAACAGGTGCACCTATATAGCTATATAGGCAAGTATACTATTATTAGTACCACAATCGCGCGAAACGTGATCAATGAATAATCTGTTAAAAATGTGTAGGTAATAAAAATTGAATGAATAATGAATACAATTTAGTAACGCATTTTATCATGTCATATTTGTTTGTTATATAAGGACATACTTTAATATTTTTTTGGCATATTTACATGCATTTTTACAGTTTTTAAGGTCATAAACATTTAAACCCTAGTTATCACTGTACCAGTAGGTTGTGTACTACTTAACTACTATTTATAATATACATAGGTAATATTCTTAATTGTATATGTTTTACGACGTTATAAATATATTTACATTGAAATAATTAAAATAACCAATGAATAATGGCAACTCGGGTGAGATCATTTTCACACAATTGCGTCATTTTTAAAACTGTAGATAATATTGCATAATATATATACTTAATATCTTGTTAAATGTGGGTGGCGCCAATATAGTAGGTAATCATTTCCATTCAAACTTAAACAATCAAAATTCATAAAATTAAATAAAAAATTATACAATTGACTTGGTATATTATCGCGTTTTTATGCGTTGCATGGTTTTACTACAGGTAGTACGTATGATATAATATTTATTTACTACGTTATCAATGTTTTTTATGTTTGACATTATACATAAATAATAATAAGTTTCGTAAATATATTATTATATTATTTAATTTTCATCAAACGTTACTTATTTTAATTAAATATATTTTATCATTTTATTTAAGCCTAAAAATCTAAAAATCAAAAAAAATATTATTATTATTATAGGAAAACGAGTTACCTTTACATAATGTACAAATCCACGTGCATATAAATATATTTCGTGAACAACTTAAGATTTCAAGACCATTTATATATTTATATCATCTAGGATCTAGTCATTTAGGTTTTACCTCGACTAATTCATCGGTCAATTTACAACGAATCGTACGTTATATTCTGTATTTCAATTTGAATGATGTTATAGAAATAGATAAATATTCAAATACTTATAATTAGTATACAACCATTTTGAAGTAGTCCTTTAAAATTTTTATCTTTGAATGCGTAAGCATTATTATAATTTCAAATGGGATTTTTATTACACAATTACTCATTTGTGCGTAACAACCCAAGTTTGACTAGTTGTTTTTGTGAACTCTTCGAAATATATTCAAACTGTCAAATAAAAATTATAAACAATTTAAAAAAAATTCAAAGATATTATTATTTATCACGTTGAGATTAAATAGGTACTAATGATTTCAATATCATATTCTACATCAATACTATATTTATTATTTATAGAATAAACCTAATTTTAAATTTAAAAAAAATACAATTGAAACCTCTGTCTAAGAAAAGCATAAAAGTTATATCAGCTAATAAAATTATAATAAATCAATTACACAACAAAATGTAATTTATTTTTTAATACATTGAACAATTCTATTGTTATGAATGAAAATATAATTCATAACTCGACAAACTGTTGATAAAAAAATCGTAAAATTATTATTGTCTAATCAAAACGAATCTCGTGTAATCAATATAGTACCTAATCAGAAAATTCTACCGTATACATATTTTTATTTTTATTTAAGTTAAAAATTAAAATCCATTATAATTTAATGATAATAACAATAAAAATAAAGTTCACATATTATAATGCAGAACATGCTTAAAAAAACCGTAAAAATTAAAAATTAATTACATAATAGTATTATAGGTACAAAACATATTAATATTAATACTACACTTTTTAAACCAAATGCACAAATATTAAATAGTTTTCGTTGTTACTAATTTTTATAGGGAGTTTTATATTTAAATATTATATGACAAAATAATGAATTTTTTTTATGCATTGCAATTTACTACTTTACAGGTACTGTCGTAAAACTGAGAAAGTAGAATCTCGTTAAAACTATGCAAAACAATGAAAGAGAAATTACTTTTAAATTTCAATAAGTACTTAATAATATGATATTCGCTTTTCGGTAGTGAATTTGTTTAGTTTCAGGTTTTGAACATTTTAGTACCTATTGTACTATTTGTACTCCATATGTACATAACCTGCAATAAGTACATGAAGTATATTCAAGCGTATATACATTTTAGTTAGGTGCCTTAAAAATACATTTATTCACGTATAGGTCGTAGGAATAGCTATTCTTAATGTCATCGCCCATCACGTGGTTTATTAATTATTTATTACATAATATATTTAAATTTTAAATCAACAAGTAGAATATTGAGGTGCAGTATGGTGATACCATGACAAATAAGTTTCAATCTAATTTGTCATGGCCCATGGGTGACACCAAGATAATTTGAAAAAGTGATTTTTGTATGAAAATTAAATTAGGTATGTAATAATAATCATAAATCATTATTGAAATTTAAGATCGATTGTTACTATTTTATTAATCATACTTCTCAGTTAGGTATCAGTAATGTGGAATAATTTTCTATAAATATACATAGCACAGGTACTACAGTAAGTTGGGACACCTAAACGTGATTATTTCCCTGAATATTTTATTTCATTCACAACAAATTGCAAGCCATTAGTCATTAGTCATTACAGACTACGGAAAGTAAATCTGTAAGTTTAATGTAGATGTAATAATTCGTGATATAGATCAATTATTTGATAGATATAAGGTTAGACGAGTCTGCGTTTTTTAATTTGTTTAATTAAAAAAATCTAGATTAGATTAAATTAAGTACAATCTAGCAGTACATTGTGCAGCATTTCCCGCACATTTAACTGCCCGCCATGCTACGATGCTAATTTGATGCAATAACAAAAAGGCTCAATAAACCTACCTACAGCACAAAGATAAAACATAAATACAAAGTACGAGTGCATTATAGCTTTAATACGACTTCCGAATTATAATATAATAATAACTGACTGTTCAGTGGTTGCGTAATAACTAATTGTGAGATTAAAGGGATGTTCGTTACATACCTACCGATCACCTATCAATGAACATTACTCATTATCATTTAAAGATGGAGCGTGAAATAGCACGTGGGCGAAGGAGAAATCTTCCGAAAATGTTATTTTAGTGTCTCTCCTTGATTTTTGACAGGTATTTTTTTAGGTAGGTACAAACAATTTAAAACTCGCTCTTAAAGAGGAATGCAAAGACTGGAAACAGGGAATATTAAATTGTACCACCAACTTAAAATTCATACAAAACATAAAATCTTAATAATTTTAATACAAAATGCTTAATGCCTGAAAAGTAGTCTAATATATAAATAGCTTAATCTATGTATGAAGAAGTTACTATTCAATTCAGTCAAATGGAATACATTTCAAATAGGTAGGGTTTACCAACATCAAAATGAAATAAAACATTTCAGATTCTAGAATACACAAATTATTAAATTAAAATATAATTATTATTCAATATACATATTTTGACAATCATCCAAAAACAATGAAAATTCATTGGAAATGGAAAATTAAAATTTGATCCCTAGAAAACCTAACCAACATGTATTCTATGAAGTATACATTTTTAAATAGGTAATTCAAATAATTTTACTCTTTGAAATAAAATAATTTAGTTATATTTAAATAGTTAAACTAGGACTAGATATAATAATATACAACATTACAACATATTATAACATTAAAGTTATATATTACCCAACATGGATGGTCTAGTTCAATATAATACTTATACAAAAAAATAAATTGTATAGCGTGAATAGGCACTTGTACTCGTCATACTTCAATATATCTAACCTTATCATTAAAAAGTAAATATACTTAACTATAGTAATACTAAGTAAGCACATTTATAAATATTTAATAAAATATAACAATTATAATGCATCAAGTATAAGGCCTATATAGCCATATAGGTACTCGTCATACCTAAATATATCTAACCTAATCATAAACTGCTTGTCTGTGTAGGTACTAAATATGTTAAAATGTATAATTACTTACAGAGATGATAAGATTAAATGATTTCTATAAGATTATAATCATTTACAAATTAAAGAATTATAAAATAACTAAGAAATTCTTTTAGATTACCAATTTATTAGAATTTACAATTTTTCTGAATTAAAATTTATAATAATATAAATTTCTTAATTTTGGTCTTACGGTTACATTAAATACGTTTTATAATGTAAAAGTATGTTAAACGCCTATACTTGTTATCAGTGCATATTTAAAATAATTTTTAAAAAACTACACTATTTTTATAAATATTTTTAAAGAATTTTAATAATTTGTAGGTGGTAACTAATAGGTACCCACTAATCCTTTACATAAAACTAAACATTTTCCTTTGTTTCAATGTAGTTCACCAATTAATACATTTGCAATAGCAAAAACCGAACAACAATATGGTATTTAGATTTTAAAATAACACCATAATATTATAAATAAGCTATTATTTGGTTGATTGGTTGTTTCATCTATAATCAAGTAAACATAATATATATCACTAATATCAATAATTATTTGACATACCTATTAAATTTTTAGAAATATTTGGTATGTAATTTTATCTTAAAGTGATTTTGTTTTGTGTGCTTTTCCAAAATCTTTTTTTAACTGGATCGTACATTGTATGCATGGAAATATTTGCAAAAACAAATGCATAACAGAGATTAGTCTTTAAAAAAACACATTTTACAAGTGAACTTTGATGGAGATTGGAGAGCATGTTATCAGAAAAATTATTTTTGAACAAATTATTATTATTTATCGATATCTAAATTATATCACCACAGCAATATCCATATAACACCATTAGTTCTATTAAACACTAAAATCATAAAATCAATGATAGTGCCTTTCTTATTTAAAATTTTAAATAATTATAAAATTAAAAACATACACATTATACTCATACTTCATACTTAAGTAGATATAGATATTTTTTAATATTAAACAAATTAACAGAAAATTAGTTGACTTAATTAATAATAATATAAAATATTGATAGTTAATAACATATACCTAGCTATATGTACACAAGTGATATAATAGTACCTATTTTAAAAATATTATTGATATAACTAATTTTAACTTCCGTGTAATTATTCACTTGTTAGCTTTCAAGATAACCATATTAACAAATTAATTACTTATTTTATAAGTTGAGAAACCTGCAATATCTTATTTTTTTGTTAATAATTTATTTTTTTGTTTTTTTTATTAAAAATAGCTATTTTTTTACAAAGGATAATTTTTATGTTGCAAAAAATATTTTATAGTAATACAACTTTCAGTTGTGAAAAACAGATATTTTTGTTAAAATATTAGATATCTACCATAAAATAATCATTATTTATACAATGTATCTACTATATCAATACAAACACAATATTAAGTAGTTTTGTAAATACTATAATTTATAATTATCTAAACTTGTGAACATGACGCTTAATATTGGTTAAGGCCTAAGTATTTACTCTTTAGTTAAGAATATGTATCTTAAATAATACCTGCCTACAAATATTCACTTTTTAAATTATTTAACTTAACACTAATACTCAAGTTTAGCAAGAAAAAGTTATTTTACACCTATTAAATAATAATAATTGACAATAGAACTAAATATTTAACTTATATAGCTGTTCTAAATGATCTGAATTAAAATAAGATATAAACAAATATTATCGGTTTTGATAGTTTAAACCAATTGGAAAACAAATTAATTCTACTCAAATAATAGATGGGTATATAGACGAATAAAGCAAATATTTAAAAAAATGTAGATACAGTTTTTATAGTTTCTTACAAAACAAACTGAACAAGGCTAACTACTAAAGTATACAACATTTCAACAACTTCACAATTATTAATCATATAAGTTAATTTTCCTTATATTTATTTTCCCCAGGCCCCAGGGTATGAATTGATAACTATAGTAAGTATACATAATTATATGCGTTATACATTATTTTGTTTTATTTTATCTAAGCGGGTACTATCTACAATCAAATTAATTATTATAAATTATAAAGTTATTTAAAATAAATGTAGTAATTTATTCTTTGTTCTTAAGTAGTTAAGTATAAAATTAGATATTTTATTGAGCAATTCCAGAATTTAAAATTATTTAAATTTTCAAGTAAATAATTTGTTTAAGCTTTAAAATGTTTTATTTTAATAACAAACCCTAATTCAATACTACAACTAATTTTTATAATTTTCTTATCGTAATTCTTCAATTTGTTTAATAATTTAACTTACTGTGGGTCGTTTGCTTCTTTTTCATTGAGTTGAGCTAAAATATCTTGTGCGCACAGTCGGACTTTAGCTGTTTTGTTGATGTGGTCAAATTTGACAATTATGTATTCGACCTAGAAAGGATGAACGACGACATGAGACCCAGTTGTGATGTTAAAACGAGTAGGTAGACTCCACGAATTTAAACCACCATCACTGTTAATAATTACCTCGTCACCCCATTTCAGGACATCACCTTTGCGGTCCAACAATTGATGGTACAAGTTCAGAAACTGATCGATACCGTGCTGTCTGACGTGATCAGCTAACTGTTTCGTCTCATCCCAGGAGAGTGGTTGCCCTTCGGTTAACAGACCCATAATCTCGCAAATTGACGAATTTTGTTGAAAATAAAAATGGAAAAATTCAAACTGCGAGGGAGGAAGCAGTACCGGAGTGCACACCGTGTGCGTGTTATTTATCTATAGTATATAAAAAGGTCTGTGTGAACCGGTATTTTAGTTATGCGCTTTCAAAAACCCGGCAGATGAGCAGAATATTAGTCACAACACCTTCCACTATCAGTATCTTGGCGCAGGAACTCGGAACACAAAACCGCCGTGTTCGGCTCGTTATTGATAACTGAACGAACAGCGAATACTGAATAGTGAATACCGACCACGATCGTATAATATACTATCGTGATACCGACTACGGAGTTCCGACACCCGAACAGCCGGATGCGGCCGAATGCCGATACGGCCACGGGTGCCGACTGCCGGACTAAATATTAATTAATATTTCATATTTATGCCAGGGCTGCCAGAGATGATAATAATTCTGGCAAGTCGCGGTATCACGGTAAAACGATTATCGCTCTATGACCGCGGTTCGGTGTCTATGGCCAATCTATGCACGAGTAGGGGGAGTCGTGTGAAGACCACAGATATGTATAATAAATATAATGTTTATTATACGTCATATCTGTGGTGAAGACACATATTATTTTTTTATAATTATCAATTTTTATCATACCGGAAACCAGTAGCCATTAAACCAATGTGTATTTAAATACATATTATAACTATATAGAATTGGTTCACCGAGAGTGATCAGTTATCACCCCCCGTTTTTTTCCTTTAACAATGAATTGATTCAAATTTTGATATTTGGAATTTTTAAATATACTCAAAGACCATATTTTCGAATTAATGATTTTTTGTTGTACTACTTAACGAGTATCCTGTATTCTGTAGAGATACAACTAAATAAACTCGTGTTTCAAATGAGAACCCCCTTTTTTATTCTTAATTATTTAGTGGATAATTTTTTTTGAAAATGTTGATGTACCTAATTCAAAATTCGAATTAGGAATTTCTTAGTTGTTAAAATGTTTGCATTAAGGATAAGATGCTCTTACATAAATATTAAATAAACGTAAAATTGGATCTAGTATTTATTATACTTAAGCCATTTTTACAAAATGCTACTAATTTTTTTGATTAAACTAAAACTGATACACTGGGTTTGTCATGTTTTCAAATCACTATATTATGTCTATATCCCCCATTACCATGGACCTTTTGGCTTTTATTCTTAGAACACAAAGTAACACAAATAATGAAATAACCCAAAAACTACTCATACCTTTATAGTTATTAAATTTTGATTTTGATACGTCAAAAATTTCAAAAAAATTATCTACCTAAACTGTATAACCTATAGATGAATGTGTTGTTCTCATTTGAAAAACAGAAGTTTGTACCCCCCCCCCCCCCCAGGACACTTTTTAAGTGGTACAAAAATCTCAAGAATTTTTAATATGGTCTAAAAGTATATTTAAAAAGGTGGGTAAGTGGATGTCGCTCTGCTGTACAGTAGGTTACAAGTGGGTCACTGTTTAATGGATGCTATTAAATTTGAATTCAATGATACAATATCATTGTATAAGAAAAACGATTCTGAGCGAAGACGGTATGTCAGTCTAGGTTTAAGACAAATTATATACATATCTATGGTATTAAAAAAAAATTGACCTATAAGAAATTCCAAATTAATCATATCACATTATCACAATACCATTAGGTACTTATAACACGTTATACATCAACATCAATAACAAACCCTGATACTATCATAGATATATAATAGTACACTTTAGAAGTTTCAAGTAGGTACCCACGAATAATATTAGTTACAACAAAATAACTAGGTTTTTTAATATGTAATTTCGTCCAAATTTGAACATAAAATGACTATAAAAATAAACTGTGATTGTATATTTTTTAGATTTTTCGGTAAGAGAATTAACTACTTACGTAGAATCTTGTTTTAAATTTTCAATCCTTACCTATAAAAACTGAACATTTTATAATTTATTAATTACGATGATTAATAATTTTCGAGATTTTGAAAAATTCTGTCAAAATTCGATGTTTAAATGCTTATAAAAAAAAATTGTGCCTATGTATTTTTAATATTTTTCAACTGATATTGTAACAATATATCAGGAGCCTTGTATTAAATGTTTACACTTTTTGGCCCAACAGATAAAACTTTATTGATATTCATAGAAAAAAAAACTAAAACAATTGAAAAATGAAAATATCCGTAAACAGCTCAAAAAGAGTCAAAATATTTTCAAAATTGTATGGTGTATAGGAAATGCTAATATAAACATTCAGTGAAATTTTCATGTATCTATAGTCATTCGTTTATGAATAACAACAAAATAAGGAAATCGCTACATGAGAAATCGAGTGAACATACAATGTTGTATAAATTTGAATTTCAAACGCTCATAAAAATTTAATTTGACTGTCCCGTAGAGATTTTTTTATTGATAAAGGTAGACAAACTTATGAGTAATCTTGTATTACATTTTCAAATCTTAGATTTGAAAAGAAAAATTTTTACGAATTCTTAACTCAAAATAATTTGCTAATTTTCGTGATTTTTCCATATTTTGTCAATTTTTGAACTTTAAATGCTTATAAAAAAAAACTGTGACTAACGATTTTTAATATTTTTCATCTGCCTTTAAAACAATATACTAAGAGCCTTCTATTAAATTTTCAAATTTTTTAACCAACAAATAAAATTTTATTGATATTTCTAGAAAAAAAACTAAAAAAAAATGAAAAATGAAAATGTCCCTAAACAGTTCAAAATAAATCAAAATATTTTGAAAATGTTATCGTGTATAGAAAATGCAAATATAAACAACCAGTGAAAATTTCATGTATCTACGGTCATTTGTTTTAAAGTTACACCAAAAACCAAAATCGATTTTTTGGAAAACCTAAAAAAAATGTAAGAATTCCCGTTTTTCCTTAATTTTTATGTTGTTTTTCCCGGCGCTTGTGAAAACTACTAGGAAATTTTTACTTTTGACCAACTCTAGTACCAACTAGATTCAGTTTCCTATCAGAAAAGCTACTGTTAAAGAGAATTCCAAGCACTTTTATGTCTAAAACGTGATGACACACAAACAAAAAATAAAAAAACACATCATTGTAAACTCAATTACATTCATCGTTTAGTCACTCAGCATCTAAATTTGAAAAATTAGATTTTCAATACTGCTTATTGAAGAAAAAGGGGGAGATCATGCTTAGGGCATCAATAAATACACCTGCATCAACCCTTTTATCGCAGGGGCGTCATTTGAGTGTATGGCAGGTTGTGCGACGGCACCACTGACATAATAGAATAAATAATTGGCCCTCCATTATATGCTCCTCTTTCGCCGATATGATTACTATTAAAAATAATAACAATATTCTTGGCCCAGTAGCGCTGAAGTCCAACATTTTAACTATGGCATTAGACACCTCCACATAACTTTTGACACCCAAACTATTTATTATAATTACCATTACCATTACGCAAAGTACCTATAATATCTATTTTGGCGCCACTGATTCATGCATGTAATTAAATTTTTTTTTTTATCAGCTTTATTATCAAATGTATCCCTATTTGACAACCGTGTGAAGCGAGTCTTATCCTGTGGTTTTATTATGTAAGACTGTTCGTGCCAGCCTGCTGGTATCAACTAAAGTGGAGTAAGCATAGCATAGCTGATAAAATAAATACTAAATACTTTAAACAGCATGGTTATTGTTTAGATATTAATGTTAAAGTTGGCCTGGTTAAATGTTAAAATTGGCCTGCCTAAAATCTTGCACACCCGGAAAAAAACTGAAATGACGCCCCTGCTTTATCGGACAGCAGTTTCTCTCCGCACCGTCGAATAAATAAATTATTATATATAATTTACCACAATATAAAAGCTAATACCTTCCTACATTGTGCCCAGTCGTGGTCTTATAAGTTATAGGATCGGCCATAGCCGATCGCCATCTACGAGACGAATGCGCCCAAGATTTGTCCACAGATACATAGAAATAGAATAAATCAATGCATTCAAAATAAAATATACAAATACCTACGTTATTTTTGCTGAAAACATTACATTTACCATATTATTATTATTATAATAATATATTTATATAATTTATTGTTGTTATAACCTTTGGGTTTTTATTGATATATTACTTATTAGAAAAAAAAATTCAAAATTTCAAGTGCCTATAAATCAAATAGAAAATGTTTGAACATTATATCAAGTATAGTAAATATTTTTAAATTATAAGTTATAACCAAATAAGAAGATTGATTTTGTAAAAAACGGGTTTTGCCAAAATTCTTCCCATTTAACCCTATTCTTTTTCCACCAATTATAAACCTTCAGTAGACAGTAGGTTGGGCGGGTTATGAGTACCTACCTATTCCGTCACGCGGGGTAAAAATTTCCTACGATTAAACTAATTTAAACATAATATTTTTTTTTTCAAATTTTTTTTTTTTAATTTAATATTTTCATAAGTATATAACAAAAATAGAATACTAAATGTAATTATTAATACTTTTAATTTAGCATTTTTTTAATTTTTTTTACTAATTAGACGGTCAAATAAATGATATATTATTTTAAACTAATTAAAAATGTATTAACATTATTTTTACAATATATAACATATAAATAGAAGCTAGATAAGATCCCACCACATTTATATCAACCTAAATAATATTAAAACATAGTTTAAAATTAGTGGGGTAATAAATTAAACCGCGCGACCTACTGAAGGGTTAAGAAAACTCCAGTGGAGTAATTTGGCCATATTTGTGGGTGTGGGGGGAGGAATTAATAAATTTATCTTCCGCCAAAATAAAAAAATGTTTGGTGTATGTTGTTATCATAAACACCTCTCAGTAGTCAGTACAAGTGTACAGTGTCGGCTTGGCCATGGCCGCTGGGCCTCGAACGCAGCCGGGGCCCCTCCGATTTTTTTAGGGTCTCTTACAAGTTTAATACAATCAATTATTCATTGACCCACTTGAAATCTACTGTACAGCAGAGCGAAATCCACTTAGCAGTTTTTTTTTTATTTGTTTGGCGTGTGCCTGGTCTATATAGGGAGCAAGCGCCCCGTAAAGTATTTATCGATATATTTAACAGTACCCAATTTTTCTTAAGGGGCCTGGTCGCGACCTGTTTTTTTTGCTCAAAAACATGCCTTACAGGAAAAACTCTCACGCCTTGTAGATTGGTCCGATTTCCGTAATTTTTTTTTGTTAAATAGAGGAAGACGTATTGCAGGGCGCATTGGACTTGGATTTTCAAAATTATTTTTCGAAATCTTATATTACAAGTTTGAATTTAATCCATTGTTATAACTTTTTAGTTTTTGTATTATTATTTATTTTTAGCAACGTAATCAAAAATCAAAGTCCAATGCGCCCTGTAAAAAATATTCATCTATCTAACAAAAAAAAAATTACGGAAATCGGACCAATCTACGAGGTGTGAGAGTTTTTCCTGTAAACTGTGTTTTGACCGATATAATACACCCTATCAACCCCCCCCCCCTAAATAGGTATTGGGTAGTAGATTAGTGGAAAAGTCTTATAATTGAGGTGGCAACTAAAATATAAAATTTAATTTTCAAATTTTATAGAATTGCGGAAAATATGAAAAATCGCGACCAGGCCCCTTAACACGGCCCAGATGATGCTTACCTACTATTATAGTGTGAGCAGAGCACTATAATTTATAATAGTACAAGTTTCAAGTAATAAATAGGAGAAGGTTTTTTTGGATTAATTAAGGTACTGCAAGTTAAGTTAGGTTTTATATATCTCCTTAAAAACAATGGGCTCAGACGAGGCCACGAGGGCCCCACTCACCCACCCTGCAGCGGCTCCGCTGTTGGATTCATCGATCATGAATATGTTGCATACAAAAATATGTATGATTTATAGTACTATAAATCTCCTTATACCTATATGACGTATATATAATTAAATATTAAACAACGATAAAGATTTTACATTTACTTTTGAAAATTTACGTGAATAATATTATGCATAGCCGCATAGGCCATAGGTCTATAGCTTATGGATTTGTCTTCAAAGTTAAAATTCTATAGGCAATATAAATATAATTTTGGTTTTCGTAATTTCGTTTCTATGTAATTAATAGTTATTATTTATTATTTTGCAGTTTAAAATATTTCAATAATTGCATAGCTTATTACTTAACAAATGATTCCCCTCGTTAGGCTTTGCTTTAATATTAGACATAGTGATTTTTTAAGTACCTATGCTCGCTCTATTTTTTTACTTGAGATTTTTTATACCATTTAAGAATGATGTTACAATACAAACTTCTGTTTTTAAAATAAGAATCCTCTTTTTTTACTTCTAACAAAGTACAAAAATTAATGTACATTCAGATACATCTACATTTACAAGAACATTATCTGCTTAAATAATTTGCAGTAAAAAAGGAGATTCTCATTTGAAAAATAGAAGTTTGTATAGACACAGGACACTCTAATATTAGTACAAAAATATCAGGAATCTGAATATAATGTCTTTAGGTATACCCACTTAAAAATTCTACAAATCAGAATTTGAATAAATGTATTTTTAAAGGAAAAAAGGTAATGGGCATTTTTTCCCCCAAAATGTCAAGTAAATTTTATATTTCATGAAGAGGCCACTTGAAAAAACTGATCGGTGGGCCTTTTGAGTGCCAGGCCGACACTGCAAGTGTACAACTATTGTGCTCTGTATTACTGTGTAACATCACAGAACAACTTATTATATTATATAATATAAATTGTAAATACATGTATAAATGTATGCACACATTAAAATAAATAAATACATAATATTTAAATATTCACATTTACAAATAGGTACCAATTATACTTTATTGGTAGGTACCTAGCACAGACTAAGATATTTTAGTCCAATAGTCCGTGGTACATTATACATTTTATAGTTTTATACAACGTTAACACAATAACTGATTCAATAAATGTTTACTACATCATACAACTGAAAATTTCTAACCACAATTAAATTCAAAATCTTCACTAAATGTTCGATTATATCTAATTCAGAACATGTTTAGTTATGCTGTTTAAATAGGCAGATGTGATTTATATGACTTAGTATACAAGTATGACGTATGTGTCAAATCATAAATCATAATACTATATTGTTTAAACACTATAGTAATTTAACCTTAATACTATATAATAAATAACTCATTAGTCATTTGAGCAATGAGAAATTATCAAATAAACAAAACAGTATTTATCAGTTATTTTCATAGTAGACAGGCGCTTTTATTGTATACTGTAATAATTAATTTAACATTTTACAAGATAATCTCTTATAAAATAGTTCGAGATGAAAAAAAAAGGAAAAATGAAATTGAGGAGAGTAGTTTTGATTGAGAATATAATTTTTTTTTTTTAATATCAATATTATGGACATTTTAATAATACTTTAAATACTTCTTATTTTCCAAACAAGGAATGAAAAAATGTAGGTTAAAACATAAAATGTATTTCTATTAATGACCGTACTTCTGGAATTCCCACTCTCTATTATCTAGAGGACATACTTGGCGAGTTTTCAACCAACGAGATATGCAGTGAAAGTGAAAAGCATGATTACACACGCCCCAAGCAACTGTACATTCTTCACTAGTCGCAGAAGCTTGATTGGCTTGACATTCAATGCATAAGTCCATGATGTGATTACGACAAATGGCACAATTGTCCACAACAATGTCCCAAGCCCATAAAGCAACAGCATTCCATTTCTTTACTTCAAATCGTTTCTTTTCTCCACGACTACTGGTGCTTGAAGATGGAGCTTCAACATCTTCGTCGTCAATTTCCATTTTACCTATTTCAAAATTTGATTAAATACAATTCACAAAACTAATAAAAATATTAAATTTTAAATTATTTAAAGTTGTATGTATAGGGAAAGAAATTGACAATTGTGAACTACCTATATACTTTTCAGACTACCCATTTTAATTAAGGGTACTTTTCAGTTATCGTGATTACCAACTACAGTAGGACCAGCTTTGGTAGAGTCAATTGCTAGCATAGACAATTAAAATCAAAAACTTCCCTTAATTTTCTATGTAAAATCACCATCTTGGGAGTAAAAAAAAATAGTACATATAGATACACATATATATATATGTTGGTCATTCACTCAATGTGATTAATCGTACAATTTAAATAGAAAACATCCTTGACTTGATAGGTAAAGCCACCTTGGGGTTTGGGGGGGGGGGTCTTGAGGTAAGGTTAGGTTACTCTGAGACCTATCCAAGATGATCTTGCACGATGGAAAACCAAGGGATGTTTTTGATTTAATTTGTTCGTGCAAGCACAGTAAACGAGTGATTCCGTCGAGTCTATATTATGTTATTATAATGGTTGGTAATTGGTAGTCACAATGGTCACAATAACCTGAAAAGTACCTAATTAAGTATTCAGCCATAAATGGCACATATTCTTAAATTTAAAATGATTGAGACATCTAAATTCTACATTAACATAATGTGTTGATATAATTTTATTACTATACCTAGTAAAAAGTTTTAAAAATAGGTAGATCAGTAGTAATGAATAAGAGATGTTGCTTTAATGCTTTATACAAAGTTATCTATTGAAATAATCATTTCAAACCACAAGAAAAAACATTAACATTTACTTCAGTTCTAAACTCTGTTTCAAATAAGAAAGGAACACTTTCAAACCAACACACTAAGCTCTGTTCCAGAGTTGATCTCATGTGCATGATTAGTCACTGCCGACTGTCATGCACAACATTATAGGGTAATAATCAACCAATATTGTCAGTCAGTTGCGCAAACGTTCACTAGTTTTTGACAACGACCGTTCCCTTCTTACTTGGAACAGTAAAGTTACAAAGTTCCAACAACCTATATTAAACATCTTCTGATGATCTAATGTTTAAACACAGTAAAAATTAATATATAGGTAACGTTTGAACTTAAGAATAAAATCGACAAGTGAATAATAATGGCATCAAAATATAAAAGTCTAACTTACCTTCGGCCTTTATCATGTTGAAATAACTCAAAACTTAAATTATGTTGAAGAACAAGAGACACTATACAAGTATCAAGGTACAAGATTTTCAAGGGTTCCGGGTTCGCAATTCGCAATTCGCAAACATAAACAGAATGACAGAAAGTCAGGAAATCCAAAATCCAAATAATGAATAATGATAATTCTATAGAGCTTGTGCCGCTTGTGGATAATTAATTTTTGTTTGACAATGATAGTGCAATATCATGACAAATTAAATAGGTATGTCGGCAATATTACCAGTTTAGAAACAAATCGCGCACCCACCCTCCGCCCAGCATAGTACCGTGACGTAAGCATTTCTCCGGTTCTCATTGGTCCACGGCCGTCACTGCCTCAATAGCCGCCGATGCCGAAGACTCCACCACCACTCCACCGCTAAACAAGTCGGAGAAATGCTTACGTCACAGACATGCGTATCACGAGTTGCTGACAAAACTATTTGATTTGTCATGGTGCAATATAAGCAGGAGTACCAATAAATCATTTATTAACCTTCAAAGAAATATTATTCCAAGATACTACCATAGACCACAACCATTAAAGATAATATACCTTTGGATTACCCATAGATATATCTATGGGATTACCCAATAAATATAATACTATCATAACTAAACATTAATTTAAACTGTTAAAAATTGCAATTTTCAATGTAAATTAGTTAAATTTAGTTATAATTTTCTTATAATATATTTTAAATAGCAATCAATTAGTAACTTGTTCTATTAAAAACAGTTTAGGGCCGTTCTTACAATGTACCGGTTAAAGTTAACCGACACTTCACCGCCGAATTCTGCCGGTAATAAAATCTGTTATCAGTCGGTTAGCGTTTTATTCTAATCCATGAAAATATGTTTATCATTTATCAGGATAATAAATAGATTACGGAGTACGGACCATGGACTGAGATATTTACTAGTTTAAAATTGAATAGTTAATTAAAATAGTTAAATACAGATTAAAAATATATTATTAAAAATTATAGTTTATACATTAAATTTTTTTTGTAATTGAGTTACTCAGTAATCACTAATCGTTATTGGTTATTTTGATTTCTGTATGTTAACTCATGTGTTGGCCGTTGGAAATAATAATTGTATTCATTTAATTTCATTAACTGATAACTATATTTAAAATATACAATTTTCTTTTTCTAATTTTGATCTGTGATTACTCAATTTTATAAAATTGAATTTAAGTTTTTTCTACAGAGCAACAGTTTTAAAAAAATACAGTTAATAAATTAAAAATTTAATCATGTTTGCATTGTTTTTAAAAGAAAATGTTATTATTATTGGGATTGGAATTATGTTTATCCTGTGGTTAGTTCTTTTCAAAAGAATTGCCAGATTCTTTGAGGTACATTAATCAATTTCTATTTAACATGAAATATAAAATATAAATACATATTATATAATACTTACTTTTTTTGTTTTAGAAATGTATTTCAATGTATTCATCACACAAATTCAAGTTACCGGAAGTAAATGTTTTATTTCACTCATTGACTAGTGGAGTATTTTGTTTCATTAGTGTCCCAATATGTTTTTCGACATTTAAACCGTCTACATCATCAGATTCATCCTTAATGTACTGGTTACTGGATTCATTTCGCCATATGATGGATCGTTGTGCAACGACGGAATCTGTGGATCCATCAAGAAATTTTAAGTTTATCATACTCTATTCATGTTTATTACACAGCGTTTACACATCATTTGCAAACAATTTAGAAGAGCGACCATTATTAAGCACATTAAAGAAAGGTGCTGTACTTAGTTTCTTTGCTTCTACATACTGTTTTGGGTAATTGAAATTACTTATTCTAGTGCCTTAGTAATATTATACTCTGAGGAACTTTAAAATTGGTTTTTAGGCCTTAATCAAAGTGATCTAATACTAGTAGTATTTAAAATTGTACAGCTGTACAGAAGCAGGTTTTGTATTCCTTGGGCTGTCTAATTTATCGCTCGGAACATTAGAAGCAGCTAGACTCTTGAAAGTTTGTCATAACAAAACAAATAGTATGTTAATCAAAATATTAAGCTTTGGACAGTTTGTTGTACATTGTGTTATTTGGTAAGCAGAAAAGAATCAACAATTAATCATTTTATAGGATTTTCCTTTGACTTATTAATTATTTGTTACTTTTAAACAGGATATCAATTTACTTGTTCTTGGTGCCATTTGTTGTACTATCCTCGGTCGAAGTGCTAACAATGAATAATGATAATCGGCTACCACTATTAATTATGTTGTTCAGTCTTCTAATATTTTACTTTATTGAATTAAGAGACAGTGTATGTTTAATCAGATAGTATCCCTATCTTATAATATATGTATACATAAATACATTTTTACTTAAATTAAATTTATTTGTTACAGCCATTGAACATGTCAACAACTAGTGGAAATGGTATATTTAGGCTATTTGAATCCCCTAAAAGCTCGTAAGAACTATAATTTTCATGATCTTATTTATTTTAATATAATAATACTTTAATACTAATACATAATAATATAAAACTGTAATTATTATGTATATAGTTTAATCATATACTTCTATACTAGTTTATTATATTCCTGTTTATTATAAAAGCATATAATTATTGACTTTTTTAGACTAATGGCTGCAAATAACAGTAGCAAAAGGAATCAAAATAAACAGAAATCGAAAGAGAACTTATTAGTATTGTACCAAACTACTAAATGTAATTAAATTTATATTGTATGATTGATTTTAGGTTATTCAATAAAATTGATTTTAAATCAACTATTTTACTATAATTTAATGTTTAAGGTATTATAATAAAATAAAAAATATTCGTTTAAACTCAAATTTTAATTATATATTTAATTATTTGTAAATAGGTGCAATGGCAGTAAAGAAAAAAGTACAACAAATTCGACAAAATAAACTAGGGACTAGATTACTATCTGCATCTGAAATTAAACAAGAGCCCATTGACGTGATTGAAATATTTGATGATTGAAATATGGCTAAAACCTAAGTTTACTTTAATAAGTTTTTTGAAAATATGTAAATAATTAATAACATCAATAAGTTGTCTTACTGATGTAATTTTTAATGTATGTAAATTAAATGATTAATTAATTTTATTTAATATTGTTTTGTATTATAATTTGTAAGCTCATTGAGATGCAAAATATTTTATTTTTAAACTTAATTTTATTTGTTTTTTTTTTTAAATTATAGGGTAACGTATTAGTTTAGAGACCCATTAGTTCATACATTTAAATATATATATTATTTTAGTTTATAATAAGTTTAAATTACTTTCATTTATGTTGGCTTCCTTATTTCAAGCTCGTAATTTGTTTAATCGATAAATATGTAAATACTTCTGTGTTTAAATTTCATGCAAATTGATAATATTATTTAGATTAAATGTCATGTATGTTATACATTATAGTGCATTCGCTCATTTATAATTAGTTAACATTCAAGATAATAGCATACTTTTATACACAGATTAAAGGTCCCCTTTAATATAGTACCTATATCTTAGTTAATGGTTTAAAGTAAATCTTCAAACATTGATAATGCAGTTATATTAAATGGCAGCCATATTAAAACTAAGATTTGCATAATTTATAAGACACCATAATATGTTTACATTTCAAGTACAATTCAGCCAATGGTGCCTACTGTCATCGTCCATCGATAAATAATAAGTACCTACATTATATTATATAGTAGGAATATATGATATATTATAGTCTGTGCTACAACTGTCTAATGATATTTTCTATGGTGTTGAGTTTAGGTCAGTAGATTTGTACTAGAGTAGCTACAGTAGCTAGTAACAATAAACCCTATTGCCTCCTTTCAATATAGAGTTTTTCTAATAAGCAACAAGCGGATCCGGAGGGCATTTGCCCTTCCACCCAATGTCCATAGATTCCCTATGTTCTACACTGTGTATAGGCAATTTTGTACTTTTGCCCCCTCACCCCCACCCCCCTAAAAAAAATGAATCCCTGGATCTGTCACTGACCGTATACTGATCTTAACCAATTTTAGATTCTGAGTGAAACGATGAATGTATGGCAATTATGTGTGTTTAAGATTCTGAGTGGAACGATGAATGTATTGATTTTACAACAATTGTGTTTTTTTTTTAAATTTTTAAATTTTTATTTTTTGTGTCTCATCACGGTTTAGGGCAGTAAAACTGCTTTGATTTTCTTCATGATTTTCTGCATGAGAAAGGAAATCTAGTGCATTCGGGAAATCAAATTTTGAATTTCCTAATAGATTCCAAAAACAACATAAAAATTAAGGAAAACGGGAATTTTTACACAAAATCGATTTTGGTTTTCGGTGTAACTCTAAAACAAATGAATGTATTTACATGAAATTTTCACTGGTTGTTTATATTTGCATTTTCTATACACGATGAAATTTTCAATATATTTTGATTTATTTTGAACTGTTTAGGGACATTTTCATTTTCCATTTTTTTTTAGATTTTTTACTAAAAATATCAATAAAATTTTATTTGTTCGTTAAAAAAGCTTGAAAATTTAATAGAAGGCTCTTACCATATTGTTTCAAAGGCAGATGAAAAATATTAAAAATCCTTAGTCACAGTTTTTTTTTACAAGTATTTAAAGTTCAAAAATTTACAAAATATAGAAAATTCACGAAAATTAACAAATTATTTTGAATTAAGAATTCGTAAAAATTTTTCTTTTTAAATTTAAGATATGAAAATGTAATACAAGATTCCTCATAAGTTTGTCTACCTTTATCAAAAAAAAAAAATGTCTACAAGAAACTCAAATTAAATTTTTATGAGCGTTTGAAATTCATATTTTTACATTTGATATTTACTTGATTTCTCATGTAACGATTTTCTAATTTTATTGTAATTAAAAAACGAATGACTGTAGATACATGAAAATTTCACTGAATATTTATATTAGCATTTCCTATACACCATACAATTTTGAAATATTTTGACTCTTTTTGAGCTGTTTACGGACATTTTCAATTTTTTTAGTTTTTTTTTCTATAATTATCAATCAAATTTTATTTGTTGTGTAGAAAAGAGTGAAAATTTAATGCAAAGCTCCTGATATATTGTTACAAATAGCACTTGAAAAATATTTAAAATACATGGGCACAATTTTTTTTTATAAGCATTTAAAGATGGAATTTTGACAAAATGTATCAAATTTAAAATTGAATAATTATTTGTAGTTAATAATTTATAAATGTTCAACTTTTATATCTAAGGATTGAAATTTAAACAAGATTAACCTTGAATAACTATTTTAGTTATTTTGTTGTGATTGTATAATATCATTCGTGGGTACTTGAAACTTCTAAAGTGCACTATTGTCTATTTGTCTATTATATATCTATGATAGTATCAGGGTTTATTGTTGATGTATAACGCGTGATATGATTAATTTGGATTTTATTATAGGTCAATTTTTTTTAATACCATAGATAAGTATATTATAATATGTCTGATACCTATACTGACATCGTAATCGTTTTTCTTATACAATGATATTATATCATTGAATTCAAGTTTAATACCATCCATTATACAGTGACCCACTTGTAACCTATTGTACAGCAGAGCATCTTTTATTGTTTTATCTTAACTTTGAAGTTAGGTACCTACCTACTAAACATATATTTTGAATTCTATAAATCTGAAAATTAAATCCATAGACCTATAAAGAAATATTATTAATATTAAAGTCTATGATCAAATTGAATCAACTAAAAATACTTTATTTCAAAATGGTACCTAACAAGTGTCTTTTAGTATGTCATAGAACTATGAAACAAGTAAAGCAATTAGTGCCAAAGCCCAAAATCACAGAGTTTATAACACAGTCAACGGACGAAGTTTCTATATTAATTATAGATTAATTTATAGACTGGTTGAGACTGGTTTATAATGTAACAATAAAGGTGAAAATATTATTAATAAATAAATGGCGGGAATTTTTATCGTCCATATTATCCATTGATAATACTTATTATTCTGCAGTTTAGAATTGAATATATTGATAAAATTTAAAACCGCGGCCTAAAACTGCTGTATCCTATACCAAAATTGAAATTAACGTTATAAAAATGTAATTGTGATTTATTTTTAAGTATTAATAATTTTTTTTATACATTGCTTTGGTATGAAATAGGTAATTGCATAATTAACTAATATTTTAATTTTTAAATCATTGTTGTCCTATAATTGTAAGTGACCAATCGAGATGAAAAGATCTCATAGTAAAGTTCAAAAGGTACTTATAACTTTAACACACTAATAAAAATATTCACTATGATATTCATATTAGTGTTATTTTCAGAGCCAGGCGAGTAGTTCCAAGCAGATGAAAATCACTTCTCTATTTTCACGCATGCCTCCGGAGTCATCAGAAACTATCATAGAATGTAATGAAAATGGACCCTGTACAACTCCTAACACCAAATCTTTTTCAAGCCCACTATCAAGTCCAGATGTTATACCACCATCCCCGGTGTTGGAGAAAAAGAGAGAAGCTACTAAATCTAAAAGATGTTTAAATCGTGTTTTAGTTGATGAAATTGAACACAAAAATAAATTGACCGTTTTAAATACAGATTCTGCTTCACATTTGTCTAATGAAAATTTAGGTTCATTTACAAAGAGCACGGAAATACCTAGGTACGACAATAATGATGTCGATAGTCAGTCTTATTCAATTGATACAGTATCAGTAGAAAGCTCGTATACTGAATTTAGTTCAGACTTCTTGTTGGATTGGTTAGTTTATAGTTCTTAAGAACCTCATTAAAAATATACAATATACCCTTGTAATAAGATATTTAAAATCTATATATTTTAGCGATATTAATTTAAATGAACCACATCGATGTATTATTAAAAAAATCGAAAAAGATTTTGGAAAATTATGCTTAACTTTGAGTTCCTGTAAAAGTTATGAGGAAGATGTATGTCATCTCGGTGGCATTTGGTAAATATTTCATTATTTAATTACCTTATCAATTATTAATTTTGTGTACCTTCTTGATACTTATAAAGTCTTGTTTATAATTAATTGTATCTATAGGCTTCATAGTTTATTTGAAGTAGGAGATATTGTATTTGTAATGGCAAAAAAAGTCGACGATCACTGGTCAGTAAATAGCGATCATGGTTTTGTTACCAGACACTCGGACTTTTTGGTGTCTGGCACAACAATTGTTGGATCATTATTTTGTTCACGGCGTTCAGTTCTTGCGGACATATATAAAGGACTCGACTGTTCCTCTGCTGTTATGGTTATTGGAACACTTCTCCACCAATTGCTTCAAACGGTTAGTATAAAAAAATTATTGTTTCCATATATTTAAACATATTCATCTTTTTTTTTTATATATATATATAGGTTTTAAAAAGAAAGCAGTTTAATCAAAAGGACATCAAAACTGTGGTAGATGAAATGATAAACAGTCCAGGTTTTGTGCATACCCTTTATGAATCTGATATGAATTTTGAAACAACCAAAAAAGAGCTGATGGATTTTATACCAAAAATTCAAAACTTTGTTAGAACTTATTTGCTTGATAATCAAATGTAAGTTATACTTAAATTATATTTATCAATATTAATGGTAATATTATTATCCTGTAAAATGTATCTAGAATCAAATGACTATAGGGATTGAAACAAATGCCATTTAAAGGATATTTTCCTACCTATACTGTTGTTTTAAAACTTGACTTTATTTTATAAATGTTGGTTTCATAATGTAATTTAATAACCAAAAATATAATTGAGTAATAAAATAGATTATTTAAATTATTAGAGTGAAGGACAAAAAGACTTGGCAAGGCAAAATAGTTTCAATTGAAGATATAGAAGATAATTTATGGGTACCAGCATTTGGTGTCAAGGGTAAAGTAGATATTACTGTACTAGCCAATTATGACGGTAAATCCAAAACAATGCCTATTGAATTGAAAACTGGCCGAGCTTCTGGAAGTGAGGAGCATCGTGGCCAAGTAATATTGTATACAATAATGATGAAAGAATTGGGTATGGATGTAGATTCAGGCTTATTATTATATCTCAGGTAAATGTTAACAGTAAGTTTTCATTTTGTAATTAATTAATTACCAATGCATATTTTATGGCTGCAGAGAAAATGTATTGACTCAAGTAAAAGTTGGTCATAGAGAAAAACGAGATTTGATAATGCTACGTAATCGACTTGTACACTATTTGAATGCAAATAAAATAGTTTCAGACCCTATTGATGACTATATTCCAATATTGCCTGAACCCATAAACCATCACAGTGCATGCTCAAAATGTCCTTATTTAACTGCATGTTCTGCCGTTTTAAGGTAAAATTAAAAATTTTTTATTTGATTATTTATGTTATTGTTTATTATATTAATTGTATTGTTAATATATTGTTGGCAAACAAAAACAAATTGTAGCAAAGAAGGTTTTGAAAAATTGGATCATCATAATCCACTAAAAAGTTTAGGCCCTCAAGCTATAAGCCATTTAAAATCTGAACATATTAATTATGTAATGCAGTGGACTGCTTTTTTACAGTTGGAAAATTCAATTGAAAATACTAGAGATAATTTAAGTGCAAAATCTAGTGATTTATGGACATTGTCTTATTTTGAACGGTTAGTGATAAATCATTATATTTATAATTATTTGATGTTGTAGATATTAAGTGCATTTATATTTTTTTTAGTGAGAAACGTGGAAACTGTATTAGTTCATTGAAAATAAAAAATGTGGTGAAAGAACAGGGAAACCGATATTATTTAAATACAATGGAAAAATCAAAGAAATCTGATAAAATCAAACATACTAATTTCTCTCTCAATAATTATGTAGTAGTCAGTACAAATCATCGAAATGCAGTTGCAACTGGTTTTATATCAACCTTAACTGAAACATCAATTAATATTTTATTAGATAGGTAAAATAAAATAAATTTGAAAAATACATTTATTTGTAATTAATAAGATTTAATTTTTCAGAGATTTATCCAAACTAGGACCTACCGAATTCCATGTAGATAAATATGAGTCACAATCGATGGTAGCATTTAATTTTTCTAGTTTAGCACTTTTATTAGAACCGAGTGAAAATTCAGCTCAATTAAGACGATTTATTATTGATAAAGAAATGCCTTCATTTTTATCATCGGACAATCACTTAGATTCATTCATTAAAAGCTCAGGATTAACTTTAAATTTAAATTCATCACAAAGATCTGCTATTATCAAGACTTTGGCTGCAGACAACTATGCGCTCATTAAAGGTATGCCTGGAACTGGTAAGACATCAACTGTGGCTGCTCTTATTCGATTACTTGTACTGATGGGTCGTTCAGTGTTGGTCACTTCTCATACTCATTCTGCTGTTGACAATTTATTATTGTTATTACATAAACATAAAGTTGATTTTTTGAGATTGGGTTCAAAGACGCGTGTTCACCCAGATCTGTGGGAAAAATGTGATGAAGTGGTCTCTCAAAGTTGTGACACGCCTGAAAAGTTATCAAAGCTGTACAATCAAGCGGTATTATACTCTTCTAATTATCTTTGAGTGTTTAATAAGAACAAAAAAAATTATGATAGAATGTTGTTGGTGTGACATGTCTTGGGTGTGGACACGCATTACTTCAAAAACGTACATTTGACGTATGCATTGTTGATGAAGCTACCCAAGTGGTACAGTCATCAGTTATAGCAGCTCTTAATTCTTCCAAGGTGTTTGTTTTAGTTGGTGACCCTCAACAACTACCACCTCTAATTAAAAATCAAAAAGCAAAGTAAAATTTAAATCTCATAGTTCATATTATTTGCTATATAGTAAAAATGCATTCATGGTAATTAAACTATTTCAGAGAATTGGGTATGGATGTCAGTATGTTTGACAGATTAGATAGGCCATCTGTTACTGCCGTACTTCATGTTCAGTATCGAATGAATGGTCCTATAGCAGAACTTGCCAATAAATATACTTATAACGGGAGTTTGCAATGTGCCAATGATTCTGTAAAATATGCAACACTTAAACTTAATGAAACAAATGTGAGCTTATATTTTTTAACATTAGTATTGTGAAAATAAATTAATATACTTACATTTTAGGATAATGATGATTGGTGTAAAGATATTGTATCATCAGATTTAGATAAGTCTGTTTTACTCTTGGATACAGGAACCGTGTATAGTAGTTCAACAGACACAAATTTGATGGAAATTAAAGTTGTCAGAAAAATTGTTTTACTTTTAATTCAAGTAAATTAAAATCTTTAAATGTTTATTAACAATGTTTTAATGATGTCTATGTTATTAGGGTGGACTTTCAGCTACATCAATTGGTGTCATTGCCCCTTATAGAGCCCAAGTAGCACTTTTAAAAAATGCGATGGCTTGTGTGCACTCACAAATTGAAGTCAACACAGTAGATCAATATCAAGGACGAGATAAAGAAGTTATAATATACTCGTGTACAAAAAATACTGTTTCTAAGGTAACACAATTAATTTACTAATTAATTGTACATTATATACATTTGTTTTGTTTATATATTTTAAGGATGTTGGTATATTGAGTGATAAAAGAAGAATAACTGTAGCTATAACAAGAGCAAAACATAAGCTAATAATGATTGGTGATGTAACCACAATGAAAAATTATGAAACTTTCAATATCTTGTTCAGCCATATTACTAATATTATAAGACTACCTCAAATGTGAAATTGTACATAGATAGAGCTTAAATTTAATTTTATTTATACATTTAATTATTGTAACTGATAACCTCTACAAATACATTAAACTATGATGTAATTTAAATGTAAATCTAAGATTTATAGAAAAATGTCTTGAAGATTAACATTAAATTTCTTAGATTTACATTATAAATATTAAAGTTTTAAGGAGAACACCTGAACACACTGATTAATTGGACAATATTTAAATTGATTACAATAAAATAATATTTAAACTACTAAGCATCACAGTTTACAATTTCTGTTTAATATTCCATCAATCATGAAGTATCTATTCCTAATCTCAATGAAAATTGTATAGTACCAGTAGCGTCAGCAGGGGGGGGCTAACTGGCTGAAGCCCCTCCCATTTCCGTATTATTATTACTTTAAAAAAAACTATTTATCAAGTTTCAACTGTTAAATATAGAAAACAAAACTTAAATTTCATATATGTCTTACCAGAATGAATTCAAGTTTGAAAAAACAATGTTTTTGCATAACAATTTTCATAAATTATCTGTAATTTTTCGGTTAAAGTATGAACTACATGTATGAAAGACCTTGTATTAAATTGTCTAGCCTTAGCTATACACATTTAATATTTTATAAGTTTTGAACTACAAATTAACTGTGGTTTTGACGAAATTTGAACTTTAAATGTTTTTGGAACATAACCATGATGCCTATATGTATCGTTAATATTTTAGCTATAATAAAAACTTACGTATTACATTTTTAAGCTTTTTGACCGAATAAATAATTTTTTATTGACATTTATAGAAAAAAAAATTTTAATTAATCAAATACAATCCAAGTGAGGACGGTACAACCAAGCTGGTTACCAAACAATTTTAATAAATTTTCATTTTTTTCTCCAATTATTTTAGAAAGCACTGAGCATTCAATTTTGACCTTCTAAAAGTACCAACTAGATCCAATTTTCTTCCAAAAACATACATCGACCGACAGGCATCGACGTTTATGATCAGAACATTTTTTCTACCGGAAAAGTTGAGAAGTTACAAACAGTTTAAAATGCCTAAAATAAACGTCTGAAATTATTAGACTGGACAAAATAAAAATAAAATTGTAACTAATTTTCAAGCCCCCCCCCCACCATTCAAAAATCCTGCGTACGCCACTGTATAGTACTGTTTTTAATGATGCGGTGACACATACATTCTGTTGTTGTGCATCTTAAACTATTAAAATTTAGTAGATCACGTGATATCTAGATGTCGTAGATTAGATGAGGCGATTATTATTAATCAACACTGGCCTATATGCGTAAATGTTTATCAATCAAATTAATCAAATCGCAAACATCGTGCGTGTAAGTAATGCTAATTGTATACATATTATTGTGTATCAAATGCTCCCCCGTGAACCTTGAATTATTGCATTTATTAAGCTCTCTCTTCCTGACATTTACGTTGTAAATCAAATGTTCGTACCTAGTTCGTAATTTTTATTTATAAACGTGTATAAAAAAACATGCACTTCATATTTTCGGGCCAATTCAGATTGGTGTGAGAAGTCTGACACATGACTGATAATACATTATACTGGTTAATTAATAATTTGCACTTTGCTCACGTTTGACTGACAAAGAAATCACACGTGATGAACCTATGGTGGCATTTCATGCACCATAGCTGATACTATAATGTGCATTGTGCTGCTATATTTATACACTTTTAAAATTAAGAGTAAAATCTGTTCAAATAGATATGTACTAGTTTGGTAAAAATAATAAATGTGTAGGTATTACAATAAATAAGAATGCGTTTAATTCTTAGAGTCAATTGTCTGATTATTTCTCATTAAATATAAATGATTGCAAACAAAATATGTTCACCACGTATCCGAAAACGGCGACGAGGTTTTAAACTCCTAATGATTGGAAAATATACATACGCTGTTCTCTCACAAACCATTTTTTTATTTTCAAAAGCAAATTAGATTATTCACACTAAGGTACAATTCAGTCAAACTGTATAAAAAAAATTCTCATTTCATAGTTCCGATTGTTAATTTTTGTTCGAGATTTCCACATTAAAGATTTCGAACTGAAAAGGTACACATACACCCATGACCCATGTCCCATATAGTTTATTTAAAATAACTAGTGCCTAACTAGTTAGAGATAGTGATTAAACAAAGACTATATTATAATCTAAAGTCTCCTGAGTCCTGATATTTTATTTAAATGTTAAATTGGTAGGTACCTGCCTTACTAAAACTACAACACTCGGAGAAATAAATAAAAAATAATCTAAAAGAGTTTTTTAATTTTAGGTAAACTTCGGTATAGGTATTTACGACCATGTTAATTTAGGGGAATTAGTTCTTAATTTAAATATTTTAGTTGCCTTAAAAAAACATAATGGATAATTTTATCTACAAGTTAAATATATATTTAGCATATATTATAGGCACCTTATAATATAAATACACTACGTTAGTTTTCTTATTTATTTTATCGTTATCACTTGAAACTTTCACGATTTAAGAAATATTACTATAAATTATAGTTATCATCGCTAGATAAGTACCCGCCGGTATATAATAATCGTATCGTACTGCTACATTAGGCATATATTATACGGTACCTATACCACCTACTACAGCTATAGTATGTTTTTTATACACCCAATTATTGTAAGTTCTTAGTTACCCATTGTTATTTGACATAATTGTATAAGAATTTCGTGATACTTATTGCCCGCTTGTTGGATACAGTTGTACCGTCTGTTGCACTGTTACAGACGTACAGTTTAATGTTGTACCTTGTACACTTTATAGTTTGTAAGTAGGAACTCAGGGGTGTCATTTGAGTGGGGCAGGGTATGCATTTGCACCATTTTTTTCCTAAAACGCCCCCTCTAGCCCGCCAAAAATAAAATGAAAGTGCCGTAAGTAAGTACCTAGGTATGGGGTGTAAATCTGATACTGATCACCTAAGTATTTTGTTTTTTTTTTTTACTTTTTAAATACATTTTTGTTGTGTTCCAATCTAGTGTAGTAGTGTCCGACAACTGAGAGTACCTATTGAGTATTGACCAACTGTCAATTACTAAGGGAAAATTACAGTACATTTAATATAATTATCAGATGAAATAGCTGCTGTTCTATTTAGTATTTACAACCATGGTTTGTATAAAAACAACACGTAATATTGTGCCTTTTTTGGCACTAATTAGTACCTATAAGCTATAGGTACTGAAAATTTCAATGTTATTAAACTAATAGTCTAAATCGTAAAAACAAGAAATCAAAAAAATTATTGGTTAATTACTTTATAATTTTCATCAAAATATCAAAAAGAAATTTGATCAATCAATCTATCTAAACTAAAAAAACGACGTAAATATTATTATAGTATATCTGTATATATTATACTTAATAGTTAATATTATATAGTCTATAATACTTTTACATAATATTATTTTTTAGGCCTGCAGGTTTGTAATTTTCAAATCCATTTGGTATTACATATAGAAATTAGAAGCAGTTACCTATATTACATTTAATTTTCCATCTTTTTGGCCGTAGCCTATAAATACATTTTTTGGTTTTTTTTTAATCAATATTGCTTTATATTTATTCTACATTTTATACTTCATAATTTTTAGGTCATTTTATCATTTTTCTTTAATTTTATATTTCAAAGAAATGTTTAAAAGTCTAATTTTTATTATCAGATTTACCGTGTATTGGTACTCATTCACGCCATGCAAGGTAGTTCCAAGCGTATCATATACATGGGTTTACAGACGTACCTACACATACGTTACATTAGGTACCTATATAGGATGGTGTCACAACCTTCGCGAACACGTGAATATGAAACGTGTAGAAGTAGAATCTAGTAGGTATCTATATTTTGTTATCTTCTATAATTAAATTAATAATGAATAGTAAAATTTAATTTTTACTACATCAAATGTTATATTTGATTGTTCTAAGGGCATATTTGCATGCATTTTTAAGAGATTTTAAGGTCATAATAAAAATAAAAAACCGTTTTATGATTTTATGAGTAATTGTTATTGTAATACGTTTGAATACATCTAATTCTATCAGAATTTCAAACTTTTAAAGACTAGGTATAAAAAAAGTTATTAATTATACAATTTTGTTCGGTTGTTCTTTCTTTAATTACAATAAAGTATAAACTAAAAAATCGATTTTTTTCGTTTTTCCGAAATTTTTTTTTGATGATCTTGAAAAGTACCGAGAATGTTGAACATTTAAAGTATCAACTAGATCTAGTGTTACCAGAAGGCAGAAACCCCCTTAAAGCTGAAAATTGAAGCATTTTTACTGTTCCGCCAAAGGTATTTACAGATGAATAAATGCAGAAAATCAAAACACTTATTTATATTATAATCAATACATGCATTGCTCCGCTCAGAATCTAAAATAAGAAACTTATATCCAATACACATTTTATATGTTCAAAATTTGAATAATTAATATATAAGTAATTATATCGTATATATATATATTGAATTTGTTAGTATAATAATATTTAAATAAAGTATTCATGTAATCGTGTCGAGCATACCTAAATTCAAAGTTGTGTAATTTAAGATTTTAAATATCTAACAAAAACGTGATTCATCGTAATCAAGAGTTGTAATTGAAATGTGAAAAGTGTAAAACTAATTAATAATTTAAGTACCTACCTAGCCACATCGTAGGTAAACCTTCTATGTTTGTGTATTCCACCATTATCATATCTTATTAATAAAAAAAAAAAATAAATAAATAAATAATTAGCAGGATCTTTCAAAGAATGTAACATGCAACTGAATAAATTTAAAATATACGTGAAGACTTTTTAAATAAGTTTTACTTTACCCAGCTTATTATTTATTATTTTTAAGTAAAAAATTATAATCTAAATTTGTTTTCAGTCTTCCATAATTATTTTAAAACTAAAGTATTTCTTTTTTCACTGTAAATCTAAAAACTGTACTTTGGACTCATAGTTTATTATAACCGTCGTAATAATTTGACTATTATTTCCAAAGACAAATAATCGACAAACTTGTCAATGAATAAAACTTCCGAAAAAAAAAAACAACAAGTACCTATAGTATATCCTAGACGGCCTTACTATTATCCACTTTATTATCATCTTAAAATTCTTAATTGTACATTTGTACCTTAAAATAGATATTTAATATAATGATAACATCAACAAAAAAAGGTAGGAAAGTAGGTGATTACTCCGCTGTAAATATCGAGTGTTTCTCATCATTGAGGAGTAAGTCACTGTAATGTATATGTTAAATTTGAATTTAATGGTAAATCATTACATACAAAAAACGATTCTGAGAGAAGACGATCGGAATATATGAAGAATTAGGTATATTTTATGATTAGTGATTACATTGCTATGATGGCAATTATTTTTAATATTAGTAATACGGGCCAGTGGCGTAGTCCCGGGGGTTTTGCCCCCCCATTGCTTTTTTCCCCTAATAAATATATTATTCATATTATTTATATACGAAAACTGTAAAAAACTTAGTTTAATTTATACTTAACCCTCCCTCTTTCATAACCATGTCTACGCCACTGAATACGATAGGGTTAAATTAACTTTTGCCGAAAATATTAGATTTGAAAATGTCATTGTGCGTATACAATAAAATAATATACTTTTAAAGTTTGAACTTCTAAAGTTCCCACGAATAATATTTTTAAATTACAATACAATAACTAAAATCATTATTCTACGTTTAAATATCTAATTCCGTCCAAATTCAAACAAAAAGTTTATTAAAAAATCTGAGTTTTTGGTTACACTATGAAAAAGTACTCTAGCTACTTATGAAAAATCTCATTAAATTTTCAATCCTTAGCTAAAACTGTTTTTAATTTTATACATTTTTAACTCCAAAATTATTTACATATTTCAGTGATTTTTACGAATTTTATCAACATTTTAACTTAAATGCTTATAAAAAAGATCATGGCAATGTATATCATTATAAATTGCTTCAATAAAATCATATGAGGAAACTTGTATTAACTTTTCGAGCTTTTTGACTAGGCCAAAAATTTTATCGGCATTTTGAAAAAAAGCTGAAAAAAATTCAAATTTCAAACGTCTATAAATTACTCAACTTTTACCTACAAATTCCCAATTTCCCTTAATATTTTTATGTCTATATTCATCCTTGTTACTTTTGGGAGAAAAGTTTTGTGTTCTATGTATTGTTGTAACACCCATATAACTGAAGATCCTGTAAAATATTTGGGGCATAAGTAAGAAGGTAATTGATACCAACAAAATCCACGGGGCTTTGCCCTACACCCCCACCTCTAACTGTTACTATATTTCCCTTTTTTTATTGAACTTTTTGTAATGTTAATGAACCTATCAAATTGTATAGAATAAATAAAATATTTTACTGAGCTAAAATATTACAATACATTATTAAACTTCCATCAAGCTTAAATCATGATATATTTAGTACTAAAATTAAATATTAATTACAAATTGTAATTTTAAACCATATACCTATGCGTGATAAAGTTATTTTTATGCGAGTTTAATATTCGTATTTTAAATATTTACTAAGACATTTATTGTTGGTCATACATATAACATATTTATAAAGATTAATAAGGGTTAAAATGACAAGTATCCTGAATCTAGACCATTATTTCTGGAATGATTACGACCAAATAATTTAAATACATTTAATGATTCGGTAAATTTAACCTTTTTAGTTTAATTTAAACAATCAAACCTAATTGTTCGAGACTAAAGCGCTTTAAAGAAATCCAATTTCATATAGTTTTCTCCCAAATTTTTGAAAAAACTATGGACAATTTCAAAAAACAATACCTCTTTAAAGTACCAGGTTGAGACGATTTATAATGTAAAGAAAGGTATAGATGAATTGTTTTGACCTATACATCGAAAACGCGTACACAGAAAAAAAACGGGCAAGTGGATGTCACTTTACTGTATAGTAGGATACAAGTGGGTCACGGTATAATGGATGGTATAAATTTGAATTTTAGATTTAAAAATAAATTTTTTATAAATTTCCAACTTAAAACAATTTGCACATTTTCATTATTTTTACTTATTTTGTCTAAATTCGAACTTGAAATGCTTATAAAAAAAATTGAGACTTTGTATTTTTAATATTTTTCAACTACCTTTGTAAAAATATATTAGTAGCTTTGTATTAAATTTTAAGCTTTTTGATCCAACGAATACATTTTTATTGACATCTGAAAAAAAAAAGGTGGGCAAGTGGGTGTCGCTCTGCTGTACAGTAGGTTACAAGTGGGTCATTGTATAATGGATGGTATTAAATTTGAATTCAATGATATAATATCATTGTATAAGAAAAACGATTCTGAGCGGTGACGGTATGTCAGTCTATGTATAAGACATATTATATACATATCTATGGTATTAAACAAAAAAATGACCTATAATAAATTCCAAATTAATCATATCACAATATCCATTAGATACTTATAACAGTTATAACGCGTTATACATCAATAAAAACCGTGAAACTGTCATAGATATATAATAGTACACTTTAGAAGTTTCAAGTACCCACGAATAATATTATTCAATCACAACAAAATAACTAAAATCGTAATTCTTGGTTTAAATATGAAATTTTGTCTAAATTTGAAATTAAAATGTCTGTAAAAAATAAGTGTGTTTATATATTTTTTAGATTTTTTGGTTACAGTATGAATTATTTAAGAGAATATTTGTTTTAAATTTTCAACTCTTAGTTATAAAAACTGAACATTTTATAATTTTTTAATTCCAACGATTGATAATTTTTGAGATTTTGATAAATTTTGTCAAAATTCCAACTTTAAATGCTTATAAAAAAAAATCGTGCCTATGTATTTTTAATATTTTTCAACTGATATTGTAACAATATATCAGGAGCCTTGTATTAAATTTTTACACTTTTTGGCCCAACAGATAAAACTTTATTGATATTTATAGAAAAAAAAACTTATTGAAAATGTTATCGTGTATAGAAAATGCAAATATTAACAACCAGTGAAAATTTCATGTATATACGTTCATTTGTTTTAGAGTTACACCAATAACCAAAATCGATTTTTTGGAAAACCAATTTTGCGTAAAAATTCCCGTTTTTCCTTAATTTTTATGTTGTTTTTCCCGGCGCTTATGAAAACTACTGAAAAATGTTTACTTTTGACCCCCCAAAGTACCAACTAGATTCACTTTCCTATCAGAAAAGGTACTATTGAAGAAAATCTAAGCACTTTTACTGTCCTAAAACGTGATGACAGACACAAAAATATAAAAATATAAATAAAAAGGTGGGCAAGTGGGTGTCGCTCTGCTGTACAGTAGGTTACAAGTGGGTCATTGTATAATGGATGGTATTAAATTTGAATTCAATGATATAATATCATTGTATAAGAAAAACGATTCTGAGCGGAGACGGTATGTCCTTCTAGGTATAAGACATATTATATACATATCTATGGTATTAAAAAAAATTGACCTATAATGAATTCCAAATTAATCATATCACAATATCCATTAGGTACTTATAACGCGTTATACACCAACAACAAACCCTGATACTATCATAGATATATATAGTAGATTACTTTAGAAATTTCAAGTACCCACGAATAATATTATACAATCACAACAAAATAACTAAAATCGTAATTCTTGGTTTAAATATGAAATTTTGTCTAAATTTGAAATTAAAATGTCTGTAAAAAATAAGTGTGTTTATATATTTTTTAGATTTTTTGGTTACAGTATGAATTATTTAAGAGAATCTTTGTTTTAAATTTTCAACTCTTAGTTATAAAAACTGAACATTTTATAATTTTTTATAAGCCTTCTATTAAATTTTCAAGCTTTCGCAACCAACAAATAAAATTTTATTGATATTTTTAGAAAAAAAACTAAAAAAAAATGGAAAATGAAAATGTCCCTAAACAGTTCAAAATAAATCAAAATATTTTGAAAATGTTATCGTGTATAGAAAATGCAAATATTAACAACCAGTGAAAATTTCATGTATATACGTTCATTTGTTTTAGAGTTACACCAATAACCAAAATCGATTTTTTGGAAAACCAATTTTGCGTAAAAATTCCCGTTTTTCCTTAATTTTTATGTTGTTTTTCCCGGCGCTTGTGA
This sequence comes from Macrosiphum euphorbiae, assembly GCA_949089665.1. Lineage (NCBI taxonomy): Eukaryota > Metazoa > Arthropoda > Insecta > Hemiptera > Aphididae > Macrosiphum > Macrosiphum euphorbiae. Next base: position 18,332,540 of record CARXXK010000001.1, on the reverse strand, counting down.
AAACTACTGGAAAATGTTTACTTTTGACCCCCCAAAGTACCAACTAGATTCACTTTCCTATCAGAAAAGCTACTGATGAAGAAAATCCAAGCACTTTTACTGTCCTAAAACGTGATGACAGACACAAAAAAAATAAAAAAAAAATAAAAAAACACACATCATTGTAAAATCAATACATTCATCGTTTCACTCAGAATCTAAAATATAAAAACATACATCATTGTAAAACCAATACATTCATCGCTCCGCTCAGAATCTAAAATATAAAAATATAAAAACACACATCATTGTAAAACCAATACATTCATCGCTCCGCTCAGAATCTAAAACTAAGAAAATTGGAAACAGCTCAAAACAACAAAATATTTTTATAAACTTGTAGCTTTAAGAAAATTCTAATATATACATTCAGTGAAAATTTCATGTATTTACGATTTTTTTTTTTTTAGTTACCTCAAAAACCAAAATCTGATTTGTCGAAAACTAATTTTACGTAAGAATTCCGATTTTTTGTTCGTTTTTCCTGGCTTTTTTGAAAACTACAGATAATTTTTTACTTAAACCCCCCAAGGTACCAGCTAAGATACCAGATACCTATAAAAAAGTTGATGTCGCTCTGCTGTACAGTAGGTTACAAGTGGGTCACTGTAATGGATGGTCTTAAATTTGAATTCAATGATATAATATTATTGTATAAGAAAAACGATACAGAGCGAATTTTGTTTAAATATGTTGTACACTTGTACTTTTGTACTATCAAGTTTATCAAGAAAATTAACAGTTGTATACATACTTGTATTTAAAAATCAAACACAAATAAATTACATTCCATTTTGTGTTCTTTTTCGTTTATTTAGTATACCTAGTTTATCAGTATGGCCACAGACTTTTATAAACCTACGAACATGTAATTTAATAAATAATCTGTAAACAATTACATCAGTATAGTAAGTAACATTTTATGAAATACCTATTTGAAAAAATATATAATTGTTAATTTAAAATTATATAACAATGAATTTCAATTAATAGTGCCATTTTTAAGATTAAGTTTTAAATAACTATATCTACATAATATATAAAAAATGTATATAAATATTAATATGTTTATATTATATGCAAGAAAACGATGTAATTTGCCATACTTTATTATATCACTAATCGGAGAGTACCTACATTAATCAATAATCTATGATAGACGTGTACACTCCCGGCTGACAGTTGCGGACGGGTAATTCCACGGCACTGCGTACCTACCATTTCATATTTTGTACTTTTTAATTTTTAAATCAACGTTATTAGTTAATAGTTATAACCTAATTATCTCGATTAAAAATAAAATTATTTTATTTTATTCGCACACCCAATATTACACATGTCCTGTGAAACATTATTTTGTAGTTTTGACTTTTGTTTTAAAGTCCATTTTCAATTTTCAATTTTAAAACTTAAAACCTTAAAAATACGCCCAGGGATAAATCCCCGACTTCCCCCCTAGATCCGGCCCTGATACTTACAATAACATACGAGGAATAGGTACCTCTATGTATATACATCGTGTATTCGAGTCTACAATAATAACAAGTATTTTGTTATTCGGTTTGGAGTACGTAATTAAGTATATATATATATTGACAGTGACAATCGAATGATGTTATTTCAAAGTCGTTTTCGTAGGATCGGTATCCACTATAATTGTTAGTTATTGACTGTATAAAACAATAAACACCGGACCGTATAATATATATCTTATAATTAAAACATCGTTTGGCATGTGCCACAGAGTGTTCGATAGTCATTATATTACTTATTTGTTATTTGTATTGTTATTTTTTGTATTCCTCTTCCGTTCCCCCACTTACATTGGTATAATGTATAATATATTATTATCCTCTCGTATACAACTAGTTAAAAGGTTATGCCCAACACAAGACGTATACGTTTTATTCTCTCCCTCCTTTCATAGATAGGTATATATTTCAAGCGTATTTTTATAGGTATATAGGTATATTTTATGGCCAAATATATAGCTTCCGAATAAAAATGTAATATTTGTTATTATTTTCATCATCATCATCATCATCATCATCACTATCATCATCATCATCATCATAATCATCATCATCATCACCATCGTCGTCGTCGTGGACGTCGCTGTCTTCATCATCGACGTCTCGGCCCATTCCGCACCTGCTGCATCGTTATATATATTACGATTATTGCGCCTTTTAGTGTTGTACCATCTCCGTTGAGTGCAAACTCGCAATATAGAGGACTCTGCTGCGATTCAAATTCGATTCGATTTCACACGTTCCATTCCAGCGACAACGTGAAGTGAAGAAATTATTATAATACAGTGGCCACTCGTACCTGCGACGTTGACGACGGCGCACGCACCGACAAGACTCTCGATTTCGCCGCCGCCGAGGTCGCCTCAGCCGCGCGGACCTAACGACGGACTCTTCGACCGCCGTTACCACTACAGTACGGACATTGCGATTAATGTGCTCTGCAGGTTAGTGATCGATCACCAATATTTACTTGCCCGATGAATCCGTTACGATCGCGTGTAGGCGTACCTATATTAATAAAATAATATATAATAGTATAACTATGGTGTAGCTGTACCTACTAGCTATATTAGTATATATTAGTTAGTGTTCGTCCAATCAATAAGACCAGTACAATTATTGTATTTAAGTAGACAACTATCAGTATATTAAATAAAATATATTTTTATTATGCTATTTATTGATTATTTTGAATTTTATTTATTTTAAATTGCATAGCTGGAACAGTCACAGTGGCGTATATAGAAATAATTTTTGTGGTGGGCTATAGTAGATAGAAACTAGCAAGTGATCTATTACTTAGAGGCTATACTGTCTACTATATATTTAACGGTTTCTATAAATATATTCTTATTTGTTATTTTTCAACAGGCTATGAAATATTATAACTTATAATAGTACCTACTAAAATATATTGTTGTTCTATTTAAAAAGACTGTAATTTCGGTGGGTGCTGAAACCCACTATGCCCACCCCTATATAAGCCACTGGGTACAGACAAATAGACAATAGTATAGGCATAGCTTATGTTATTCAGCTCAAATTTTTACTATATGGTCAGCACTCTACCTTCATAAAATTCAAGTATTTTATATTTTTTTCCCTTATTTTTTTTCTTCTTAAATTCGGCAATTGGTCAATTTCACATGTTTTATGAAATAAAAACTACCAAATAGATAATACGCAATACTTCTAAATCGTACCCATCTATTTTAGCGAATCAAAGTAATTTGTTTTTGTAGCATTATGTTATTTTGTATTATATATTTATATATGTATGGTTTAGTTCATGTAATCTCTGTTATTATTATCTTAGTTTTTTATGTTCAAATGATATTTATTATTTATTATATCGTGTAATATTATTGGGCCTCCGTCCGTTATATATATATATATATATATATCAAATACATCAAATAAATATACGCATTACCTACGATAGTTCACACTGCAATATGCTGTATATAATCGATATTATTTTACTTTGGATAAAATAACTAGGTACCAACATATATATGTGTGTTGAATATGAGGTGAAACAAATTCATATTAAAATAAAATAAATTATACTATTCTGACCTTATTGGTTGCATATTAGGTTTTGGTTAAAGTATATTATACGTAGGTATACTATAAATACTCAGTATTATTATTTAATATAGACAGATAAATCATATACAACAAATTATACATATAGGTATAGTATACGGTATACCAGATACTCGTTATAGTAATTAATTTTTTTTTTAAATTAATTTCGTAAATTATAATAATAAATAAAAGCATGTAAAGATTATCCAACTATTTGCTGATGCTTGGTAAATTAATTTTATTATTATTACACACGTGATAAGATTAAGGTAGCTAACTATAATTTGAGTCTGAAAATCTATAAAATATTTCTTATTTCTACGAATACAGTTATAATATCTATAGCGAAACGTAAATTAGGCTTTTGTATAGAGGAATGTCTATGTTACGCAATATGTGTTCAAATGATTTATCTCAACATGTGATGAAGAATATTGTGAAATTTAATCGCATAATAATTATAATTTATAGTTTATAGGTACATCTCTTTTATTAATTTAGAAATGTATCACGTGCATAAAATATTGTTATTGAATACATACCTACCATAACTTGAGAAATGCTGTTTTATTAAATTGTATATGCCTTTAGTGGTCAAAAATAATAAACCCAATAATATACATGTATCATCACATATGAAATATTATAAAACATAGGTGCATAAGAAAATGTTTAATTCTCCAATTAGTTATAATATATATTTATTATTAAGTAATTTACATTATTTATGTAGTGTAAAGTCAAAAAGAAAATGTATCGATTGCATATCGAATTAGGACTATTATAATATATAGTAGCAAAGTATATCACACATTATATTATGTTTAGTTGGTAGTTTCTAAGCAATTATTAAAACTCATGTTCACATAGCAGGTGCATGCTAAATAGTAAATAGTAAATTAAATTAAATTAATTTTTTCTTAATATTAACCTATGACATTGTTGATCAATGATAGTGCGTTCAAATTAACAATTTCTTACAGTTAAAGAACAAATTAATTTTAAAAGAACACCATGCAAATATTCTTTCTCAAATTATATTGTCATCATTTTTGGCATTTATTATTTTGGAACTGGAAAATTTTGTTCAAAATTTTTTATAATTTTCAAAAATAAATTTAAATGCGTTCACATATTTTTGGTACATATTTAAAAATTATTAAGTATTTTAATTTGAAACCACGGATAAGGCGCACATATAATATTAAATGTACAATGTACATATCATATTATATTTTATATAATATATTAGTTTTATTGAAAATATAAGTGTATGCGTATAAGTATATATTATATAAACATCAAAAAAGTTAAAATAATGATCCACTTGGTGATGATGCAATATTTAGAGGATATGAAATAATTCATCGGTACACAGGTCCGAAAATATTAATATAGGTAGTTTTAATCAAAATGTACATTTATGTACTAAATCTTTGAATTGATATAATGATAATATTATGTTTGAAAAGCTCGATATTTATTTTTGTATTTTAAAACGGCTTATTTATCCTCAAATACGCAAAAAAAAACAGTTAGATTTATATTTAATCATACAGTTATAATATAATTATATTGGGTCAAAGTTTTTTCAACAACTTGGCAAGGTTGAATGACTTAACCAAAATGTCTGTACGATGTACAGACAGTGCTTGATTCTAAAAAAAAATAAAACTGGTTTTCTCTATATTATATTAAATTGACCAGACCTGAGCAGACAAGGCTGTAAAATAACAAAACCGTTGCAGTTTAATCCTGTTTTCCGTAACAAATTCTCGTGACAAAACATTAATAATATTCAAACCATGACATTAAATAATATCAATAGCCTATCTATGTAATTATAAATTTGTCACTTTTAGTTAGTTCTGCAAAAAACTGTTTGTAGCCGTCGTTATGAGTATATCTATCAACCGTATTTTTGACGTTTATATACTATTGTTGTTAACTCTATCAAATATTTAAACTGCAGTTTTTGTATATTATTATTCGTTAAATTGATTATTCGAATTTAATTTCATATCTTATTATAACATCATACAACGGGCCCACTCAATTTTTCTTACTGCTGTAGGAGCATTAAAGGCGATTTATTGTTCTGGAATCTGTATAATATGCTCCCAAGTCGTAGTAAACATAAATATGAAATTTATTACTGATACAGTACTGAAAAATGAAAATATTCGTATATAATATGTGTTATTTTTTAAAATAAAACATTCAATTGTTATTTTGAATTCGCCAGATTGATTTAAAGTGATTTAAAAATAGGTATATATAAATATTTATGTAAGTCACTCAATTAAATATGCCAATTATTAACAAAAATAATAAATAAGGTAATACTAAAAATAGTTATTATTTTTAATCAGACATAGAGAAAAGGGTAAATAATAAATAGGGCTATTAGAATTCTTAGAAAATATAAATTTGATCATTATATATTTTTGGTATTATTATATTTTGTGCAATTAATTGAAAGGTGATTCTATTGTAATATTGTGTTATAGCAGCATGACGATGAAATTATATCATTTGTGTGTCGTACTATGTCTATCGGCTACGGTCGTTTGGCGGCCAGTCATATCAGCAGGAATAAAAAACTGCTCTCACTGCTCTGAAATCGAAGCTTCCAAATATTTGGAAAACGCCAATCACGCATTGACCCAGTGGACAAATCGAGTCATACATGCCAATTGGAATTGGTTAACAAACTTGACTAACGAGAATATTGAAAAAAAGGTACTTATATATTATTATTATAATTCACTTTGATGATACTTTATTTACCTACCTTAACTGCATAGTATCTTATACATTACACATTATTTTACGTTTACCTTAATATTGTGGCCAAATGTAAACTCCTACACGAATAACCTTTTTACCTGAATCATCATTAAATGTAAACTCCTACACTAATAACCTTTTAAAATTTTTACCTGAAAATCAAAGATATTGTAATCTCCTACTTAGAAATTTTTCCCTTTAAAAAATAGGGTAATATTACTTAAATTCACAATTTTAAAGTTAAAAAGCTCAAAATTATCATAACCTGAAAATAATAAATATACATTATTTAATAAATAAACGCTTGAATAGAGCTTGTTTATACGCTGTATGATAATTCTCGAAGGTTAGATTATATCCATATTATATACTATACGTTCATATCGGCACTTGCAGTACAAAAAGTTTTAAATAGATCAGCGATATGGCATCGAATATTGTTGAATAACGATAAAACAAGTCATACAAATATACGTAAATGATTATGGATTAGTATTGTTTTATTGAATTTTTTATTATTTTTTTTCAAAAAATTTTTTTTTTAACATACCTATGTGATTTTGACTATTGTTTTATCATATTTTTCAAATAATTTTTGTTTTACGATTAAATGATTATGACTATTATTTTATTAACATTTTTATTATCTATATTTTAAAAATTTTGTTTTAAACGTAAATGATAATGATTATTGTTTTATTAACATTTTTATTATATTTTTCAAACCATTTTTATTTTATGTGTTAATATATTGCAAGACTGATATTTTTTACAGCAATACGAGCGGTATTAATTTTTTGTAGGAGTTAACACTATCTTTTATAGGAGTTAACACTTTTTTTTGTAGGAGTTAACACTATCTTTTGTAGGAGTTAACACTATCTTTTGTAGGAGATAACACTACATTTGTAGGAGTTTACCATTCCCCAATATTGTAACCTGCTTATTTCAAATCAAGTTTTGTCAATGAATAATGTGACAAACAAACATTATTATTATTATGTAATAGGTACCTTATTAGTTGTATTTTATTAAATATAATAATTTTACATAAACTTAGAATTTATGATAATTAATACAATTAATGTTTATTAAAATATATAGTTACGTATCATAATTGTATAAACTATAATAGTATAACTTAACTATATAAGCTATATAGCATACATTGTATAATACGATGGTAAAAAATTACATTGTTGATTTTTTCTTTTTATGACGAGATTGCATACTTAATTTTTGTTTACTATGGTTGGTACACTCAGGTAATGTGATTCGATCTTGATTCATGATTATATAGGTAGGAAATAGGGTTTAGGTAAAAATTAATGTAGGTACATAATATATCTCTCATATGCCCCATGTGACCATACCTGGATACCTACTAAAATGATTGTACATTTTTACATTTGTTTACGATTGGTGGAATAAGTTATTTGGAAAAAGTCTTATATCGAATAGGTAATGAATCTATAAAATCAACAAACAATTTAAAGGATAGGTACTACAGTCTACAGGTGCTATAACAATATTATTACTGACCGATTATGTTGATTCAACATTTTGTATACAACGTGAATGCCGTCATGACATGATGCCGATATTTTGCGAATTTATGATAATCATTATAGCGTGAGTCGAGATAGAAGATAGTGTAAGTAATGGTAATGGATTGTATAATTAACGCAATAAAAATCTCTTTAGACACCCGAGTTTATTGTTAAACGTTTAAAGTTTTCGCTAAAAACGACATGTAAAATAAATGACTGTCAAACTCTTAACGTTCTCCGATGCAAATGGATTAAGTTTTAATCGGATCAAAAGTCAGCATAGTTCATCTACTAATACCTCCATCGAATTACATTCACCTGCCGTAAGCGGGCGTTGTCAACATTAAAATCCATTATTAAATTAATTTTTAATCGCGAGTCAATTGTGTTATTATAATATTGAGTTATGATTTAATAAAATCTGGTTTTATGTCAAACCCGCCATTTACGTAGACATGTAGGTACGTGACGTGACACTTAAAATCGTATTTATTTTTAATTTGTATGCATATATAATATTATATTATATGTGCCTATGTATATTTAATGTCTCGAGATATTATAATACAATTTTTCAGGCAGGTACACAGATAACTCAAAATAATGGAATTGTAAAAATAAATACAAGAATGTAGATTATACATATTCAGTGTCTGGCAGATAAACATTTATGATAAATCATAAATCGTATGCTAAAAATTATATAAACTTTTTGAATATTTTTTATTAATCACAGATATGTATACTTTAGTACCTATCTACATAAAATATTCAATAAATTATGTTGAATATTATTTTTATATTATTAAAATTTAAAACATTATAATATTTGATAATGAATTTAACTTAATCCAATCGAACATTATATTATATTATTTATAGGTACACATTATTATATATAATGTGTTATCATTCTATAATTATTAATTTTTATAGGTAACATAAACAACAGTTTTTATTTATATTCATGTTATTTAATATGCGTAGAATATATAATTATAATATGATACATGATATTAAAATATATTGATATATTTTAAATCTTAATTAAACATTTTTTATTCTATTTATAATATGTTCTATTATTTATTATATAATTATATTATATTATACTATGATATTCGATTTCATTTTCATTTTCATTCGTAAATTTTATTTATAAATATTCTATTTAAGAATAATGTCCATAATAATGCTAACCTATATGAATGAAATTGCTGGCTTAAAATCAATTAAATATATTCGAATATTATTACTAACATTATTATTTCCGCGAACACTTTTACCACATTAATATTTTATCTGAATTATTCCACAAACGGGAAGTTATCATTTTAATGTATTTACCAAAAGTTAATTGAAGTCTTATATCTAAAATATTACCAATAATCATAGATAATAATTTTAATAAACAATATGTAAATCGTGTATATGTGTGTACAACATAATATATACTATACCGATTTGTTCACTAATTATATACGGGTTTTAAGTCGACGTTTAAAATAGTATAAATATTATGTATTATACAACGAAAAAGAAACACAAAAGACATACTTCTTGTTCTTCCATATTAGCTAAGTATCGTTTATATTATAGGCCATTCAGGCCATTCGTCTCAAGTACCACTCCTCTCCATCTATCACTATTATCTGCCATTCAATCGTACCATTGTTTATTCCCATCGTGTTAAAATCCTTATGTACTTTGTCCATCTACTTTTCCTTGAAGATTCTAGTATACTCTAACTCTTACTCGTTGGAATCCATTTTACAACTTCTCCGATCATAATGTGTTCTCGGGTCCGCCATGAAGGTCCTAACCTACTCAGTACTTACTCTTCAACTTTTCATCACAGCAACTATATGTATTATCCTTTTTTTCCAACAAAAATGGCAGATAACTCATTTATAAATACCGATTCTAAAATTAAAAATATTACATTATTTACATTTATTAAACTAAAAAAAAAAACTTGAATAAACAGGGTTTTTTCGTATTCGTATCGTATTTATTTATTTCTATCTATAAAGGCGTCTTGTATAGGCAATTCTGATACATGGATGTAATATAATATATCGAACATATTTTATGAATGTTTGTAAACATAGTTTTTTTTTTAAATTAGGAATTAAATTTTAATAACCGAAAATAATATAATATTATGTAAGTAAATATTACCTCAAAAGACTTAAAATAAATTATATTTATTTATTTTATTTTATTTTTTACTAGGATGTTTTTTATTATTAATATTTTTAGCGATTAAGCATTATGTTAAATTAAGAAATTAGATACATTATAAAATTGATAACGACATTCACGCTTAACTATAATTAATGCAATTGTTGTATTTAAAATTTAAATAGATTGCCATTAACTTGGAATTTAGCAAGTTCTTAAAAAGTATGTGGGAAGAAACTGTTAAATATCCGTGGACAACATACAAAAATCCGGATATCAAAAGACAGTTCAAATTAATGTCAGTCTTAGGAACAGATGCTTTACCCGAAGACAAATTGAAAAAAGTATGCACACAACGTTTTGATAAAAAAAAAATTAAATTTTTGTTAATTGTAAGTCTTTGTATAATGTTTTATAGTTAGAGGAAACGATTTCGGCTATGGAAAGTTTGTACGGCAGAGCCACCATTCCGGAGTATGGCGACAACAATTCAAATCGAACTTTGAGTTTGGAACCAGGTACATATTATTATATTTGTATATAATATACGCATCAACCATTTATTGTTTATAGTACATTAATACTGCTTTAGTCATAATGTCATATAACTTATATGCGAATTAGTGTTAAGTTGATTAGTATACGGTTATAGTGTTATTAATTTATTATTAATTATTTTTGCTTTTTTACTTCAAGATATAAATGACATATTGGATAAAAGTACTGATGTAAACGAATTGAAACATGTGTGGGTACAATGGAGAGAGGCCACGGGAAAAAAAGTTCGACCTATGTATGCGGAATACGTAAAACTGTCCAACGAAGCGGCCAGATTAAACAGTTGAGTATAATATTACAGTGTAGAGCACAGTACAAATCTCCGTATACGTTAAATCTTATCGTTTTCTTTCCCCAACCCTTTTAGAAAATGTTTCATTTATAAAGAGCGTTCCTCGCCGTCATCGCTACATTATGGTTTATGAAACAAAATAAAATATTATCGTGTTTTATAGATTACACGGATACTGCAGAATTTTGGATTCGAGGCTACGACGTCGACGACTTTCGGCCGCGAATGGAACGTTTATGGAATCAGATCAAACCTCTATACTTGCAGATACACGCCTACGTGCGTAGAAAGCTTAGGGAGCTATACGGTGACTCGATGATCACGAGAAGAGGACCTATACCAGCACACCTGCTCGGTAAATTTGAGTCTACGACAGCTGCTAATATTATGTAGTCGTTTATGCGTTATGATCTCCATGAAATTCACTGTATATGTTTATTAGGTGATATGTGGGCACAGTCGTGGGAACGTCTGGATGATTTTACTCGACCATATCCAACTATCGACGATGTAAACCCCACCGCAGCCATGATAAATCAGGTAATAGACTCGTTTTAAATGTACTTAATAAATCCAAGTTAGTTTTTTTTTAAGATAAATTACATCACCCCTTTCCCTGCTCTTTGCTTGGGTTTATTTATTGTTTTGTTAAACTGGCGTATCATCTAATAAAACGTCAAATAATATACTGACTAAGTTTTCAAATCACAACTAAAAATAATCGTATTTTTACTTCGATTTCAGAACTATACTCCGAAAAAAATGTTTAAAGTGGCCGAAGAGTTTTTCACATCCTTAAACTTGAGTGCAATGCCCCAAACTTTCTGGGAAAAATCTATTCTGGAGAAGCCAAATGGTCGCGATCTGGTATGCCATGCCTCAGCTTGGGACTTTTACGATTCTAATGACTTCAGAATCAAGCAATGCACATCGGTAAATTTTATGGATTTTATAACTGCCCACCACGAGATGGGACACGTCCAATACTTCCTTCAATACAAAGACCAGCCTTTCATATACCGCGAAGGAGCTAACGAAGGTACTATTTTATTAATAATTATTTAATAATATACGAGTATTGTAATATTGTAATATTTTGTAGCATTAAAGTATTACACTATAATTTTTGTTTAACGTTATTATACACGTTTATCGGTTAAATGCTTTAAAAGTTAGGTATACAAATTTAATCAGTCATAAATGTTAACCTAAAAAAGAAACAAACAGCAAAAGCTTTTAAATTAAAAATTATTTTTTTCTCAGAACATTCATTATTGTTTGTGTGTCTTGCAGAACAAAATGATACACATTACATAATACTTTATATATTTTTAATAGTATACGCTATACACTATACCAACCCCTTTTTATTCATATATACAGTTTACTTGTAAAAAAACTCTATATTATAGTTAAAGCACATTACACATTTGTCAATTATTTAAGTATTAATATCAGACTTTTGTTGGTATAACATTAAATTATAATAGCTATTGTCGTCAATAATAAATAACGTTCTCGACAGTAATGTATATATTGAATAAATTATATTATAATTCACTCTTCATATTTTTTTATTTAGACCATTAACGAGCAAGTGTGATTATATATTTATAAATCGGATACTGAATATATATATCGATAAAAAAACTTAGTTGAGTTTAAAAATATTGTGTAACAAACTAACACTATTGTTTTGTAAGACATAACGAGATAATAATCTATTTAGATAAAATTAATTGCTTGTGTAAAGAAATTAAACCAGAATACGCTCATTGAGATTTACACAATTTCTGATAAGGTTTAGCCGTTTAGGTGCATTTATATTATTATATATATTTTGGGATTTAAACAATTATTAGGTATCTAAATTCTAAATATCAAGTAAAATTTCTTTTTGTTCTTGCATAAATAATTGATTTTGTTTTTATATAATATACTATAGCAATAAAAGAAATATTTGAAAAAACGTATTTTGCTTGTCAATTAATATAAATGCATAACTGTTGAGGGCAATTCTCAAAACGAAAAATTTACTGAACTCGCTGAACACATGATTTTATTTAAATTTTAAATGCATAATATAAACATATAATTATATATTATATACAAATATAGTAGGTATGTTTATATAAAATGTATAACTGAATAAACTTTTTTCCTTTGTGAACCGAAGCTGCATAAGACGCATAACTATACGTAACAAGTAGATTGTACAATTGTACTGGTTGTAGGTAAGCCAGTAAGAAATGAACTATAAACACTATTTTTGATTCTAACTTATTTTATTTTATTTTATGAAACCATAATAATACCAGTTACCTACTTATGTTATAAAATAATCAAATAACGTTGTTCACCTCCTTGGAATTTAAATATTACTTTTTACTTTTTTATATTTATATATTGTCTTAGCCTTTAGGTATCTAAATTAAGTTTTTTTTTTGGGGGGGGGGAGTTAGGGTTGAAATAATATGTTTGCCACCCTATGTTTTCCACATACTGGAGCCACTGGATACTTTATTTTTTATCAATATTTAGATTCATTAAGGACGTTATATTCGATTTCGTGTAGGTATTACGATATTACGTCTGTCTATAATTTTAAGTTTTAACCTGAGTGAATGTGTGTGATAATATGTTATGGAAAAAAGTAAAAAACCTTAGCCTTGAAGTAATTTTTGGTGTCTAATTTAATTAATTATTATGAAGTTAGGTATACTTATATCTTGATGTTAAAGTTTATTGCTCGTCTAAACAGGTTTCCATGAAGCGATCGGAGATACAATTGCTTTGTCTGTATCCACGCCAAAGCATTTGCATAAGATTGGTCTGTTGCCTAAGACCAGCCGCACGTACGAAGCCGATATAAATTATCTGTACAAGATTGGATTAGATAAAATCGCGTTCTTACCTTTCGGATATTTAATGGATCTATGGAGGTGGAACGTGTTCAAAGGTATCACGACGGAAGATCAATACAATTGCGACTGGTGGAAACTGAAGTGATTAGACCATATTTTAATATTCTCGAGACGTTCATAAATTGTATTGAAATATATACATGCCTACTGACCAGTGACCAATGTATATAAGTGTATAAAGGCTATAATGTTCGTTGTAGATATTCTTACCAAGGAATCGAGCCACCGGTGACCAGAACTGAAAAAGATTTTGACCCGGGATCCAAGTACCACATCGTCGGAAACGTGCCTTACATTAGATACTTTGTGAGTTTCATCGTACAATTTCAATTCCACCAAGCATTGTGCGAGAAAGCTGGCCAGTTTGATCCGAAAAATCCAGCAAGCAAACCGTTACACGAATGTGACATTTATCAAAGCACAAATGCCGGAAATGCTTTCAAGTGAGATAATTTAAATCTATTATGATTTTATTTTATTTAAACACATTAAATCTCAGTATTTTATTAACTAAAACATAACAATATTGTTTAAGAATTAAGATCCTAAATGAGAGTAAATAAAATATGTGTTGCTTTTTAATCTAAAATATCATACACCTTCAGCCCATTTACCGATTTTATTCAAATGTATTTTAAACATACCTAGCAGTTTTTAAAAAATACAATACATATTTAAATTCGATATAGTTATTTTAAACGGTAGTATAATGTTAAGATATTACTGTTACATAATTTGTAAAAATATAAAGATAGCATAAAAAAAAACAATATTATTGAATCGGAATCACTTCAATTATTAATATAAACATTTCGATTTGTAATTTGACGAAAAACTCATGGAGGTATACAAATTAAAACAACTTAATGAATTTGTTTTAATATTATTTTAGAGACATGTTGAAATTAGGATCATCAAAACCGTGGTTTGATGCTATGGAACTACTAACGGGGCAAAGAGAAATGGATGCTGGACCTTTGTTGAACTATTTCAACCCTCTGTACGAATGGCTTAAAAATGAAAATAAAAGGACTGGAGAACATATTGGCTGGGAAACAAATAAAAAAAGTAATTACCATGCACGTCGTAATATACCTATATTATATTCATAGGACGTGTCAATTAGATTTTTGATAAATATATTTTAGAATTCCAAAAAAAAAAAACACTATATTGTTGATTATCTTTTAATATTGATCTTTTTTAAATATTATTTTAATCAATATGTATAGTGTTTAAAATTTAAATAGGTATTTATGTATTAAGTAATTTATAAAATTATTTGTTTGTAATAATTCTTATCATTTTTTTTTTCAGTTTGCTTAAAGAAGGGTGAAACCAGTCAACCTTAATTTTGATTTATTATAATTGTACTCTTTTTATTAGTGATCGACAGTATTATAATCATATAACTATTATGGTAAATCGTTTATGAATTATTCGATATGATAGTTACACTAGGTTTATATGTTTCAGTACATTTTTAATGTGTACATTACTATTTCATTAATTTATTAATATATTAAGTTATGAATTTAATTTCATAAATAATTTAAATTTTACCCAACTTAATTTAACCTAATAATAATGTTTTATTGTTATAATTTATTTATTTATTTATTTAAAAAAAATATACACTTTTCCGCTATTTATTTTTATTTTTAGTTGATTATAGGGTGGGCCAATGAAAGGCCAATGCACTAAAGCATTGAGACCCTTTGTGCGCACCCTGCCACCTAAGTACCTAAAAATGTATATCTCAATACCACATGTATATTATGATATAATATGTTATGCTACCAATAACACCTATACTGCAGCTATACCTACTCATCAATAAATAATACATATACATTGCATATACATATTGCAAACATATTGGGCATTGGCATACGCATTATGATGGTTTTCAGAATAAAATTTAACTTTTATGCATCGGACATTGGCGAGCAAGATCGTGTGGCAGGACCTTGTAGACGTTAGGTAACTACAAAGTATATAGAACACAGTCATACCTAAATGTCGTTATAGTCATTACTTACGCTAATATTGTATACTTTTAAACAATCAAGAAGAGCTATGACAGCTAATCTAAACAAAGATCTTCAGCATGAAGTTGTAGTTAGGTATTGACAAAACTGTGGTAGACTATGTAGAAGTGTAGACAGTGACAGTAAAGGATTGTACATCAACGGTTAGACCACTATAGGTATTATTGAACACATAGGTGCAAATAGTTAAAAAAAAAAAATAATACATTTGGGGTTGGGCTGAAGCTCAGATCTATACTTAGTATATATATTTATTTAGTATATATTTTTATGATGATTTTAAGTCTTAATAGCCACAAGAAATTAGTTTTTTGGGGGCTATAGAAATTTTAGGGGTATAAGCCCCCAACCACTCCCTTATTTTCGCCTATGAAGTTGAACACTATTTTTGACAACGTGAGTACCAATCTCAGGGGGTTAGGCAACACTTCCACATGATGCATTTATGCTCCGCAAGGGTTAAGAATGTGTCAGTACTGAAAGAGTCAACAGCAGTCGCTAGATGTGGCCCAGTTCATGGCACAGCGTACCTAAAGCGTAAGACTTAATTTAACTCTATTCCAGTCTAGATTGTGCGTGTATTCAACTCAGGGTTGGCACGAAAAAGCCCACCCCGAAAAAACCCGGGCTGCTTTTCTGGGTTAAAGTTTAACCGTTAAACCCACTCATTTTTTTTTGAAAAAACCTATAAATCCCGGGCTGCTTTTCTGGATAAAATACTCTTTTTTTTTTTACTTATGTTAATTTTCAGAAAAATTTTCCTTATAGGAATTATTTATTTTTCCAATTAAAATATTAAATTGTTATGAAAAAAACCTTATTATTTTTTTTTTTTTATTAGGTAGGTACAAATAAAATTATATAATAGAAAAAACTACACACCAACCGCGGTCAATATAAATGTTAACAATTTTTTATTTTTAACAAGGTATTAAAATTTAAAATATAAAATAGGTAACTTTCCTTTAAAGTTTAAATACTTATACAAAAATTAATAGTTAAATAATAACAAATACTTGTTAATGAAATAAATAATGATAGCTAGTCTGTCAGTCTGATAGTTAATGGTAATTAATAGTTGATAAGAAGTTTAATTAAAAATAGTCCTCCTCGTCTTCACCTTGAGGGGTTTTTATGTTTAGAAATCGGTGGATCTTTACCAATTTGGCTGCCTTTTCATGACCCAACCGATTTCTAAGTTTGGTTTAGGACTGCAGGTGGCATGACTAATAAATTTACAGTTTAATAACAATTTAACAACTAACAACAAAACAAAAAACTTAATAAAGCCACTAGGCACTAACGTCAATAAATATTAACAATTAACAATTCGGAAAAGTTCAGAATGTCAACATCTTATATTATTATCATATAGTTTTGGCGGGGCCAGTTTAGAGATTACGCGATGACGGAAAAATCAAATAACAGTGCAGCTAATACATGGAAAAAAATTCTGATTTTTTCGTATGGGTTTTTTCAGAAAAAAACCCGATAAAACTCCCCATATTTTTACAATAAAACCCACCGGGTTATTGGGTTTTTAGGGTTTTATTGGAAAAAGCCCGGGTTTTTGCCAACCCTGAATTTCAACTCAACTAGGCACCTACCAAACACAAAGGCACAATATCAACTGCATTAGAAAGAAAAAAAATATGAACAATTACAGTATAGTATCGTAACCACGGACTAAATAACTAAGGTTCAAGATTAAATGTATTTGTATATTTTTTTTGGTTGATTATACATTTATACTGTGTGTTGACAAGTGCTATAGGTAGGTACATACAATAAAAATTGACTTTGAATATACTTTACAAAAAGACAGATTTCACAGGTTTGAGTAATTTTAAGTGCAATAAATTACAAACTATATAATCAATAATAATAAATATTTCGATTTCATTCAATCATACATTTTTGTTTGTAGACATTAAAAAAAATTGTTTGGTCATTTTAATTCAATATTTGATATAGGTACCTACAGATTATTATAGTATAGTACACAAGTTTATAGCCATATTTATTATTTATAACTTGTAGATATAATTTTTTTACATAGACATTTCTTTTGGTTCAACGCTGATATTCTGACCACAGTAACTTCAGCTTATTTTAGACAATTAAAAGGAGGTAATGGAGGGCATCAGCAGTGGCGTCCGCAGGGGGGAGGTTAACGGGCTGAAGTCCCCCCATTTCCCGTATTATTATTACTTTTCAAAAAAATATTAATTAAGTTTAAACTGTCAACTATAGAAAATCTCATATATGTCTTACCAGAATGAATTCATTTTTGAAAAAACATTGAATTTGCATACCAATTTTCATAAATTATCTGTAATTTTTCGGTAAAAGTATGAACTACTTGTATGAAAGACCTTGTATTAAATTGTCTAGCCTTAGATATACATATTTTATATTTTATAAGGTTTGAACTACAAATTAACCGTGGTTTTGACGAAATTTGAACTTTAAATGCTTATAAAAATAACCATGATGCCTATGTATTGTTAATATTTTAGCTATAATAAAAATAACTTACGAATTATATTTTTAAGCTTTGTCATTTATTTTTTTGATATTTTTTATTGACATTTATAGAAAAAAAAATTTAATTAATCAAATACAATCCAAGTTAAGACGAGATGATCAAGCTTGTTACCAAACAATTTAAATAAATTTTCATGATTTTTTCTCCAATTATTTTTAAAAGCACTAAGAATTTTCAATTTCGACCTCCTAAAAGTACTAACTATAGATCCAATTTGCTTCCAAAAACATACACTGGGCATCGAAGCTTATGATCAGAGCATTTTTTCTACCAGAAGAGTTGAAAAGTTACAAACATTTTAAAATACCCCAAATAAACGTCTGCATTTATTAGACTGGACAAAATAAAAATTAAATTGTAACTAACTTTCAAGCCCTTCCCATTGAAAAATCCTGAGGACGCCACTGGGCATCAGTATATTATAGCTGCATAAAAGCAAAGTTAGTACAAGCGCATTATGACTAGGGGAAAAGAACGAAAAGCGACTTTTCACAAAACACTGCGAACAGCAGACAGCGGAACGGTGCACGAAATATACGTGCTTAAAACCTGCCCTAAAGGCTGCAAACGAGGGGGGACAAAAATGTCGTGAGGGCGAACTTGAAAAAAGGCGATCGTAAACAGATTTTGACCACGGGCCCAACGTATTAATTGTGAAGCTTTTGAAAACAAATTACACTGGTTAACCCACCTGATGTTCAGTTTTCTGTGATAAACTATAGAAGTGATAAGCATAAGATTATAACAGAATAATAATAATGAAAAATAATATAAATTTTAATATTTGATTTGTGAGTTGTGACTTGTGACGGGATTACGGGAATCGACATTATTCCTTTAAATGTTCAATGTCTCAAACATTTTCCGGAAATTAAAAAACATTTTGCCAGTACAGCAGTTAAAAATGGTAAAATATTTGAAACAAGACGAGGCCATCAACATCGATCAAGAATTGTTTAACGTGTATAAATTTAGCGTTGACCAATTAATGGAGCTGGCCGGCTTAAGTTGTGCAACAGCTATACAAAAATGCTTTCCACCAAAAAGTCATCAAAGGGTGTTGGTGCTCTGCGGACCAGGTAACAACGGTGGCGATGGTCTGGTGTGCGCAAGGCATATGAAACTGTTTGGTTACTTGACCGAAGTGTATTATCCTGTGCGCACCGACAAGATTTTGTACAGTAATCTTGTGCATCAGTGCGAGACTTCTGGTGTGCCCGTGTCTGATTCCCTGGTTGACAACATATCCACGTACGACCTCATAGTAGATGCGCTGTTTGGTTTTAGTTTCAAGCCACCAGTGCGAGCGAAATTTCTGCCTGTCATGAATGCGTTGAAAACAGTCGACAAACCAATCTGTAGCATAGATGTCCCCAGCGGTTGGAGCGTAGAAGGAGTTCCTGATAGCGATGGAATTAATCCAGAGCTATTAATTTCGTTGACAGCACCAAAGGAATGTGCCAAAAGTTTCAAAGGAAAATATCACTATTTAGGTGGAAGATTTGTACCCAAAGAACTGGAAGAAAAATACCAATTGGAATTGCCTGCATATCCCGGTGCAGAATGTTGTGTAAAATTATAAACGCATTTGTTTGTTATGTACAATTTAATTTTAAAAATATTTTTAAGTTTATATATATTTATTTTGTGCTTAAAATGTTAAATAAAAATAAATTTAATAAAATAGAGTTTTATGTATTTTCTAAGTACTAACGTATTCTTATTTCTATTTGCAATGAATTTAAGTATGCAATAGTATAGTACATAATTTTAGGAAATCTTTCAATCCTCTAACCAGTCTAACCTTTGTTTTAGTCTCCACATTAACAACATAACTGTAAGTAGAGCTCTAAAAGTTTTTGTTTCATCAAACACAACATTTATCTCATTACCTTAATCAGCTGTCAGTGTAATCTTTACTTTTGTTGAATGTTGAATGCTAGGTGACTACAATTTTCTTAAGTTTCTAACTCTATAGATGTATATTCTGCTCCCGGACTGCGTTCTAATATACATATTAGAAGAACTTGCATAACATCAACCTGAAATCCCCGTTGCTTTTTCAAACTCGCTCATCACACGACTGCTTATGAATACAACCATCCGCTATAACAGATACTTTACGTCACTGATATCACGTGTTAATTTCAATGTGTAAGTTAGCTCTCTCCTATTTCATTACTGAATTAATTATTACAACCTTTAATGATGTTATATTTTTTAGCTACTTTTATTTATATTTTACTTAGTAATTCACAACCTATGTTAATAGTTGGCTTCAATTAAAAAAAAAAATTCTTTGCTTTACCATGTTACCTGTGAAAGTAGATCAGAATATTATAATAATAAACAAATTCTGATTCTATTTCTTCTTTTGCTCTTTGACAATATTAAATGATTTTGTTAATAATTATCAAACTACATTGATTTTTGCCTAATGTGAGCAGCCACGTTAATATGGGCAAATTGGTCTGATCCCAATTAAAATATATACTAACTAAATAAATTCGGTTAATATGGCCAACCACTTCATGTGGGCAACTGTATATCACTAAATATTTCACATTTTCACAACTTTTTAGCGATTTAAGTACATGAATATTTCATGGATTTTAATGTTAATGATGCAATTATCAGCCATGTCTATAAGCAACAAAATCAAAGCATTTATATTTTTTAAATTTCTTATATTTTATATACTTTTCCATTCATGATTGTTTATATATGGGGCACGTTACAGGTTAGTTAGCGCAAGTCTAACACGAAAAACTTAGAGTATTCGTGTTTCAGATATGTTATTTCAATTATTTTATAACGTTATTTTATAATCAATTTTTACTAGCATTTTATTTTTTGCCTGTCATCTATTTTTAAATTAAATCTCAATTATTTTATTTACTTTCATGTGTTATAATTTAACTATGAACTATCAAACAAGATTAGTTAATATAATTAAAAACAATAGATATCTAAATAGTTGATATCCGCCAATGTCTATCAGTACTAATACAGTATCTAATAAATAATGCTAATCATGCACACAACCTACCAATGAAAATTGAAGTTAAAAATATAACAATATTGAAAGAAAACCAAATATATAATGCTGTGCCAGACAATATTTTGGCGGTTGGAATAATGAAAATGTTAAAAAAAAAAAAATAACAAATATTCTTAAAACATGAACATGTTCAATGGGACCCAACAATTATGAAAGCAAAAATATATTTTTAAAAGAATAATACATTTTTTTTGTCATACAAAATATTGTTTTATTATGTTTTTCCTCATGGGTAGTTAATAACAATAAATACACATTTCAGATAATAAAATATTATAATACATAACAATTTCACTAAATATTATATAATACTTACAAACAATAATAATACAAATAATATCTTGTTTTTAGATATTAAGAACCATGGTTGATACATTAACTTTGAATTTGATTTCCTTTTTCAAATGTAACTAAAGAAAAACAGACAACAAAAATAGTCAAAATCAATTTTGCTACTTAAAAATATTTTATATTATTATTTAGTTTGAGTAATAAGAATTTAAACTACAATAAAAACAGAATACATCTGATGTATGGTGCAAATGTCTAAAAAATGTCTTCAATTATATTGATTACCGACCCTAATATTATTATTCTTTTAACTATGTAATAATAATAAAAAAAATATATCTAAAATCTTAAAATTAATGTATCCCTACTAATCCATACCCAAAACTATAAATAGTCATCATAATTAACAACTGTAACTCAAATAAATCATTAAGTTTAAAAAACTTCAACTATGTGAAATATAAAAAGAATTTAAAAAAGTTATCTTCCAAAGAAATTGAACCAACCAATTGAGAATAATTCTTATTTGTATTACCTCATCCGCTTCATTATTAAATGAAGACTTTGATAATTCCACTTTATCATCAACCACAGTTAAACCGTAATGTTGACACTCTTTAATGGTTTCATGAAGTTCATTGTGCAGCAACATTTTAGATAAGATTGAAATTGGAAAGTAATTATTTTTGCAATTAAAACCCATACACATTGATTTTAATATGTTCCTAAAAGTGTATTATATAAATTATATTTTAATTACGGAAAAAATAAAATAAAATATTTTATACTTTCTTAGCATTGGTAATTGTACACAAATAACACACTGATGCATTGGTGGAAATGTATTGTATGTTTCAAATAACTGTCCAAAATTACCGTTCATAATATTCAGTGATAATAGCACTGCCATTTTGATTAAAGAATTCCTAAAAAAAAAAATGTACACATATACAACTAGCTATAACCAAAATAAATATGTAATCTCAATTTTTATTTAAGATAAAGTTTACATTTTAAAGGTTTATTTTTATAATGTGACTATATAGCTCATAATGTATGGTTTTTTTTTTTTAGTTAACTCTAGCTATGAATATGTTATCATCTATCACAACATTGAGATTCAAAATGTGAAAAAGTGCTACAGCTAAAGAACTGTTAAAATAATGTTTGGTGTCCTTAGATAAATATTTAATTTGGCTGTAGAAACTTCCCAAGTGTTGGGTATTTTATACGTAGTAGCCTTTAAGTATTATATACATTATGACTATTAATTGATGCCAGATTTTTAAAATTTCCTTATAAACACAGAACAAAATAAAATACTGATATAAAATTTTTCAGTAAAAAAACTAAGTAAACTTTACCTTAAATAATTTGATTATTAATAAACTGACTTCTTTGATATAAACGGCAAAGCTTGTTGAAGAACATTATAATCACCTAAATTTGTAACAATCAGAAGAGATACCATTTCCGAACAAAGCTCATTTGTTGATTCGTCAGAGTCTTCTAACAATATTTTAACAATTTTAAAAATGCTTTCATGAAAATGCTTCATATTTAAAAATGGATCGAATGTATTTACATCATATTCATAACATCTATGAACAACATTGAAAATAAAATACACAATACATTAGTTGCTTTTAAACATCATAAAATGTTAATATTAAAACTTACTTATAAGCCGCATATGCATGAAAACGAATAATAGGTGGCAAAATAGCCATCCAATCTTGATTAGACACGGCTTGTATAGTAGCATCTTGTCTTATAGAATTTAAACGGTCATCAATAAAATCATAAATAATATTAAATGGTACATTTTCAACTGTGAGCACCCTAAAAATGTTTAAGAATAACAAAGTAATAATAAATATTATTACCTAGTCTAATAAAAATTGTCTATTACTCATTTAAAAGATATGATACAGTTTTCCTTAGAACTGGCGGTGGTCTTAAAATATGAGGTTTGCTTAATGAATTACCAGCAGCTGAACGGCTAAAACATTTAACCATTTTATGAGGTTTAAATTCCAACTGGTGCACAAGTCTCTTAGATGTTCTCCTAGATAAAAACACATAACAAAATTAAATTAAGTATTGGCTATGGAGACATTCTACGGTCACGAGAAAGTAAAATAGCGGTTATAAAATAAAATAATGTTTGAAAAAAGAAATGCATAGACTTAACTAGGTATATATTTAACAGATGACTACTACAATTTTCTTGCTATAGTAAACTTGGTGTTACAAAATGGGCTTTAAGCCCAAACCAGTAATTGCCTTAGTTTATATAGTTTATATTATTGTTTACATGTTAATGTATAACACTTGCATATTTAAATTTGTACATTATGTTCATATAAGTATCAAACCTCTACGCAATAATTTATTGATGAATAAGGTAAATTAAATTTTACTCACATCTTTATTTCCTCCTTGGGACACATTTCCATGCATATTCCTTTCACTGGTAACATTATATGTAATATTTCATTCGTTTCGTTATTTTAGTAATTTCTATTACCACAGAAAAACAGAATAATACTGCCTATTACAGTATTACACCATCCATCGACAATCCGCTCAAATATTAAATACAGATAGTTGATTATGAGTGATCCCTAATTAGCCCCAAAACCACAATTATTCTATATACTTTTAAATTCCCAGAGACCAGTCCGTCATAATTTCAGTTGTATCGATTAATCCGTAGTTTTGCGTTATAGTAAATTGAAAATAACTATATTATGAAAATATGATATTGAAAATGTTTTACCTTCTTAAACAAAGTTATAGACTATAATAGGTAGTCCTCGGTGACCGGTGTATATCAATAAACAAGGTTCAGTTGTTACTTGTTCGTTAAAAAAATGTCTTTATCACAGATTCTCCAACACTGATATCACGGACTAAGATATCTTAGTCCGTGACTGATATTGTCTTATCTATATTTGGGGCTGACAATGTTATCATGAAATTGTGATTTGTGATTGACAATCATAATATTATTAACATATAATAATAATTATTATAAATTTTCGACTTCATCCTCTCAGTTGCAGCTCTACTTCGTTAAACATTGAAATTTACAATTGTTTATTTTGTAATTTACTCAAGACTATCATATTATAGATTCATGTCTGTAATGAATTACATATTATTTGGATGAAATGTTGGCGACACGATCAGGTACAACTATAGTTTTATTTGTGTATCTGTTTATTTATCGACTAGCACTGACAGCATTCAGTAGGCATCAGGGGAGTCCATCTAATAGATGACAAAAAGGTAACAGAATAGGATATAAGGATTATTATAATATCATCGTAATATGAATATCGTATAATTGGAATATAGATGGTGTGGCTCGTATAGGTAGTATTGTAGTAAGTATATTATAGTATAGAATATTAGGATTTAGGGCCTAAAGGGACCGAAAGCTGTGGTTTTATATACTATGTACATTATTCCGGGTTTATCTGGTAATTCGATCAAGTTATCGAAAACTGATTCAAATTCAAAGCAAAAGTCAACTAGAAAGTTTATATAAATTTTTTTTTTAATTTTCAAGCTCAAAGTCTACTAAATCCCACTTCCCAATCGGGACAATGTTCCCACTCCATAACACACAAATCATATTTTTCGTACATCCACATCACGTTTATAATGCAATAATTACTGTAATTATATATTAATAATTCGAGATATATTAATTGTATGTTGAGATCTCAATAAAGAAAAAAAAGCTCAAAGTCCTCCAAAATCTGGTTCCGACAAATTTTGGAAATTGGTACTTGAATGGCTAAATATTAAGTACTTTTGAATTTAACTATGGCCCATATGGGTACTTGTATGAGTTGTATGTCGTATGGATAAAGTAAGTTAATTAAATAAAACACGACTTATTCTTATGTTGCGCATATCAGTGATGAATAATATAATAGATGATAGAATATAGATCTGAGAATCTGAGATCAGATTCAGATTTCTTAGTTTTTTTTAATCTATATCGCAATTTCATAAATTAAAAAATTTATAAAAATGTAATGGTACGTAAAGTGACAAACTGATTACAAATGTACATTGGTGGCTATATAATTCGATCTTTTATGCTGGAAGAATGGGAAAAGGGCAAAGGATATATTATATTTATATATTACGGACGTTCTTAGGATTTATACATCCAATGTGTCAATATCACGTGTACTGTACTACCAGGGAGTCCAGTGACGTATATGGAAATAATTTTTAGGGTGGGCTATACTAGACAGAAACTAGCAAGTGATCTATTTCTTAGAGGCTACTGTCTACTATATATTTAACAGTTTCTATAAATATATTCGTATTTGTTATTTTTCAACAGGCTATGAAATATTATAACATATAATAGTACCTAATAAAATATATTGTTGTTCTATTTAAAAATACTGTAATTTCGGGGGGGGGGGGGGCTGCAGCCCACTGTGTCCAACCCCTATATACGCCACTGCCAAGGACGGATCTGAAGCTTGTTTAAGGGGGTGGCTAGTAGGAATATTTTCGAGTGATATATAGAGTACAATGAAAATTGTATTTCTATATTAATTAATAATTAACTTATATGAGTTCATATGAGTATACAAGTTCAATGTAAATACTCCGAACAAACATTGTTTAACAATTATTGTAATTAATATGATTAATTTAATAATGTTAGTTACAGTTTATAAATCTGACTTTTCCGACCAGGTACACAAAAACATTGCCTTTTAAATCCAATAGTATAAGACCAAGTTTGGCATAAATAAAAGTTCACCTCCCAAGCGTTTTTTGTTTTTTTTTCTTAAAAATTCGTGTTTTGCATACTTAATTTGATGATATATTCAAATAAAAACGCTCAAACTTAATTTGGCCACAAAAATATCTTTTTTTAATTTTTTAATTTTTAAGTTATTTAATTTCTCAATGCACACTTCCGATCTTTGATCAAGACATTTTTGAGTCTTTATTTTACGGCATTTAATGCGT
Source organism: Macrosiphum euphorbiae (assembly GCA_949089665.1). Taxonomy (NCBI): domain Eukaryota; kingdom Metazoa; phylum Arthropoda; class Insecta; order Hemiptera; family Aphididae; genus Macrosiphum; species Macrosiphum euphorbiae. The sequence continues at coordinate 18,305,616 of CARXXK010000001.1, read as the reverse complement.
TTGGCCGCCAAGAACGCTAAGAAGGACGATTCTTTAAATAAATCTGTGTAGCGGTATACGCGTTAAAACTTATGAACGAATGTAGCTTACTTCCTAAGCGGTTTTTTGGAATATTTTATTTTAGAAATGTTAAGATTATTATGCTCAATGTGTTCGTGAAATCAGAGTTTCTACACGGTATTATCTACATCATGAAATTAACTATTTAAAATAATTTTTTTTTAAATCCCGGGGAGGGGGTAATTGCCACGACCCCCCCTCCCATAAATCTTCTCCCGCGTACTACTATAGATGAGACCGTGGCGTTGTGCAAATAGCATTATTGGTACTCCTAATACAGTAATACCCCCTCCATAATTAGTTAAACGTTTACATAGTTGCTTACAAATTTCTGAATTCTTACAATAATCTTAAGAATTAGGTTAGGCGGTTAGGCCTTAAGGGTACAACATTTTAAACCTACTATTTAACTTTAGCTTTAATTCCAAATTAATATATGGTAAAAAAATCCAGTGAAGAGCAACGATATGACAGGTGGGCAAGTACATTTATGCACCCTTTGCCTCCCCCACTCTTACCACTGAATGATTATTACCGATTATAAATATACTATATATTATTTATAATCAATGTTATTACTTATTAGACATCGCGATGTTATCGGCCTGCTGTGTGATTATAATCCTATGACTCGACGATTTAGTTATCGAGACGACAAAATTCCACCGAATTTCACCAAACTTCCTTAACCACGAGAGTGTAAATTATTCTAAAATTATAAACAAACGTTTAAGTGAAAATTACAGGTATTTATTTTTTGTTTTTGATCCCGATAATCATGCGTACTCTCGTGTCGCGTACACTCGTAGTGTACTATTATCAACCATCTTCGTAATAATAAAAGTAATAATAATAATAATGATCATGATGATGACTAAGGTTTGGAACGACACGTCGTGGTCAGACCGTGACTTTGCAGAGGCGATGGTCGGAGGAGAGTCGATAGAACTCTGGAAATCACGGCCGTCGGACCCACGCGTCACGGTCCGAAAAACGTTTACTATTTCTCTCTCTCTCTCTCTTTTTCTGTAGATCTCGACTTCTCTTCCGAGAAGGCCGACGCAAACGGATTTTTAAAAGGTACATCACCGTGAACGAACATCGCTCACCTGCATCTCGATTGTCGGTGTATGCTACAGTACTGCAGTAGGTACACAATACTGTTGTTTTTATAATTATAATCATCGTAAACTCGGTCATGAATATTTTACGACTGTACGGGTATACATAACGCATTTCCGTGCACAGGTTACATTTGTAGGTAGATATAGTAGATACCTTTAAATAGGTACTCGCTGTCACAACTCCCGTATAATATATTATTATACTATTTATCATAGGCACACCGTATACTGCGGTAAGTATATCGTATATAGACCGCGACAAAAAATACCTACGTGGCCACTGGCTATACTTTACAATTGTTACATCGCGCATGTATAATAACCACAGTACATTTCGATTGACGCCAATGGCCAGTGCATAGTACACGTGCGTTATTTTTAATACTGTCAGTTAATCATATTATTTTGAATAAGAAATCAGGTAACTTTGCACCGACCGCCGACCGTGTATGTACCTAAAAACAATAATAATATAGTTTGATAATTCGTTTAAATTATTCGTCGGGCCCAAAGTGCTGCAACGCCGCATCGGCTTAAGACACCTAATTATGTTTATGAGTTATAACCGTTAAAATATTATTTAAAAAATATCATAATAATAATAATCATAACGATAACGTCCGTATTGCCTCAGCCGTTCCGCCGAAACGTCTGATCCGCCGCCGCGGAGATAATATTGATAATAACACCGCCGTGGCCGTCTTATTACCGAGTTGGTCGCCCTCGTCACTGCAGATCGGAGGAGGAGAAGTAGAAGTAGGAGGAGGCGGCGACGGCAATGACGAGCGAACCGCCGACGGACGGCCGACTTTGCCGTCACTACCGAGACGCGTTCCCGACGCCGGTCGACGTCATGATGCCCACCACGTACCTGGGACTTGACTTCAGCACGCAACAGGTATTATACTTCTACAGATATTTAAAATTTGATTATAATTGTATACCTATGATCTACAAATATATTATCTGAGGCGAACAAACCGTTTCTAAATATCGCGTAACCGTGAGCACAGGTGGGCGGGTGGGTGGTTGAGTAAGTGGGCATATAGGTAGGTCTCAACTTCCTTGTATATATTTTATATGGAAACGATATTATTTTTTTATAAATATTATTTATCGTTGTTAAATTTAATTTTATATAATTCATAGGTACCTAATATCAATACGACAATACGTATATAAGCTGGTAAGTTGTACCTCAGATCAGTCAGATCCCACGAAAAGTCCACGAATTATCCGTACCTTATAGGCATGGCCACCGGTCTATTATACTTGACATTATCTGGTGTAAACCATATTCGGTTTAATAAACTTTTCAGCCACCAGGCACCTTCGGAAATGAATAAAATATATGGTATTTATAGGTCATTAAAAAGTCGTACCCCGAAATAGAATGTATACGTACGTTATTATATTCCACAATTTATCCGGTATAGATAATATGCGGTGATATAATAATAAACGAAAAATGTTTTTTTCTTTAATAAAATTGGCGTCATTAGGGTGCGGCAACATGCGATATCTGTAGGCGATTAAATTGTTATCAACCGGTTCACCGGCAATGTTTTCAGAATATTACAATTGTTCTGTCCATTTTTTGTGAATTTAAATTTTTATAAATTGTGCATAGGTATAAAATGATATGATACTATTCTTTATTTTGATATAATTTTATTCTAGTCATACTTTATAAGATCAATTATATAGGTTTATCTTACAAATATATATAATTTAATTGGTTTTTAATAAGAATTTCATATTTAATATTTATTCTAAGTATAATTTATAACATTATAGTATATATTTTATTTAAAAACTGTACTTATCAATGATGAAACAAATTCTATATTCAATATACCTATACATATTTATTTTGAATTACATTATTTATTTATATCTATCTAATTATAAAAAGTATAATTTAATTAATACAGCAATGATAAAGTCTGTATAATATGAAATATGAATTATGACTTATGAGTAATGGTGAGTGTTTACGTACCTATTAATATATAATACTTCTATAGTCTATGTAGGTTATATATCACAATTTAGTGTGTAATAACTAATAAGTAATAACCTAAATAACTAATACGTATACTAATTTAGATAACATGTTTATAATATTTAATAATAATATCAATATATCATTGACCTTCCCAACGCTATGGCTATACTTATGGTTTTATAGTCACTTGGAATAATTAAATATCAATATCATATTAAATTATAGAAGATAATATTAAATTTTTGTTTTGACATTTGTTCGATAATTTACTGTACAATTTATTTCGAAAACGAAACTTTCCTCACTTAACGATATTCGTTTTCGCGAAAATACTATCGTCGGATGTTCACTCTTGAAAACATAATCAAGTGTAACTGTGTAGGGTACTTAGGCCTAATTTTTTTAGGGGGGTTAAATTTAGAAATTGCGTTACCGTAAGTCCATAACTGACAAAAAAATGACTATGTCCAAAAATATTGGTTGGGGTGTGGTTAACCCCCCTAGTTAGTATGCCACTTTATAGTTAATATAAACACTATAATGGTGTAAGACGACATGAAGTTGTACTCACATGTGGGATTTTATCTTACTAAAGCATAACACATCAAAATCTATGTTCAGTTGCAGTTCTGACTTTGTGTTGTTAGCTTCATCCTTAAATATTGGAGTGAATTGGCCTATTATCAACATTTAAGTTAAGAAGACCATATTGCGTGTTCCTTCGTTGGATTTTTACGATACTTTAATTTTTAAATGAGTTATGAGTAAATATGTAAAATATTGATAATATGTTATACTAATTTTAAAATATTTTAAAAACTTAAGTTGAGAACAAAAATAATGTTATTATACCTTAAAGTTTGATAATATTTCAATAAACAATACGTCATTCACTCTAATATATTCACTTGCTAACAACACAAAATTGGAACTGCTAAATGCAAACTTTCCATGTTATATCCATTTGAGACAACACATGCTGCAGGTGTGATGTCCTCTTAAAATATAAAATATGATCATTTTAACATACTATAGCGCACCATATAGTTTTTAATTTTATTACGGGCTGTGGAGACCGACATCGGTGACAGTGGTTGCAATTTGCTTAGTTAGAACTTCTATTACATTATTAATTATAGGACAAACATGTATTATGTATATTTTCTACCTATATACGTAAATAGTAGTGGACTATTTTACAAATCAAATTTTTACTACTTGCAAAAACGGTTCACTATAATTAATTACTCAACATTTTTAGTTACATAATTTTAGCACCCCCTATATTTTCATCTCTTGTTGCAGCGCTTATATGGTGGGTAAGTAATACTAATACACATATAGTTATTTACCACCAGTTATTAGTTATTACTTATTACTTATTACTGAGGCTCGGATTTAAATGCCATAAAACAATGCATTTTAACAGCAATAATATCCTTCAAAAATAACAACAATTTTTCTAACACTTTATTAGAAAACGAGAATACGAAAAAAATCGCTATTAAGATGTAACCCCAACTGACTATTAGTTGTTACTGGTTTAAGTCCTGGACGCACAATGCAGTCGACAGTCGTCAATCGCATTGTGGATCGATATAATATATAGACTTTACGTATATATACGTATCGAAATCATAAATTGAACGAAGGACAATTAATAAATGGTAGGTAGGAACAAAATTCCTTTAGTTAATACCTATTAAGTTTAATCTAAAAATGCATATAATGTTTAAATATTCAATACAATTTACAAAAAAAAAAATGCTCTAACAACGCCAAAAATGATGTGCAAGATAAAAGTTTTCAATTCTCTGATGTATGAAACGGATTTTATACTTGAATATCATTGCTTGGGACTCAAGAAATCCCAACAAAATAATACATTTTGCATTTATATTTGGGTCTAAGTAGTATTAGGTACTTATTGTCTAGTTGGTCCCCCATGACACAAAAAGGAAATTAATTTAACTGCACGACAATGATAATTAACTATAAAAAGTTAATTTACGGCAACAATAAAAATTTTAACTGAATAAGTTAATAAGTTAAAAACAAATATAATTAACTATTAGGTAACTAGTTAAAAAAATAACTTTTTAACAAGTTAAAGCCCACCTTTGCCGAAATGAATAACATTTTGAACAACTTTTTATTTATATTATTATTGTGTGAGTCAGGAGTCTTATTTAAAACTTAAATTTTTTTATAAAAGCGATCAATATTTCTTTTTGTACATTATCATTTTTACAATTTATTGATGGGTGGGGGTTTGGTGGACAGGCCTCTCTGGCTACGCCTCTTATATAGGGAACACTTGAATACTTATAGTATATCAATACTTGGCGTACGTACTATACTATATTACTATACTATGTGTATAGGTCCTCGTAATTTTTAATTAAAATGAATATTTCTAAGTTATACTAACAAATAAACCATCTGGTTCAAAATACATTTACGTGTATGATGATTGATGACTGACATCTGACGGATAAGTCAAGAAAAACTTGTCGATTCTTAAGATCGTCAACCTGGCTGATCCAGCCACCACTGAGATTTTTTCCAACTTTCGTTACTGGTTTATTTTACCTATGAACAGACGGTTGGTGTGGATATATATATATATATATAATTTATTATAGGGTAGTATACCCTTATAAGTTATAACCTATATATATACCTACCACTAGACTATATTTAAATTTAAAACTTTAACGCAGTTGAAAGGAGTTATTGTTGACGATGATCTGCACAAGATCTTCGAGGCCACAGTACATTTCGACACGGAGCTCCAAGAGTTTCGGACTCATGGCGGCGTGATTAAGGGCAAAGACAGACAGCATCGCGAGGTGACAGCGCCAACAGTTATGTGGGTCAAAGCCTTGGACGTACTGTTGGACCGGTTGCAAGTGTGCGGTGCCGATTTAAGTACAGTCTCCGCGGTTTCTGGTTCCGGACAGGTAAAGTTATTTTTTTCTTTTCCCCGAATGCTTAAGGCATATTGCATATGGGTATAGGTTATCGATAATCCCGCAATCGAAATACAATATTATATTACGAACAACAACCAGTTTACAAAACCATCATTGTAGACGAATAGACGATGTCATCTGTATGATACAATTATTATAATATTTAATGTGTATAGAATGGATTTTTTCATACATATTTAACTTCCGTAATCTCTAATCTCTATGCATGTTATTAATTATTATAATAACTATAGTATTACCAAAAAATGAATCTGTTATTTCTTCAACATCTAATCCATAGTTGGTTATTAACTTATAACTTAAACACCAATAAAAACCCCCCGGACAATAGCCCCCCTTCCCCCATCACCGTGTTTGTTTTAACCTATATTATGGCTATATTATATAATTTGTATTTAAAAAATGATTTTACAAACCCCTCCTTATAAAATTCCTGGCTACGCCACTGACCCGGATACCATAATAACATTGCGCTAATGATTCGATATTATATTATTTTTGATACCTATACTTAAATATTTTTATACGATTTACATACCGTCTACAGCAACACGGCACGGTGTATTGGACGAACGGTGCCGAAAAAACGCTGCAAACTTTGAACCCGGCCGGATTTTTGCACATGCAATTGGCGTCTTGTTTTTCCGTGGTCAACTCACCAGTGTGGATGGACTCCAGCACCACGAAACAGTGCAAACATCTCGAGGACACAGTCGGAGGACCACAGGTAGGCTGTATAAACATATTATTATAGCAATAGGCATACAACTGTACGAGATGTAACAGCTAACACATTGGTCTGACAAATGAAATAACTTTTGTTCTAATCAATATTTAAAATTTGTTTTTTGTTATACTAAAAGTTGGTTGCAATACAAGTAGGTACAGTATAACATGTTTTATTTGTACTTTTTTTATAGCGAAAACATATAGGGGCTAACATTTTTAACACCAATGCAAGTTGAGGTGGGGGGCTTCGATCCCACACAACTCAAAAACTGTATATATTTTCGAGGGCTCAGCCTCGACCACAAAAGTCCGTCAAACCCACTCCTTTTTTAGTTTTGAAGGATCGAAACCACCCCGCTCATAATGGTCTTATATCTAACTCAATAACTGATATTTTTGGGGTGGATAAATCTTAGTCAGGAGGGAGGCTAAGCCCCCCCCTAGTTGCGGCAATGTTCCATACGATGTTTTTTGCATAAACACGATTTCTGCACTAAACTATTTTACAAAGGTTTTAATAAACAGTTTTAGATACTACGGAGAACGAATTATATTGTTGACTTTTAAATGTTTTATATTATATTTTTTATTTTTTTTCATAGCGATTGGCCGACATCACCGGATCGAAGGCGTACGAGAGGTTTTCTGGGCCCCAAATCGCCAAAATGGCAGAAAGCAAACCAGGGGCCTACCAGAACACGGAAGTTAGACTTTTTCTCAGCCATCCAATCGACCATCCGAATTAATTAAATATTTTATACTATTCTAGAGGATATCGCTAGTGAGCAGTTTCGGCTGTTCGTTATTACTCGGCGCATACGCTCCGATCGATTGGTCCGACGGTTCGGGGATGAACCTGTTAGACATCAAGACCAAAGAGTGGTCGACTGAATGCTTGGAAGTAAATAATTTGACGACATTGTAATATATTACATCACATAGCAGTATGTCTATTGTCGTGTTCGGAATTTAGGCGTGCGCGCCGGGGCTGGACTCGAGACTGGGGCGGACTGTGCCGCCGGGTACCGATTTGGGCCCGATCAGCAATTATTATGTGGAGAGGTTCGGGTTCAATCCCGAGTGCCGAGTGGTGTCATTCACCGGCGACAATCCAGCGTCGTTGGCCGGCCTGTGCCTCAGCGACAACGACATCGCCATAAGTCTCGGGACCAGCGACACGCTGTTCTTGCCGCTGGACGAGCCCAGGTGTCTAGAAGAGGGACATGTCCTGGTCAGCCCGATCAACCGAGACGCGTACATGGTGCTTCTGTGGTAATTATACACTACACTATAGTACTATACAATTAGGGATACGCACACTGCACAGAGTCAAACATGACTTCGAGGTGTTTTAAAGTTTTAAGAACGGCTCGTTGACCCGCGAAAGACTGAGAAACCATTACGCCAACGAGTCGTGGGACCACTTCAACACATTGCTGGAGAGAACGCCCAGAGGAAATTTCGGATATCTGGGACTGTACTATGACGAACAGGAAATCATTCCGTGGATACAGGGTGACTACCGTTTTGATAAGAATGACGGGCCTGTGGACAGGTTTCCCAGCCGGGAGATCGAAGTCAAAGCGTTGGTCGAAGGACAGTTCATAGCTAAAAGGGCGCACGCCGAACAGTTGGGATACACGATAGGTTCGCATAATATCATTCGTGTCACGTTCATATTTAAAATAATATTGGTACAAAAGTAAAAAACCTTATGTATAAAAAAAAAATAGATGCCAAGACGAGGATCATAGCTACGGGAGGCGCTTCAAACAATAATACAATCTTACAAATTTTATCTGACGTTTTTAACGCACCTGTTTATACACAAGTCAGTACAAGCATTTACTTATATTTTTCGGACGTTTATTTATGTTTAACATAATTGTAGGAAGCTGCCAATTCCGCAGTTCTGGGTGCTGCATATCAAGCTAAACGTGGACTTGTTCAAAGTAAATGTACTGACTGCGTAGATTCATTTCAATCGGTGGTAACCACTGCCGCTCCTCCCACATTAGCTTGTTCACCTCATAAAGATGCTTATGAAGTAAGTCAAAGATACATGTTTGTATAAAAATGACACTAATTATTTATTACTATTTTTAGATTTACACTCCAATGGTCAAGCGGTACAATAATATTATTAAAGAGGTGCTATCAGCTACTAGAAAATGAGAAACACATATAAACAGAACTGCTTTTACATTATGACATTGATACTTAATATATGTTTTATATAATTAAATTAAATATATTTATATGTTATCAAATATTACAATAGTGAATAAAATGATTTATGGTTCTTTTAATATTTTTACAATTATTTTTTACGACCACCACGTTCTTTCAATTGCAAATGAATAGTCGAACCAGGTCCTATGTTGTAATAAGCTAACGTATTGGAATCTTTGAAGAACAATCCCTAGAAAAATGATGTAAAAACAATTTAATTCATTACTTTTGCATATAATTTTCTAGTTAGAATTTGTTTACATACATCACATTGCAGTTTTTGTTTGCCAGGCGGCATTCCAGTCAACTCATGAATTTTTGTCTTAATCACAGACACTGTTTCTTGTAGTGGTAATGTTATATTTAATATCTGTCCATTGAGAGCCCATTCCGGTTTGTCTGTGAGAACAGGTGTTCCAACATTAAACATGACAGGACCCTGAAATGTATAATTGGTTAGTAGATGATCCTAAAATTTCAAAAAATGTATTTATTCTATATACATTAAACTTCATCATAAACTGTATTTCAGGTTCTAAAGAATCTTCTGTCTTTTGTTTCTTCATAAGTGGTTCATCTTCAGCAATTTCCATCATGTGCTTCATTCCAGGCTAATGAACAAGTTTATGCCAATAATTAACAGTTTTTTTTTTTAAAATTATTTAATGTGAAAACATTAGTGTATACATACTTGACCCTGAGGTAATGGAGGTTGCATCATTCCTCTAGTAGCGCCCAAAAATGGATTCGGTGGCATTTGGGGTTGCATTACTTGATAAGCTTGAGGTTGGGGAACTGAAAACATGTTAATACCAATAAGTACAGGAACAATTAATATTATATAAAGATTCTCGCATAAAAAAAAAAAACCAAAATCTTGGTTCTTACAAAACATATCACAATGGCAAGCATAAAATACATATTATACTATTATATTGAACTAAATATCTAATATAACTTATATGTCTAATAAGTTAATATCAAGTTATGTAATAAGATAGTTTTAGGTGTGAAACAATGAAAAATTTAGGTCACCAATTGTATACATTAATAGATTATGTTATTGGTTATATATTTGTATAAATGATTTCTAGTGAAATTAAATTTGAAACCCACCCATCATCTGTTGTTGTTGCTGAACCATCATCATAGATTGGGATTGCATCATGTTAGGAGCATGTGGTTGCATCATTGCATTTTGCATATTATTAGCCATTGACATTTGCACAGAAACTGCTTGAGAAGTAGGCGGATGAGAAATAGTTACTGTACCTGATACAGGTTTTGGACCAATTTTTTCTTTTTCATCATCATGAATTAGACCTTTTACTTTATGAATTTGGTGAATTTGATCTTCTAGAGTAATATTAGCTCGTGCTGCACGAGTTGCAGCTTCTACACTGGAGGTGTGCCCATCCCATGTAGCCTAAGACAAACAAATTATATTTTTAATCCATTTTAGCATAAAACGTAACAATTTTCTAATTTTTCTTACCTTATCATCTTTTCTACTTTCTTCTTCACCAATTTTTTTACCAATGGCAGTTTCTTCAACTCCAACACCAAATATATCAGTACGACGTTCAGCCAACTGTTTTAAACTAGCCTCAATAGCAGCTCCTGAATAGATAAAATAATAATTTAAAAAAAAATTAGGTAAATACTAATTGATAAACCATTAGTTACCTGGAGCATACACAGATTCTTGATTCATTTTATCACTGATATGCTTGTCTCGTTGTTCTACCCAACGGGGATCTAATAATCCTATTCTCATATGTTCTTGGACTTTGCTTGCAGGTATCTTTTCACCAGTAATTGGAGATATTAAATATTCTTCAGGAGGTGCTTTAACTGGGGCTCGAACAACTGTAAATATAAAAATCTAAATATTAGTACAACTAATATACATGTTTTGTGTTAGTTAAATTAAATCTTACTTTGTTTGGGATTGTATCCCTTTTTCACAATAACCTTTTCTGGAACAGCCGGTTGAGTCATTTGATTTGAACGGCTGTCAGATTTCGAAACACCTGGTGGTAAATCACCGTCATCGTCACTGGACGATTCATCCATGTCTTGAACCTTATTTTTATTTAAATTAAATAGTATAAAAAATATTTTAATAAATAAATAGAAATTTTAAATTTTACCTGGTTGTTGTCTCTACTGGACTTTTCTTCACCGGGCACTCTGAGTTCACTTTCCGGTGCATATGTTCTACCATTAACTCGTTTTTCCATTTCATCATCACTATCTACCTGCATGTCATCTTCTGCATCACTCATTTCAACAGCTTCTTCTCCATTATCTACACGTTCTTGCATCAAGGTACGCACACCAACTTGATCCGGTGTAGTTGGTTGAGGGAAATTGCCAATTTCACCGTATTGAAAGTCAACAGTTTCTACAACAACAAAATCATGCCAATCAATCTGAGAATAGGCCACTGAAAAAGGTATGAATTTTATTAGATTATCAAAAGCTATAGTATCTTAATAAAACTTACATCTTTCTTTTTCTATAAGCTGTTCTTCTTTTCTACGTAAAGCATCTTGATGTTTTTGCCATTCGGAACGATATTTTACATCATCTAAAATTTTTTGACGATCATAACTTTCTTCTTTTAAACACTTCATAAGATCTCTAGGAGGCATCAACACTTTAGTGTACTGTTCAAGAAGTTTTGTGAAATATTGAAATAATGAATGTTGTGGACGTAAAAAGTCAAACTGAAAGTTACGTTGTTCTCTTGCCATCAGATTGGTTAAAAATTGTCTGCCATTACGAGCAACGAATAATGCTGTAAGCTTCACTGTGTCTCTGAAATTTCAAAATGTATTTATTAATAACTATGGGCAAAGTTAATTATTAATACATACAAGTCAAGAGCTGATATAGATGGAGGATCGGCAATGAATTCAAATTCTTTTGGTGGATCTTTTGGTACAAATATTGCTTCCTGCACTTGTTTCAGAAGCTCTTGTTGTTTAAGTTGGGTGGCAGTTGACAATATGCTTTTAGTTTCTTTTGGTGGTAAGGTTGGCTCTTGTGCTAAAGCAAAATAAAAATAAATAGGTAATTAAGTCACTTATGTAAGTACAACAACACAATTAAAAAAATGAATACTCACCAGCTTTTTCCCTGAGGTCTTTGACTTTGTGTACATAGTATGCATGGTAGGGATCTCCTTGGGTAAGAAAATTGAATTTGGGATTGCCCAATTCATTTTGACGAATACGAGACTCAAATTCTGGTCCATTTCGTGCTACAAAACTAGCAGTTTTATCGACAATATCTTGATTAAGAGGCAGTTAAGAAACTATTCAATGAATTACAAACATATTCCATATTATATTATAGCCTATAATAGTAAAAACATCTCTGAAATTGATAATAAGATCTGGTTTGACACTTGCTCCCGTGCAACTATACTTGACTCTGTCCGATATTCATAGGCGCAACTAGGGGAGTGCTTGGGGGTGCTTCAGCACCCCCAGTTCAAAAACAGCAAAAATTGAAAAATCATATGAGAAAAATAGTTTTTTTAGCTTTACTTAAGGTTTTTTTTATTTATTTCTTCGTTTTTAGCAGAAACAAAAATTATTGTTTTTAATGGTTGTATAGGTATATCAAATATTAAAATTTAGAATTCCTCAATTTTTTTTGGAAATTTTCAGTTAGAAATTTATAAAAGTTTTTCCTTTCATAGCTAACATTATAAATGTTGATAGAAGACTCCTCACAATTGGTACTATCTTAAACAAAAAAAAAAGTTTACTGGAAAGTTACATACATTTTTTATAAGCGTTTGAATCTAAAATGTGTACAACATTCAATTTTCAATTTTTATCAGTAAATTAACGAAATTTCATCTATTAATTTTGATATTTTATTGTAATTTAAAAACGAATAATCCTAGATACTTGAAATTTTTATCAAATGTTAAAATTAAAATTTTCCTTACATGATAAAATGTTTAAACAATTTTGACTCTTTTTGAGGTATTTATAACTGAGAAATTTTTCAAATATTTTTAATTATTTTTCAGATAGCAATTCATAAAATATTTTCTTTTCACAGTTAAGTCCCAATATTAAAAATTTTAATAAAAGATTTCACATAAGTTTGTCTACCTATAAAAAAAAACGTATACTTAAACTTGAATTTTTTATGAGTGTTCAAACTTATAATTGTCACGATATTCAATATTCAGCGGTAAATCGAATTCCCATTAATCAATTTTTTGGATTTTGTTGTATTTCCAAAATGAATAACCGTAGACTCTTGAAATGTTCACCAAATATTTATAATAGCATTTTCCATACATCGTAAATTCTTTAAAGACTTTTGACTTTTTATGAACTATTTATAGCTATTTATGAGAACATTTTTCAAATTGAATTCAAATATAACACATCCACTACAACGACATTCTCAACAACTATTGTACAGCAAAGCGGTACCCACTTGACCACATTCTTTTTTATCTATTTACATTTACAGTTTACTATTTTTTATTTTTTTACATCAGGTACATTACTGTTGATTTACTTAAATATAAGTGTCCTTATGTGTTCATGGTGCATTTAGGAATGGTTATAGTAATTATAAAATCAAAGTATGTTATTTTGGGGTGTGGGGGCGTAGCCCCCGCGGGTTTGTGTTCTCTACATAATTTTAGCACCCCCAGTGTTTCGCCTCTAGTTGCGCCTATGCCGATATTGTATTCCCTATATTTTTTTCAGAAAAGTTAAACAATGATAAATTAAGTAAACTAACAATCGCATACTTGTATATCTAAATACAGGGTGTCCCGTGAGGATTTACTCATTAGCCGTAGAGGGGGACTCGCCGCCCGGACAAAAACCAGTTTATTGACGTTTTACTAATAAACTAAAAAAATTATTAAAAATCATGAGATTAATGAAAATAAAATGTAAAAAGCTCAAAATGTTTACAAAAATATACTCTATAGAATGGCTATCTTCAATTTTTTCAAAAATAAAAAAATAAAAAAAAAATTTTTTTAACTTTTTTACTAAAAAATTTAATTTAATTAAAAAATAAAATATTTGTAGTGCTTACCTCTGCGAGTCTTAATAAAAAAACATAATTACGATATCTCCATTATTTCAGGAGATATCGCAATGAGTAAATCCTCACGGGACACCCTGTATATTTCTTATGTAATCAGTACATTAGGTACTAAACTTTAGGTTTGTAGTAAAACAAAATAATTCAAAATTAAATTAATATAATTATTGTCAAACAAAGGATACTCCTCACTTCCGGCGGTGGATAAATAATGCCAATAGTAGGAACTTCTTCAACTACTTCGGGCATCTTGATAGTCGGTTTACTGAAGTCTATGAAAAAATTATGATAAATGCATATATTTTAAAAATACACTTATATGTTTGTTAAATAAATTTAAATGTTATACAAGTGGAAAAACGAAAGATCACATTTCATCTTTAAACACAAAACAGAAAATACAAAATGGTAATAAAACTAAAATTTGATAACACTTGTTAGAAAATAGAAATCTGAAATAATACAAATTACAAAATATAAACAATATTTTAAAAAGTAAATAAAAAAACACTTCAATTTTTAGGTTAGTAGCAAACCAATTTGGTTTATACCGCATCAACTGAACTACTATCTTGGTTGATGTGTAATCACTGTAATCAGATGATTGTTGTTATCATTGTTGTGTCGATAAATGAAATGCATATTGCATAATACCTATTACCTGGCCTCGCCTTGTCAAAGTACTTCTAATTGTTGTCATTGTTAATACTTAATAATTAAACATTTTATAATTATAAAATATCGCATAAAAGTAATACTTTATACTGCTACTTGAACGAATCGATATAACGAAATTTATAAGAACACATCTACGAATCCGTGGTGCGGATCCAACATATTTTCTGCACTGTTACTACCTATAGCGACAATCTTGTTTTCGAGTTACCGACAATTGGCCCACGGGGACTTGGCTGTTTAAGGTCCTTTAAGGGATTTCTATTATTTGTAAGTAGAACTTTACTGTGGATGTAATCACCCTGAACAGAAATAATCCAATTCATAGTTACCATAGTTTCGTCAACAATGTTCAGTCAAGTACCTGCTCGATTCTTAGATTCCTACACTAGACTATAAACCTAATCTTGAAGGAACATTGAGTTTTATATTTTGAACTTTTCATACATTTTCAATCACCTAACCTAATCACGATGATTTTATTTCTATAATATGTATCAACTGCTATACGTATATATATACACACCAGGTGATTTGTTAAGCATGCTCACCCTAATTGTATGCTTAAATTATGCATAGGTGTATTTAAATTTTGATTTTGTAATTTTTAAATACATTTAAATGCCATATTTTCGAACCCTTGAAATTGTTTGTACCAATTAGGACTGATCCTGTGCCAATCTTCTGTTTTTTCAAATAAGAATTCCTATAAAAGCTCTATTTGAAAAATAAAAGTTTGTATCGCCAAAAGGCACTGCTAAAGTAGTACTAAAAATATCAACAATTTTAAAATATGGTATACTTAAAAATCAGAATTTGAACAAAATGTACTATTATAGGGAAAAATAATGGGTGAACATGCTTAAAAACCACTCTGTATATAGGTAATACTATATATAAATATATTATATATCTGAAATTCTTCTATTGGAATTTATGGCAACAAATTGTGTTTTTCACAATATGGAGTTGAATCTTAACATTTTCCCTTTTGTGTTGCTCTGTTTTTAGATATTACACGAATTTCAGCTGTAGGTATTACCAATAACCCATTATTTACAGTCAGCATACTCTTTACACATGTTTTCATGTTAGTTATTATACCCATATTATTTTATTATAATATTGTACTTATGTATTTATAATAATTAGCTTAAATGTATCAATTTTAATATGTAACATCTACCTATTTAAGTTGATTTACTGACAATCATTAATACTTGTTAATTTTATTAATAATAACTTTTTTTAGTAGATATTTGTTAGTAAAATCTATCCTTTAAAAATTTTAATTTTACACTGTCTTGTTGTTGTCAATCTAACTATGAATTTAAAAATAAATTGTATTCTTATTGATCACTATTAATAGCCCTAAGGAAGTTAAAGTGGAAGATTAATTAATTAATTACAATAAACTAATTAGGTACCTACTATATTAGAATTATACCTGTCAGTTTATTTATACATTTATTTTGTTACCTATCTAATTTATTTATAAATAATTTATATTATATTATAATCATTTGTATATTATAATTATTATAATATACAAATGAATAGGGTATTATTAATCTATATAATATATAAAAATGAATGAATGGGTCTTATAGCCTAATTACTGAACCAACTGGCACCACATCAATCCCTACAGGGCGGTGCACAAAAATTGATTTTTTTTTTATATATATTGGGTTGCCACTGGTTATAGAAATAAAATTAAAAAGAAGCAAATTAATATAGGTACACCACCTAACTTTTTTTAAATAAAAGAAAAAATATTTAATTAATTGTTGTTATTCAAATGTGCAATAAAAGACAATGACTATATATTTGTAGCTTATAGATTTAAAAACTACTTACCAATTTTGAAGAAAATTTCAGAAATTTTTCTTACAAATATCAGGAATGTTCAAAAGGTAGTTTGAACTACGTATAAAAATATACCAAGTGCCTATAATATACATATATACAATGAGTCACATGCAGATGGCCGAAATTAGTTGAGTTCACAAAGCTAGGTGCATCGATGTCGATTTTCTAGTAAACTGAGATACACCAATAAAGCCATATTTTATGTTTTTAATTTTTTTCTCGGCAAAGTCTGATTAAATACAGCTAGTAATAAATTATAATACTAATACTTTTATCCAGATAAAATTTAATTTATTTTTAAAGTTAAAATTTTAAACGCGGTACAACTTATTGGTTTTATTTTAAATAATTCATTGTTCTATAACTCATCGGTCATCACTGTAAAAATTGAAAAATGTATTTAACAATGTTTCATGCATTTTATTCACATTTTAAATTGTTTTCACTAAAACAAGTTTCTTATATTGTCACTTTAAGTCTTAAGAGCTCGTTTTAATCCTTTAAATAAATATCTTAAAAGTGGCTTCTATAATACATATTAATTGCTTTATTTATTTATTTTAGTGTGATACTCAACATGGGATCCTTCCTGTTGTCGTCTTCATTTGACGCTGATGTTGAAAAGGCAACAAGTGGTACTAGTACAACTGAAGATTGGGCTTTAATAATGGAAATATGTGATAAAGTGGGAGCCTCGTCGGTTAATTCCAAAGATTGTTTTAAATCGATAATAAAAAGACTTTATAACCAAGACCCACATGTTGTACTCCAGGCCATTACACTTTTTGATGCATGCGTTAACAATTGTGGAAAGAATTTTCTACTCGAAGTGGCTTCACGACATTTTGAACAGGAATACCGCAAATTATTAGCTAAAAATTTACCTCAAAAAGTGGCAGATAGATTAAAATTATTATTAAAAAAATGGGCAGAAAATGAATTCAAAAATGATCCACAGTTGAATCTTATACCATCTTTATATACTAAATTAAAACTAGAAGGTGTAGACTTTTCATTGTCTTCAGATGTAAACAATTCAAAAAGTGCTAAATCGAAAGATTTGGTATCATTGCAAGAAGTAGATGATATAGCTAAAGCTATTGAACTTAGTTTACTAGAAAATGAACGTTCTGCACAGAAAAAACCTACAGGTGAAACAGATCGGAGAGCATATTTAAAAAAGGTAAAAGCTCTGTATGATTTTGAGGCAGCCGAGGACAATGAACTGTCGTTTTCCGCTGGAGACATAATTTACGTTCTTGATTCATCTGATCCTAATTGGTGGAAAGGATTTACTGACAAACATCCTGAAGGTCTTTTTCCAGCCAATTTTGTAACCACAGATTTATCAAATCCAAAGGACATGGCTGAGGAAGTCAATACAAAGAAATCAAAAGTCAAGCATTCTGCTGAAGATTATAAGTCTGTTGAAATTGATGAGAATAAAATTGATTGTTTGCTTCAGCTATTACGCGAAGCAAACCCAGAAGATGACAGTACAGATTCTGAAGAAATGTCCATACTGGAAGCACAAGCAAACGCCATGGGGCCAATGATAGAAGCACAACTTGAACAGCTTGACAAAAAACATTCCCAACTCACACAATTGTGTACAGAACTCTTAGAAGCTGTAAAATTGTATAATATATTTATGAAAGACCCAGTGGCAGGCTATGCACCCAAACCACAAACTGAACCTATACAACCTCCTACAATGTCACCACAGCATATGATGCACCCACAGCACATGCAAATGTATAATGGTATGATGGCCAACTATGCACCCCTGCCAGTTGAACATTATATGCCTGGATCACAGTATCCAGTTAATCCCACTCACATGATGTCCAGACCAAACATTGGAGGTCAGATGCATGAACAGCCATCATATCAAATGCCCAACATGCAGAACATTCCCAATTACAATCAAGTGTATGGTCCAGGTCATAGTGTACCATCCGAATCTTTACCACAAGTCATGAATTATGTACCCCAACCCCAACCACCTTCACAACAGTAATCTAAATTACTTTTGTACAAATATTATTGAGCCTCGCTTTTGCATTTTACTTTAGTAGCATACAACAAAAAAAAAACACATTAAGTACACAAATAAAGTATAATACAATTATTGCTCATTGTTATAATTTTTTTTCTTTTATATATTTTATATAATATTTATAATACTTAAAAAGAACAATGGTTCTCAAATATACTATATACATTGTATCTTTTATTTTATGGAGGTAATTTAATATTAAAACAACAAAATATATATAAACTATTATTTAAAGGCCAACAACACTGGTGTTTTCATTTTATCACACCTACGTTACTTAGCTCTGTAAGAAATGCTAAAATAATGTACTGCGTCCTTGGATTTTATCGATATCTTATATTCCTGCCGTTAAATACTTGAAATACCTATTTGTGCCAAAAAATATATGATTTAAGTAAAAACCATTTGCATCCAAAGCAAAGTATAATTCAATACTGTTGCCAAATTCACCTGTATAAATAATATACCTATGATTTTCCAATTAAATTAGTTAATTAATTATTCAATAATTATCATGAACATCATAAAAGTATAACACACAATATAATATTATTATCTTAATGACTAAATGTGTACATCAATGATTATTGACTATTAAATATCAAGATTCCCTAATATTTCCTAGTATAATAAACTACAGATCACAGTCCTTACTATATCCTCTCCAATTGTAGTGTTGCTCCATGTGACTTGGATCATATTATACTAGGTAATAAATAATAATCCATTCCGCTCTATTCTCAATTATATGAAATTTAAAAAACTTGTTTTCCACTCTCTTTATCCCATATTTACTGAATACTGATGCTATTTTCTCTAATATTCTAATAATGTCATTCAAAACTGTTTTTCATTATCCTTCATATAGGTTTTAAAATTTTAAAAATATACTGAGTTTTCCATGTAATATATTTTATGTATAATAGTTGGAACATATTTTTTTTCAAACATTTTTTGAACAAAAAAAATTTAATATATTAACTGAATAAATGATAAAATTATTATTATTTAAGAAAGTTTTCTCTTTAGTAATAGTAATTACTACTAAGTATTATTTTTTTGTCCAAAATAAATTATAAAATTTAATTTAATTTATTTCTTGTTGTTTTTACTAAATAAATGATACCAAACAGTCTGTACAATAATGTGATACAATATAAGCTACCATGATTATATAATTATATAGGTATTGATTTATAATTCAATAATATTGTTAGAGGCGTGAGTGGTATGTAGAGGAAGTAACAAATTAGTCATTGGTAAATACTAAATGGTAATACAAGTTACAACCTCATAGTCATAGGCGTGCGCACGGGGTGTTCCGGGTGTGCCTGGGTACCCCCTGATATTTAATTGGGGCCCTAAAATATTTAATATTTATTTGGTGTTTAGCATTGTACAAGTTGTTCATATGAACAGGTAGTTATATTTGAAATTAAATATTGTGAAAAGTAAATTTAGAAGTATCATGACTAGGGCACGGATGTTGTAGTACTAAAAAAATAGTAAAATTGATTGCAGTATTGCACTAAAAAATACCAAAAATTGCACTAAAAATATTAAAAATTGCACTAAAAAATAACAACGTTTTGTTATAAATGTTTTAAGTTTACTGTTATAAATTATAATCTAAAATTCTAAATAATTCCAAAAAATATATATACATTACATTATAATCATGCCATTATAAATTTATTATATTATACATCATTGCACTGTACTATAAGTGTTTGTTTTAAATTTTCGAAATCAAACCCTCTTCGATTTGGAGCTAGTAAGTTCTTATATCTCGAAAAATTTCATTCTACGTCGGTTGATGTAAGCGGAGCGTATTTAAAATAAGATAAATCGCTTACTGTTAAGTCTTCGGGTAAACCATCGAACGATTTTCTTTGTCCAGTTAGTATATCATTGATTTTAATAACGGTTTTAACTCATATATAAGTTTTAATATTGCTAAAATAGTTGTATAAATGAGTAAATTCGACAAAATTGCAATAAAATTGAAAAAATCCCAAAAATTGCAAAAAATTGCACTTAAAACTTTTAGATTTGAATTCGTACTTACATGAAACGTATTTAAAACTTACTTAGCAATTAATTGAAAAAGTAGAAAAAAAGTTGCAAATGCAACATCATCCGTGCCCTAATCATGACCCAATACTGTTTGGAATCATTAATTTTACTTTTTACGGAACAAGAAATGGCCTCTAATGTTGAAGTAGATTTAGTTATTACTTATTAATAAGTTTAATAATTTAAGTAATAGACGCATATTATTATAAATCTATAACTGTTGTATTAGAATGTTAAATAAACATGTAACTAAGTAAGTAATATTTATTTGTACAATATAATTTACTAAAATATATATTATGTACAATGTACATGTCTTGTTAAGAGAGGGCCCAAGTTAAGGAAAGGGCCCAAAAATATTGTAGGAAACTAGGAACCCCCCGAAATCCAGGTCTGCACACGCCTATGCTCATAGTTGAATAACTAAAATAATTCCTATGATTAGATATTATATATAACCTAATCATTCTCAACGATGAGTCATAACCACGAGTTCAAATAAAAAATAATTTAAAGTGCCTTAGTATATAATAATTTATACAATTATTTATGATTCATACTGTTGTCGTCGCAATACAAAACATTATGTCGTCAAAAATATATTTTTACATATTTTATTTCTTTATTTATGGATTGTACAATTGAACAACATAGGTACGTAGGTAGGTAGGTACTTACCTAACTATAAAATTATAATTTTAAAACTATACAGTATATAAAATAAAAAGTTTCAACTGGATACCTAATACCTATCTTAAAAACTACACGTAGTCGTATCATCTCGACTGACTAATAAAATAATTGTACAATCTTATGCATAAAAAAAAAAACAGTGTAATATTAATTATAGTCTACAAACTATATCCTTAAACTATGTTCATAAACGATCGTGGCGTTTTGAGTTACCTACAATTTATAGTACCTGATTGGGGAAGTTCAGCTGATAAAAAAAAATCTAACTATTCTATATAGTATCTATATTAATATTATATATACAATGGCAAGATAGATACAATTATGTAATACAATATAAGGAAACTGTTTTTATAATTATATTTGTACAACAGTGGTGTTTTTGATTCTCGCTGTTTATAATAATGAGTTACATAAAATTATACCAATATTAAATAATAATACTGATTTGCACCGTCTCGTTATATTTACAAATTACTGTCGACCTGTCCGACACACGAAGGGTCTCTCCTTGCAACAGTGGCGTATTATATTATTAAATTATTCATATAATATGCCAATTATTATGTCATTCGCGGTCGGTTCCGGAGAAACGATCGACGCCACTGGCTCCGGACGCCACTGAGCCCGAGCGCGGCTATCTCATGCTCATCGCGTAGTCCTTCTCGTCAATGCCGCCGCCGTACGGTATGTAATACGGGTTCTGCGTGTACGGCGTGGGCACGTTCAGTGCGTTGTAGGACTGCCGAAGTGGTGACGACACGGACGACAGCTTATGAGCGGGCAGCGTGGCGTAACTGTTGCTGTAGGACGCGGCCGGCGACATGGGGTACAGGACGTTCTGGCCGTTGGCCTTGGGGCACGGACACGCCTGATTGGTGCAGTGCATCGGGGCTCCGAGGACGGGTGGCAGGGCGTTCATGTGCGAATTGTACTCGGCGG
Organism: Macrosiphum euphorbiae; assembly: GCA_949089665.1. Lineage (NCBI taxonomy): Eukaryota > Metazoa > Arthropoda > Insecta > Hemiptera > Aphididae > Macrosiphum > Macrosiphum euphorbiae. Next base: position 18,283,053 of record CARXXK010000001.1, on the reverse strand, counting down.
TGGACAGCCGTATGCGGACGATGCATATGATGATCACCAGTATGGCGATGAACACCACAACGCCGGCCACGATGCCGATGATCAGCGTGTCGTCGTTGGCGATGGTCGCAGCCGCGGCCGGGTTGGGCGACTTGGCGACGGCCGGCGACTTCTGTTGCTGGTGCGGTGGACTGGCGGTGGCCGGCGGCAGCGACCATATTATGTCCGGTTCGGTGGTCGTCCGCTGTTTGGGCGCTTTGACGACGATGGGGCCGGCCGTGGCTGCAGTGGTGGTGGCCGCGGTTGTCGACGTCGTGGTCGTGGTCGTGGTCTGTCGGCTGACGTCACAGGTCAGGTCGTCGTCCGGTATCTCGATCAGCAGGCTGCCGGCCACGAACGCTGGCGCGGAGCACACCAGGTCCAACGCGAGCGGTGACCGCCTCAGCGCCCTGACGTTGCAGTCGCAGTAGATGGGATTGGCGCGCAGACCGTTCAGTTTCAGCGAGCTCCTCCGGTCGTCCAGGGCGGCCAGGAACTGAGACGTGAGTGTGGCCAATTGGTTGTCGAACACGTCCAGTTGGATGACCGATGACCGGGGCAACGCGATTAGCAGCGACGGCGGCAGAGCGGTTAGCGATGTGTTTTGGATTCGGATGTGCACCTGCCGGTACTTGAGGCCGGCTAGTGCGCCCGACGATATGGACGTGATCTGCTGTCCGCGTATGGTCAACGACTTGAGCCTGGGGTTCATGGCGGCTGACAGCTGACTGCCGATGGACGAGTCTTTCACTTCGATCTCAAGCGCCTCCAATGACTGCAGGTAGTTCAACAAGCCAGTGACGTCCAGGTAACCCAGTTTCGGATATTCGTACATTTTCAGTTCGACCAGGTTACCGAGATTTCTGAACGCGTTCTTTTCGATCTTGTCGCATTCAAGCAGATCGTTGATCCGCAACGACCGCAACGATTCCAGCTTGTCCAAGTCTCCCACGACGACGTTCGATATCGGGTTCCAAGAAACGTCGACCAGCTGCACCTGATTCAGCTTCGGCCAAACGGCCCTCAAGGACGTCAGGCTTTGTAATTCGTTGTGCGACAAATCAAGTTCCTCTATCAGTGTCGATCGGTCAAACATGTTTTCGTTCACTTCCTTTATCCGATTATAGGATAGATTCAGCTTCTGTAGGAACGGTGTTTCCAAGGGCGATAATGACGTGATACCGGTGCCCGCCAAATTCAATTCGCGTACCGTTTTGGGTTCACTGAGTATATTTTTAATGGTCGCTTCAGATAGATTGTTAAACGACAAGTCGAGTTTTTTAATGTTTACCAATATGCTGTCGTCGGTTTGCAATTCGGTCAGTTGATTTGAAGACAAGTCTACGGATGACAAAAAGAAATATTGTTTCTGTAAACTTTTCAACGGTGCTATTGTAAACCTATTCTTGGCCAAGTTAATGTTCTCGAGAACTTTTAAACGGGTTCGGTCGAAAATTAAATCGGGTAATTCTGTCAAATTATTATTTTCCAAATCCAAGTATTGTAATCTATTCAATCCTTGGAAAGTTCTCTCGCCAATTCGTTCCAAATTATTGTTGGCCAATTTAATGTATTGCAATTGGGTAGAATTATGAAACGTCGTCTCACTTACGGTGTCTATTTGGTTATTTGCTAAATTTAATTTTCTTAGTTGAGGTAAACCAGCAAAATCAAATTCTTCTAGCGTTTTCAAACTATTTTTGCTTAAATCTACTTCTTGCAAATTCGCCAGACCAGCAATAAGCTCAGAAGGGAAAAAGTTAAATTTGTTATTTGATACTTTGATGACTTTTATACTGGGATGTACTTTAAACGTAGACGGGAACAAATAACTAATTTGATTATTAGACATATCAATTTCTTCTAGTGGTGTCCCATTGCTTCGTTTTGTAATGAAATATTCTCCTTTAAATGAAGACAATTTATTTTTAGACAAATTTACATATCTAATCGAAGAGAGGCCCATAAATGAACCGATGCGTATGTTTGATATTTGATTTTCCGATAAATCCAACGTAACTAGGTTCGTCAAACTTTGGAACATGGTTTCCGGCAACTCGGTGATACCGTTGTTTTGTATGTAAAGGTGAGTAAGTGACGAAGTCTTGAAAAACAATTCAGGGCTCAAGACTTTTATGCTAGTAAAGCTGATATCGAGTTTTTGTAGTTGTGTCAATGGGTGGAATACGCTTACAGGTATCAAAGCTAAATGAGGGTTGTGGCTCAAGTTTAAACTTGATAACGAAGACATCACGGTAAATGTATGTCGAGGTATTTCTTTTAGTTGATTGTATGACAAATCGAGAGTTTTCAACTTTTGAAGATTGATTGGCTCTGATGAAAGCGAAGCAATTCTGTTACCTTGAAGATTTAAATGTTCCAGAGTGTCTTCTAAACCTGAGAACGTCGACGGTTCTACAGACAATAGTAAATTTCCCGATAAATCAAGAACTTTTAAGAGTTTGAAATCCTAAAAAAAAAATTGTCATATTAAGAAAAATAAAAACCACTTATTCATTTTTCATGTAATGCTTACTTGAAATACATCTGGAGGTATTTCTCTGATAACGTTTCTGCTCAAACCTAGTTCAATTAAGATTTCTGACAACCCTCTAAGAATATTCGAAGAAAGTGCTGCAATTCTATTGAAATCCAGACGCAATTTGCTCAAACGTGGTAACTTACTGAGTGCAGTTGCGGGTATCAATAAGATGTTATTATCTTCCAAAGACAACGATTCAAGATTTGTTAATCCTTCAAAAGCATCATCTTCAACCTGTCAAATATAATATAAAATTATTATATAAATATTATATAAATCAAAGTTCTTTAAGTAATCAAAATACTTCAAATATTTAACTTACAGTTCTTAACATGTTTACAGCTAAGTTTAAGATTTTTAATTTCTTTAAGCTCGTAAAAGTTCCCGGTGAAATGTTCCCAATGTTATTCCTACTAACGTCTAATACTTCTAATGATGTTAATTGCGAATTCTCCAATTTCTAAAATAATAAGAAGTTATAAAATAAATTAAAATATGCGTGTTTCTTGAAATAAGTGTTATTTATACTATGCATAATGTCGTAATTCATAATACACATTTTTTTTAATTCAAAACAAATTTTATTAATAATTTTACGTTACAATATTTACTTGTATCAAATTTGAAGATAAATTTAATATTTTTAAATTATCAAATTTTCTTAAAGCAAGAGATGGAAATTCAACAATAAAATTGTTCGAAATGTCTAATTTGTCCAGCTTTTCTGCACCTAAAATTAATAAAAATGAAAATGTGTAATTAAATTATCTACTACAAGTTCAAAATGTTTTTCTATTAAATTACCATAAAAAACATCACTGTTAAATTTTGACAGTCGATTCTCTGATAGTAAAAGCTGTTTCAACATTGATAAACCTTCAAATGCTCCTATTTCAATGTTGTTTACTCTGTTTGACGATAAGTCAATCTTAATTAAAGATTTTTGTGACAGAAAAGAACCTTGTTGAATACTATCTGAAAACGGATAATAATAACTGTTAATATTGATCATTCAGAAGAAAAATTTATTCACTGTAATATACCAATTCGGTTATTTTTTAGAGATAAAGTCCGTAGCATTTCGGGGCCATTCAATGACGTGCTGGGTATAAATGCTAAACGGTTACCGTCCAACTTCAGTTCCTGTGAAATTTATTAATAATTTCATAAATGACATATTTTTATTTAAGTGATCGATTTATAATACGCTACCTCTAAATGTACACAGCCCTTTAATATGCCTTCCTCTAAGGATGATATCCTATTTTCGCTGAGATCCAATCGTATTAGTTTCGATAATCCATGAAATTCCGTAGAAGAAAATATTGGATTTAAGGTGTCGCCTAATAAATTACCGGCCAACCTCAGATCTTCAACTGTATTCTGTATGGTATTAAATGACTTTTCGGACAATCTTCTTATAGAATTTTGCGACAAGTCAAGCTTGACTATAAAAGCGAAAAAATGATTTACATTATTTATTTGCTTTTTTAATTTTAGTGTTTTCCGATTTACTCACCCGTAGACGGAAATAGTTGTGTGGGCACAGAATGGTGACCAGCATTTCTCTGGGTGAACACCAAGACCGGCGCGTCCTTTGGTAAATTCACGTGGTCGCCTGGATATACTACACCATCGCAGTTTAACGCTAGACCACCGATCTGTCTCAGTTCTTCGCATACACAAGGGTACCGGAACTCTGATTGTAAGTCTTCACATGACGTAATGGTGGACAGACATGAGTTGAAGACCATTAACGCTGCTACCAATAGCACCTCCTTCCATCTGGTACGCATGATTAATCTGTGAACACAATATAATATTATATTATGTACTATTATAATAGGTAATAATATACCTATAGGCATTAGACAATATATTATACAGTTTTAAAATTGATGATATTTTAACTGGTTATTATCATCTATTATTAAATTAATACTGAATTGACCAATACATAAAATCGCCGATGTTATTCCTTTCACTGCGAGCAACCAACCGATGGTTTGAGTTATTAAATAATTGCAGATAGTTAGCTGGGTCCCGCTATATAGGTACAATAAATAATGACAGCACGCACTGCAGTAATCCTGATAATGTTACATAAAATACTTGTTCTGGGACCGTAATAATTAGGAATTAGGTATTGGTTCATCGCGATATCGTTCTAGTTTCACAGATGTATTGAATTTCAGACAGCTTCTAAGATAATATTAAAACTCTCGATAACATCGACAAGTGTAGCTGTTATGACAAGGTGAAAAACGAGACTTAATAATATTTAACGTTAATCTGAGTGTCAAACCCATTAAAAAATGTAATTTTTCCGACTTTCAGTTCTCACGTCATTATATTTGGTGCCAGTATGTCAACGATAAGATTTAATATTGCAAGAACTATATCATAAAAGGGGTTTTTTATTAAATAAAATGTTTAAGAATAAATTACAATATTATAGTTTAGCCTATATAAGGTAATCTATATATAACCATAGATATAGGCACTTATAAAACACCATTATAGAAAATTAATTAAAATTATATTCGTTTTTATACAATCAAAGTGATCAAACATATTATACATTTATACCTAACTATAAATTAGTCTGGCATCTTTCTTATAAGAATGTACACATTGAGTTAGATAATGTGTATACGCCTACCTACCCTCAAAATATTTAATATGATAAATATTAAATAGTGAATGGGTTCAAAATAATTGCCCATTAGTTGGTATCGTACTTATGTATACGGGATGTAGGCATACCCCAACATTCAGAATGCGATTAAAATTAAACTTATCTAATTTTACATCATAAACGATTAACGAATCAGATCACGCATTAGGTACATGCAACAACAGCGAATAAGTCGTAATTTATAAATTATAATCGATCATCGCGATGCTGCAGTCTTGTGGATTAAACACTATAAATAAAGGTAATTTAACATTATTTTTCATGTTAGGCACTTAAGCATCATGGTGCAGTTATCAATTAATTACCGACACTTTATACTGTTACTGCGGAATATCTATTTTAACTAAATTAATACCTATCTACTAATCCGTTTAGCCACAGCAGTTTACTAAAAATCCGTTGTTTTTCTTTACGCATGACTATATTATATTAATTTTGTGCTTCACTGCAATAATAATAGCATTACATTATTTCAAGTTCACGTGGAATTATAGTGCTTCACTGATTTTCACAGTATGTGTTGGTTTTTTTTTTGGCGGAATGTCTCATCAACCGGAAGGCTAAATACCTCAGGATATTTCGTACTCGTGTTCCTATACTGCGTCTCCTATAGTGGTTGGTATACATATAACATATTACATTCTAACGGTAATTGAAGACGAGTCGAGGAATGCAGAATCGTTAAACGCCTAAGCCGGTTAGCACGAGACGACTGAAGATTTACCGACCAATACACACGTTGGAGACATTTCGATAACTTGTATGGCTAAATCGAAGACATCAAATGTAATAAATAAACAAATGAACTTTGTCCCGATGAACATACATTTGCAGTAAATATTCATAATACATTATCGTACGAGTCCTGCTACATCGATACAAAAGTACTTCTCAGTTCAAGTCAGAATATAAGTTACAAATCGAGAAATTATCATTTAAATCTGTTGTATACTCTAAACAACAGAAAGAGTAAAATAAATAAAACAAATTATTTCAAGTTTAAATTGTACAGACCGAAAATCTCAATAATTGATGAAAATGTGATTTTTATGACTTGCTGTTTGCTTAGTCTTTCCAAAAATGCAGTGCCAAAGTTTCTATTCTAAATTTCAATACTCTTGCAAAATAATTTTAACCTTAATATTTATTATTTATTATATAGTAGTTATTTCTCTGACAATTGCAATACTAAATACTAAAAAAGTGATCGATCTTTTAATATTAATTTAAAAAAACACGTTTTCAAAATGCATGACTTGAATTGGTTACAGATTAGTATGATATAATATACCTAATATTAAACGCCCCATTCACTATACCATCTATACTACTATACCTAATATGGTATAAAATTATGATGTGTTAGTGTTACCTAAACATCATAAATTAATAATATATATATTTTTTATACACCTGCATTATTATTATACAATACACGTTTTTTTTTAACATTAAATTTATCACAATACGACAAAATTGTGATTATTATTGAAAAATAGTACCTATACACTAATACATAATGCATGGATGTCAATGTAGCATTTGCAAAGTATTAGTTCATAAAAAAACATTTCAGGAAAACCACTCTTCGAATTAAAATGTAGTGATGAATATACAAACGGTTCGATTAATAAATTCAATTTATTATAACGATAACTATAGGCTGTCTAGGCATAATAATTAAGAATAATAATCTAGTCCCTATATTATTATGATGTTTTTTTTTAATTTTGAGAAACTTATATTTTTAACTTACCTATACAAGCATACAAAATATAATTTTCGTTTGATCTTCACATTCTATAAAAAATAAAATAAACTGTACGAAACAGTCCGTCCGAATTTATACGATACTTACTTCCTACATATACCTACCTAATAAAAATTATAGTTTACAATTAAAATACTCGTAGGTATATAATATATATAATACATAAATGTATAACTATATAATTATTGTAAATAATTTATAAATTATAATCAAATACTCACAAGTTTTATATATAATAATTCATATTATAATTGATAAAATACTTCATAACTATATTGAATGCTGTGTATCTTAACTTTCTACTTCATTTATTTTAATATATCTTATGCAATTGTTTATGTATAATATATTAATTAAAGCATTAAGGAGTGGACTTGTGCACGTCAAGTATAGGCACCTATACCAATATATTTTAATCACAAATATGAAATAACATGAATATTTTTCAACCGATTACCTACTATAAAGTTATTAATGATCATTATAATTACGAGGTATAAATGTATAATATAATAGAAGCGTAAGGTGTTACTGTGTTAGTATGTTGTTTGTTAGACAATAAATCATGAATAAAAATAATTGAAATATTATACATCTATGTATCAACCTAAAGTTTAATTGAAATTGAATAAATTACCGTCCATCAATATCGTCAGTACCTAAAGATAATACACTAATACGTATTATAAGATATAGGAATGTGTCGTAATTTTTATTAAACCATATCAAATGATTTTATATATTCACCCAGTGGCGTATTTACGGGGGTGGTCCAGGGGTACTGGACCCCCCCCAGAATCTCTCAAAAAAAAAAGAAAAAAAAGTTTTACATATTTGCAGACCCCGATATTTATGTAAGCACACGCAGACAAGGTTTTTTCCCGTGAACAAAATATTTATATGAAATATAGTTTAAAATTAGCCAACGACCGAACGTTCAAAAACCCATGTAACTAAACTTATCCTTGTATTGTAGTATTACACTTTATAAAATACCCATATTAGATAAACATCAATAATTCTCAAAAAAGTCAAAACATTCTTATCGCAAGAAATTGACGACGCACATCATTCTCCAATGAACTATTTCTATAGGACAGTATAGCTGGTAGCTATTATTTATCTATTTAAATTTTTGCTTTGTAAACACGGCAATTGTCGTAGAATCATTTACTAAATACTTCATGTATGTATTTTGTTACCGAACGACGGCATCGGCTACGAGTGCAAGTATTTGAATATTATTTCTTCAATAAAATATATTAGATCTATTACTTATGTAAGTACAAATTAAATATATACCTAGTAAATTAGGTAGTAAATAATAATAATAGCTCATTGATCCGATGTGAGCAGTAAAGAATTTATTATTTTTTATAATAACATAAAACATTAATGTAATTTTTGGAGTCAACTGGCCGACAATTAGTATTCATTTAGAACCATGTTTGCCTACTTAGTATTTATTTTCTGTTCAGAGATTAGCAGAGTGATATTTACTTATACTATAATTTAAACCTTTCATTATTTTTACGTGTTAACACGAAGTTGACAACATAATATTATTAAACTGCTATGGAAATAATATTAATTGTCAACGTGTAATGAGAATAATTATTGTCTCTCATTTGTGATAGGTGTAAATACAGATTTGACAAAACCTAACATTTCATAATTATTTAATAAATGGCATCAAATTTATTTTTTTATTTTTTTTATAGTTGTATAATTTATAAATTATTTGTATCTATTTATTGTTTGGAAATTGGAATTGGAATAAATATGTCTTCAAATAAAAAAATAAAACTTTGTAAAAAAAAAGACACTTGGATTTTGTACTTGAAAATTATAAAATATAATAAAACAACTATTTTTTATTCTTATAATCTATTAAAAACTATTTCTATGTATCAGTTACTTACTATAGGTACTGTAACTATCTATATTATGTTGGAATTATTGGACCACCCCCAGAAAAAAAATGAAAATACGCCACTGTATTCACCTAAAGCAGACAACGGATAATAAGTGCATTTAAAGTATAATTATTTATTCAGTAATAAAATTAAAACATTAAAAATATAGTATAGTATAAACGCGTTGATAATACATATATAAGTTGTTTCATGAAACCGTGATTCAAATTTTTCAAAACTTATATAAATAATAATAAAATTTAAGCATAACTACTTTAAAATCATAAAAAAAAACGTGAAGCATCTAAAAGGTTTTTAAAATTTAAATGTATAAAAATAAACTGTGATATGTATAGGTATTGTTATTTATTTGAAATTATATTTTTTATATCATTATTATTTATTAATTTTATAATGTTATATTATGTTACTGTGTCAAACTATCAATTTTCGTACCCCATAAGAAATATAAAAAAAAAATTACAATAGTAATGGACAGTATGAAATGTTACTGATTTGTACAGAACGTTCTCAGAATTAAGTCAATGTCCTCTATTTGTTAGGTATAGGTATTATATATATATGTATATGTTCAATGGAGCGGAGTGCGGACAATATATTATAGTATCTAGTATATATAAATATTCTAATATAATACTGTTCAGTAAATTCTATATATTCTTCAAAAAAAACAATAATTTATGCATACTTTTACCATTCAATATTATTGTAGGTTTGAACTTTGATTTTAGTAAAAAAATAAATGAGATATATCGTTTTACAAACAGCGTCGAAGACATTATATTATACAAACATAAGAGTGGTAAATTAATATTTATTTAATTAATAATTCGTTCGTAAAAATGTACACAAATTCATAAATTCTAAGATGAATAAATTCAGAAGTAAAATTCAAATTGAATATTATATTATGTATCTAATGTTGGACATTTTACCATACATGTACAGTATAAAATGTATTATAATATTAAAGGAGTATTTTGTTAATAATTTTAGAAATACGGTTTCTAAATTTTGCTAGAAAAATATATTGAGTATTTAATACAAGTTGGGTCCTGACCCTGTGGTCCCAACCCCTATACAGATATTGCTAAGAAAAGTCATATAGGTACACATTCGTATTACACAGGTGTAAGTTTTGTAAGAACGTCGTATATAATTTTTAGTCTATTACATTAGATATATCAATACATTGTACACATTTTACAATAAACTAAAAGAACAAAACAAAGAAGTTTTTGTTTCGGTTACTTGGACCACAATATATTAAAAACGTCGAAAATCATAATATATATTTTTTATATTTCAATGATATCAAAGTCTGCAGATATTGGTCAAGGGTATATATTTTTTTTTCATTTTCTAGAAGGTTTTTCTCTGTGTGCAAAATTTAAATCGATTTATATTGTGGTCGATACATATTATCTATTATGGACTCTCTAGTGTCTAGACAATAATCGTATTTACTTAAATGTATTATATTATTGTGTGTAATATTCATGTGTTATCTTTTGTCTCATAATTCGTATTATATTTAAATAATACTGGTGCGGCACATGCGTACCTATATTATGTGCTGTTACTTATTAGTGATTACTCATAATTATATTTTAATCATTAGGCCACAAATATGTTATTATAAATAAAAAATTTAGGTAGTTTAAAAGAATCTAATAATCGTTTAAGAACTGATTATTATTTATTACTAGGAAATAAATTAACATATCTACTTACTAAAAATGTAAGTGCGCGAGTTTTGTTTTTTAAACAATATAATTAGCTTCATCTTCTTTTATACGAGATATAATTTATTATAGTAATCCCAATGATTAGTAAGCCCATGGATTAAAGTTAATTTTTTTTATCTGCTGCGATTGATAGTTATTTTTGTCCAACCGGAATGTTTAAGTATTTTTTTGAATAATGTTTTTTTTAACACCTTTCTAAAAGTTATGATCAGCTTTATTTGTTTAGAATAATAAGCTAATGAATATTCCTACGACTCCTACCTATATATAAATATAATGCTGCATTACTAAATAAACAAGTAGAGTTATGCATTTAACACCAAAATATTGGTTTAAGTTAATAATTATGATTGAAAAACACATCTATCATATGTGTTTAGCAAAAGAAACTACTATTGTTTCGTTGTAGATATATGATATATATTCATACCGATAGTGTATGGTTTTTGAAATTTACATGGATGATACTTTTATTGAGTAGAATTAAATATTTATTAAATAATTCAAACTCAAACTAAATCGATTTACATACCTACCTATATTCGTGTATTAGTGTTCCGTTGAATTTATAAGTGTGTAAGTACCTAGGTATATGCTCTTAAATAGGTATTATATATACATAGATAGGTACTATTAATAATGGTAATATCATGAGTCATAACCTATAACCATAGATTTTAGATACCTTATATTATATTGGCACGTCATATTATACCTCCTAAACCTACCTATGTAATTTAATTTTTTTCTTAATAATCGCTGAAATGAGTAAAAACGAGGCAGTAAAAATAATAAAAAATAAAATTTCAAAATAACACTCACTAACCATATTGAATTCTATTGTTAACATATTTACAGGCCCAGAAGCCCGCGAGTGATTTAATTTCACTTCATCGGTAGTGACGCGTATAGGTACGTTGAATTTGGTTGTTATTTATTATTATGATTATTATTATTATTATTATTATTACTATTCATTATGCTGTATCAAAAACTACCTCTGATGGAGAAAGCGTTCCCATGTACACAAACTAAATATGAAGTACCTATATTTACGCGTTAAACACACTATATGCACATTGCACACACATATAGCTAAACAATACATATAATATGATGTGTAATTGTATATTTTATTATACGAGTAGTATGTACTTAGATACAATGTATATAATATAATATAACAACACATATTCAAAAATATAACGAACGAAAAATCAGCACGTAAACCCATCGCGAAGTATAACAACTCTGTCATTATCTGCGTGAGAACAAACTGTATAGTAGGTACACCAACTAACTAGTATATAGTGATGATGAAAAAGAACATAATTTTCAAAATAATAGCGAGCTAAAGAAATAATAAAACTGTTGTCTATTTTTTTTATCAAGGCGTATATTCTTAATGACAATACATCAGACGAGCACCAATAGCGATTATAGAATATATAATATACAGTTCGATTTCAACAAATTATCTTTCTGCTTCGATCCTACGAAAAAAAAATTTCCTCGACCTGCTGAGAATCCGAAAAAAATTATAATAATACGTTATCCGGTTCACTATTTTGAAACAATCAACTCGGTCGTCATCGTAGGTATATAATATATATATATATATAGCTGGTTCCGGTCATCCGAGCACACTAACTTCCCCTGTACTATTAAATGTATAATATATTCACAACCGTTTAATGTTATAGTTATTAGGAGGGTTCTTATATAAAGAATAGTTAAATAAAATATTAAAATTCCAATTTTTTGGAAAATAAAACATTTTGTTTATAAACTATGTATAATATTTTTACGTTATTTTTTTCTTTTCAAAATATGAGTTGATTCACATTTTTTTGAATGAATTACATTATAAACTTTCTCCATAAAATGGCTTTTGTAATTTTATTCATTTTTCCTGTGTCACTTACTTATTCAATCTTAACAGTGAAACACTTAAATTGCTAGGTACTTATTGAAAACAATTTAAATGAAACAACCATAACAATAAATTAATTGTTAAATAACTACCTAAATATTATATTAAGTGCCGCATAAAAGTGAAATTAATTTCAAAGATTAAAAAAGTGTTTTAGTAAAAACATCCAAAAAAAACCTATTTTTTTTATTTAGTATCAAGTTGTTGTTTACTGGATTACGAATTAAACTATTATTCTTGAATTCTTAACACTTGTATCAGATAAAGATAGAGCTCATAGAAGTAGAAGTCTATGTACTTAAATTATAAAAACGTTGATTGAAATCTTGCATAAATAATATGAAGATTTTACATCTACGAGAATACAAGAAATTATATAATGTTTAAATAATAATGTAATATACGTGCAATTAGGAAAATATACATCTAAAACTAAAGATGCATAGGTATGTCGGTAGGTACCTAGAATATAAGACTTAGAAAATTACTTTTGTCTTATGATTTTGTATTTTAAAAATTCATTATATAGCAGCAGGTTAACGTTAACCATAATATTACGCTCTTAGAATTTTCGAAAAACATTCAAAACCGTCGAATCCGTAAGGAATTGTTATAATGTGTACCCACAACGAAATCATATGTGGTTGGGGGAGTATAATATATAATTTAAATACGAATGCCGTCAATTTGGACCTAGCCGAGCGACAGGTGGTATTTCAGGTGCAGAGGAGTTGTAGACCTATACGATTCTTCACTTCTAATGCAACAGTACAATTTCATTTTGTATACTTCATAATCATAAACGCTGTGTCATTGCTGTTACGGTGAATATTATTGTAAAGAACATAATTTATCAAATACCTATGTATTTTTTTTACAACCAATATAATATATAATAGGTACACTCTAGAGACTTACCATCCAAATATTTTATTTATTCCTAAAATAAATTATTTGAGATTTAATACTTGTTATGAAATATATAAATTAGGTATTGCTTATTAAAAAATGTTTTATCGTTTAAGGAATGTATGTATAATGGAAAAAATTTAAATGTTATACCTATAGATATCTATTTAAACAAAATAAAAATATATATTAAGATTATAAATTATAGTATGGATAACCTAATCTATATTATACTCGTCCGACTGCATCACTTAATAAGTATTATGAATAACTATACATTTAGGTTAGTCAGAATTAAATTTTTTATGCAGGTAATATGTAGCGACCTTATTGTAAAATCGTGTTACCGATAATTTATGTACTTTCAAATAAGTAATTTAAACCACGTTTAAAATATATAGCCTGTCGAAAAAAAAATAAATTGTTTTTTAGTTAATCTGTTGATTAGTTTTTTACAATTTTTGTGAACTTAAATATTTCAATAATGGTTGGACTTTATTTCACTGAATTTATTTTTAGATTGCTGTTGTCAATCAAAACTCTTGTCGATTAACACATCTTCCGCCAAAACATATTTCAGAGCAGGGGAGGACTGAATGGGCGATTTCCGCCTGGGCCTAACAAAAATTTGGGCTGCATAAATAAGTTTGGGCCGATAACTTATAAATATTTTAAAATTGGCCCAAAATTTTGCCTTACTTACTGTTTCCCCGTCTCCAATTTTTATTCACTGTCCATCTCTGTTTCATAGATAGTTTAGGTAAAAAAAACAACAGCCAAATATATAAATATAGATGCATAGATATACGTGTTTTGTACATAATATTTTAAAAAGCATATATTTATAAGTTTTTTAATGCACGAGAAACTAAGAAGAAACTATTATTAAAATTAACTAGGTACATAAAAATACATACAAGTATATAATCGAAAAATGGAAGACCATGTGACGTATTTAATTAATTGTAGGGAAATTAAAACGGTTGATATCAAACAACAAACATTAATTGTTATACTTATTATTTAGGACTTATTACACACTTATATACCAAATGGCAAACATAAAGAAAACTTATCAAAAATAAATTTTAATGATTGAACCTCGGAAATAATTTTTATTTTTTTATCCACTAAATTGTTATTGATATAAGAGTAACTAATTAGTAATTACAAATGCTTAGAAGTCATGACTTATAAACAAAAATTGAAATAAGTTCACTTTTAAAATTGTTTCAAAACAACCAAACAAATTTTGCAATGGTTGCACATTTGCGTGTACACCTTGCATGTTAATATATTACACGGCATTTAATATATCATAATAAAAATAATATGTAATTAACAATTAGATGGATTTTAGAAACAAATAATACGAATACATTTCTTGAGACCTATTTATTATAATTGGAAAAATATAAATTATTAATTACCTACCCATAAATATGTATAAAAGAAATTCAAAAAAATGATTTGCTATTAATACATTGTCTTCTTTGTCTATAATGTTTAAACAAATCATGTATATTCATACATATTATTTATTTATACCTGGGTATATTGTATGATAAATTACTAATTATTATACTCTATACATTTTACCTTATAAAAGTTCAAGTTTATCTTTAAAAACAGTTTATAAAAAATAAAACGTCTATGTACATTTATATTAATATTGAATGATATAAACTTATTTTTACATTTAATAATAATATCTATATAATACCATAATGGCATATTATTATAATTTATAACGAATTATAATCATTAGTACTTAGTAGCAATGTGAATATTCATTAAATTATTAGAATAATATGTTAAAATACTTGTTATTTTCATTACAAAACCTGAAGTAAAAAAAAATCGAATAATAATTTATACAGGAAAAACTGAAACAAGATTTTTGTTCACGAATAATTTCGCATAATTACTACGTACCTACATAAACCTTAATGTTGGTCCGTCTAGATTTTAAATGGGGTTAAATACTAAAATTTTGTCTTTGTGCAAATATCTTATAGTCAAATACCCGGATAAAATAAATTAATTCAAAATATTTTTTAAATTAATGCATATTTTTATTTTATGTAAATGTTAATTCCGGAGTACACGTACATCTTATAATAATGGGTTAGTCACCTAATCACATAATTATTACATCGATGGTTCTATATCGTCCAGATACAATTAATAGTATTGAACTAAAAAAAAATCACACTTTGAGACACGATATGTTGAATTAATATTTAATAGGTACTCGTTGATAAATAGATATGTGACCACGAATACCATAATATTATATAGTAAATAAAGTCTTGTAGATAAGTCCGTATACATAATTTAGTATTTGTTGGATTACCAATAATTGCATATGTGGATAAATATTGCAATTATATATTTAAAAAAATAATAATATAAATTATTATTTATATTTTAACCGATTGTCAATGGTGAAATTATGTTTTCCATACATTTCACCGCATAGTTTAAAATATTATTTTAATTTAAGTAATTATAGTATATTTAGGACAATATTCCAGTTTTAAATCTGTTACCGCCGTTATGCAGTGTATCCATCTATTTTGTTTTCCTGTTCTAACTTTCTGAGAGTATCTATTTATAATTGGGATGAAAACCTACTTTTTTCACTCTATGTTCATAATAGATAATATATTTAATATAGGTGTAGGCTCCCTCAAGTACTATAGCTCCTAGTCCTATTGTTCAACTTAGTAGAATTTAAAATTGATAAAGAGACTAAAAAAAATTTGTCACGCACATTCCTATAATATATAATTCTCGATGGGAACAATTGTATCTGTTTTTTTTCACCAACATTGAACCAAATAAAAGATTTATTCATAATAATAACCCTATACTCTGAGATGATTAACATTCAATAGCTTTCATACGAATCACTTAAATATTTTATGAATCTTCTGAATACAAATCTTATACTTAGAAAAACCATTTCTCATGATTTCCATGCTATATTCAACAACACAATTTGACAATTGTATAAAATATTGATACTTATATTCCGTTATTTTTTTTTCATGAAACCAATTATTATGTATATTTTCATACCTAGCAAACATGAAATAATTGCACACCGAAAGGCAAAAAAAAGTATTGTTAGTCAGAGATGTGCCCGTGTTATACGGTAAACTGTTTCGATTCCTAGCATTTAAAAATTAAAACTTTCCCCGGAATAACAAAAGACATAAGTATTATCATAGTAAATACTATAATAGTTTACAAAAACAAATTATCACGCAAGCTTTCTAGATTTAATCACAGGCCGCTGGACGCACAAAGCGTATAGCAAAACATTTGTTTTCGTTCTTTAACGCCATTCATTTATTTAAACCAACAGTTATATCAGAGAATCAGACATGAGACAGTTAAGTCTGGTGATTATACGATACGCATCATTTTTAATGCATGGCATAATCTACCATCGGATACCTGCGCCAAGCTACCGAATAGTTACGTTTCAATGACTATAGAAAAATAATAAAACTCTATTTTCGTGTTTTCTTGTTTAAAATGTATTTTATTCTAACGTTTTATTCCTTACACTTGACATTGTTTCCAGTTAAATGACTTTACATCAAAAGGGTGTGGTAACAAGCAAATAGAAATGCACATACAGTGACGTAACGGAAGAGTAGTAGAATATTTTTAACCGATTGGAAATAGTTCATATAACAAGCATTTAGTGCACCTGTTTCTTCGGTCATATTTTATCTTTTATCATGTTTGAATTACCAACGAACGATGTTATTTCAAAACCATTTTGAATTAATTGTTAAAATAAAACATATAATTTGGAACTTATTCTTTACGGGTACCTCCTATTCGTCGCGTGTCCAAATGTGTCATATCATATATAATATCATAGTAGGTTATACCCTACCCATAAGTGATTTCACATAAATATATTTATTTATTTTATAGCATGTCATATTTAAATTATCACGACGAATACAAAAATTATTAATGTGTAAATTGTTGGCACAGTTATGTTTCGAAGTTTGATTTCAAAAAAAGATAACCTATTTTTTAACTCCAATAGTCATTGTAACTATATGTCTATAATATGTATATAATATTAATACCGTGTAATATGTTGACAAACCGTTCGGTCTTTGCAGTGCCTATCTAAAAGAACTGTGGTAGATCACGAAGTAGCCTATAGCCTAGAGGGGTCGAACACCTAAGCAAACAATGGACTCCCACCGTGACACGACAGTATAGGTACGTAAAAAACAAAAACTCATAGGCCACACAGCTTGGTATGCCATTGTAACACCATTACTATTGTCTACTAATAGCTTAAATGTATTTTGATTAGAAATTAAATACTTTTATAATATTATATGGGTGCATTAAACATTTGTATATAATAGGCGGTATATAGTTTAAATGTAACGCACACACATACCATTATACACATACGATATACAGTATACCTACATATTATACTTAGGTAAAAGTGTATTATATATTATAATATAAATTACACAAGCCATGAAAATCTAGGTACATAAAAAGATGTACACCGACTATTGAACTATTAAATTGTAGAGATATTCGTATTATACTTAAAGTTGTGATTTAACTTTAAGAAACTTATTCAATGTTTTCATTATAATAATATAGTTTACTGCAGACTCAATCACATTCTGGTATAAATTATGACTCATTAGCTGGACGTAGACTTCAGAACATTTTCCTTTACAAGAAGGTGTATATTGTATAGGTATTTAAAATATTATAATATGCGTATATCGTATTAATTCGTATTTTTAGGTTTTATGAAAATGGATAGTCAACCAGCAACCTATAACTTAATCTACCATAATACATTTCTGCTTACGCCAATTTTACATCCATTAATCACTTTAATAAGGTCACACGAAAAAATGTAAAAACTATACATATAATAAGGCAGTGGCGGCGCCAGAACTTTAATACCAGGTGGGCCAGGCTGGGCCCCAAATTTTTTAGGGAGGGCCAAATTGTTGACTTGATATATATATAGGTATATATAAACAATAGTGATGACTGGCAATTTCGCAGAGGGGAGAGGGGGAGGGTCAATTTCCAATTTTTTTTACACTTCATCGTGTAAACTTACTAAAACAATGATTTGTAAACATGTATTGTATTAATAGTATTTATTTGCTAACAAAATATAATATATTCATGTAAACACTTTTTGATTTTTATGCTCCTTAACCCATAATTACACTCAATACCAATGAATATTTAATAATAATTTATTATTTTCGTATTCAGCCGCTGGAAAATACACGTTATTTATGAATTATGAGGCTTGAAAGCATATTATAGTGCATATAGTTTTCAACCCATTCAAAATATTGTTCACGCCATCTATTATGACTTAATATTTTCATATTTTAATAAATCATGATTTATTCATGAGATATTTTTTAGTATTCTAATATGATTAAATTTAATTTTTGGGGTGAGCCACAGGAGGGGCCGGAGACTTTTTAAGGTGGGCCTGGGCCCACCCTGGCCCACCCCTGGCGCCGCCACTGTAATAAGGTAATAACAAATACAAAAATCATAAGTTATAGGTATACTTAAATATATTTTATTTTTGACATCGAAATTCAAATATAGGTGTACAAACAATAGCTAAAATAAATGTTATTCAGTTAAAATAAATAATATGTATGGAACAAATTAAAACTATAATTTTCCTATACTCATCAAGAAAAAAATTATGTTTAATAACTAATTATTAAATAGGGTGACATATTACATTTTTATTACCTACTAGCTGATCCCGTACACTTCGTTTCCCGTTAAATGTACCAACTCTATATGACTCAAACTTTGTTCAATTCGTTATTTAATATTCGGTGTATGGTGTTCAAAATTTATCTTAACTTTTCTGTGGCCTGGAATACAAATTCTGATTCGCAGTAGTACCTATATAATCAGGTAGGCAATCTACCTGCGGTATATCGCGGACCCCCACCTTGCTGTTTGTACGTAACTTTATAATTTAACTCTAAAGTAGGTATCAAAGTTATATCAAGTATGTCACTGAACTCCTAAACGGCTGGACTAATTGTGAATGCCGAGTCTGTCGACAAATAATTCCTCCTCATCCACGAAGGCGTGGCATTGTATTATGTACGTAACTTATATGTGAGTATAATACGCTCAATATTTAGGTAATTGCGATACATATAATATCAACACACAGCGTACAAAAAAATTAAATGCATTGAATGAATACACTGATTTCAAGGCAACCAATAATTATTATTATAATAGATTTAAAACCCATGGCGACCATTTATAAACGAAAATTTCCACCGTAAATCTCTAAATCCCCGTTTGAGCACATCTCCTGGTTGGACCTAGGGGGGTGATTTGTGAATCTAAATTATCCGGGGCGTCACCCAAACACTTACAAAAAAATTCATTCAAATCGGTCAACCGTTTAGTAGGAGTTCAGTCACCCCACACAGTACAATTATATATAATATTATAATATAAGATTATATATTATATAATTCTACTATACGTGTGTTTGTAAGCGAACTCCTCCTAAACGGCTGGACCGATTTTGATGACATTTTTTGTGTGTGCTTTAGTGGGCCCTAGAATGTTTTAGATTCACAATCGGACCCGGTAGGCCCACTCCGTGGAGGTGCTCAAACGGAAATGTTGAAATTTATGGTGTATATTTTTGTTTATAAATGATTGTCATGGGTTTTAAAGCTATTATAATAATAAATATTGGTTGCCGTGAAATCATAAATAATTAAAAATTATTTATAAACAACGTTAATATAATAAAAACCAACGAAAATTTTTAATTTCATTACATACTTTATTTAATATCCTAATCGATTGAAATATCATGCAAGACAACGTCTGTCGGGTCACCTATAGTATTATTATATATATTGACAAAAAATAATAATACAAATCAACAAACATGCCCCATCAACCAATAGCAACCAATATAATATAATACACTGTTGCGCCACTGTTGTATTTTTTACATCCAGATTTCCTACTTCTCCAGTAGATTTTCCTAAAATTTTCTTTCGTAAAAACCTTCTCCTGGCAAATACGAACAGCTTAAAAAAATCTTGAGCCAAATCGGTTCAGCTGCTCTGGAGATTTGCACTTAGCAACACATTCAGCAATTTATTTTTATATTATAGAAGATATAAGATTCCAAATCGTGAATATTTTACTACAACAGCTAAACGCCTGTGGGCACTTATAAAGTTACTCGTTTTAAATAGTAGGCATACTATTAAGTTTATAAAATGCTGAAATGCATGCTTAATACCAATATGTAACATTAATTATAAATATAATAGAAATAACACTACCATTGATACTACATTAATTAAGAAACAAACATGTAGTACCAAGGTTAATAATAATTCGTAAAAGATTTGTTTTTTTTGTATCACATTTAAGTCATAAACATACAAGTATCTAAGTATTTTATTAAATCAAATAATAGATCGTCGTCCCTTAGGCTCTTTGTACATAATTATATACATATATAGGTGCATACCTCTAGTACCACCAATTGGCAATTTATACCTACAGTCAAATGACTACCTATATAACACTTAGATATTCTAACACTATGATGACATATTATTATAATGTGAAAAACAGTACGCTTGATCAACGTGTATCAAACCCAATTTTTACCAACAGATTGTGTATATATGTATATAATATCAGCATCTGAGCCTCATCTCTATTTCACGCAAGTCAAATTACGTGGTCCAGTATACGAAAAAAGAATTACCGACATGATATCTACCTATATACGTACTACGTACTATATATCTAATATTGAACTATAATAATAATGGTAGACAGTTAAATATACAGCGGGGCCCCTATAAACCGCAATAATAGTGTTTGTGGTGTGCCCCCTTTTCTATAATAATAATATCCTGGTCTAAATACAACAATATTACATTTCGAATAGATAATGTAATTATCATTATATTTATATACACATAACAATATGTCGAACAGCAAAAAACTACCATAACGGTAAGCGAGACTTATAATTTTGAAAAAAACCTTTCACAAATAATGATCGCAGGAATATGCATGTTTATAACGATGACAAATGTGTCATTATATTATTATTATGGTATAGTAATAATATCATTATCGATAAAGTACCTATACAACACACCTGAGAGTTACGACATGATAGGCTTTTCAAGAAGTTTTTGACATAAGCGATACAGTGATATTTGTGTCATATTGTCACAAAAACCTACTACAATATTATTGAATAATTTCTCTAGCTAATTTTGTTGAAATTATAGATTGATACCTAATTTTGAAGATTTCCAATAATAAATATCGAACACCTATATTAATATACCTATTGAAACTGGTGAAAGAAAAATTGGTTTATCGAACATATTGTGTTCTTAAAGCATTGGAACATAATTATGTCAATATGTTGTTATTAAAATAAAGTCAGATTAGTAAATTAGTTTATGAATTGTGCTGTTGTGAATAAGGTAGAGAAACGAGCAAAGATATAAAATAACTAAGATGCAGAAAATTTTAAATACCTATAGGTACTGACCTAATAAAAAATGCAGAATTTGGTAATTCGGAATCATATTCGGAATTCGGTTAGGTATTAAGTGATGAACTGGCTTATAAAATGAAGCCTAATAAACTTAACTTAACTTAAATAGAAAGATAAATAAATTTTTTTTTTTGAATTTTCTTATCCGAGTATGGTTGTCTGAAATATTCATACAAAAAGGTACCTATATGTTGAATGTTGTTTTTTTAATATAAGTGAACAAGTGGTACCTATATTTTGACTGTAAAAAAATTATTTTTGAATTGATTAGTTATAAAATTTAATACAGCAATAATTAGCGATTTTTGAGAGATTTTGCATTTATTCGTCATTCAGATTGAGCAGATCTACTTAATCCTAATGAGTACTAATAACAAATATGCACTATGTAGTTAATATCTTTAATATAATATGATTTATGACAAACTGCAATAGTAAATGTATACACTGTTTGTGTGATGTAACTATGTAAGTAGTACCTACATGTATATATTGTATAGTATAACATAGGTACTATACAATAAACATTAATGATAATTAGATCATATTATCAAGTTTTAAATTTACATTTATCATCACATATCTCAAACACTTTTCTACTCAATCTCATCTCATAACACTATGATTTAGCAAAACAATTACACTAAATTGTATTTCTTTTCAGATCAATTAAATATTATGATAAGTGTCACTTTTAATATTTTTAGTATAAAATGGTATTAGCGAACAAAGTACAACATTATATTATGAATAAATATTAACCTTAGTATTAAGAGAATGTATAAATATAGTAAATAGTAGATAAATTTAATTATATTTTTAAGAGTTTAACAGCAAAGATCGGTGCAAATAAAGAATATTAAGAGACACTCGCATCGTGTTATACAATTTAAGACCATTATAATTGTGTATTAGACATGCCAAAAAGAAAAAACTATTATGTGCACAAAAAATTATATATAGATATAAGGTTAAGGAGTATTTAAAAAATAAATTTCGTGTGTAGGTAAGTGCAAACATTTTTTTTAATGTGACATACCTATAATTCGGCGGGTGAAAGCCACAAGTGCAAAACATTTAAAGCGCCTTTAAAATAAAAAAATAATTTTTCTTATAATAATCTGAATATTTTGTTTTTGATTATGCCATGTTTATTTCCTTAAATAAACCATCCAATTTTAAACTTATGAAAATCATTTATTTCAAATATTAGGTACATAAATGTAGGTACATTAAGTAGGAGGAACTTACAATTACACTAGGTACTTAAGAGTTTACTGCCTTCTACTATAGTAGGTAAGTTCTATATACTACACGTCTACATCATTCTATTGTTTCCATTGATGATAATTGCCAAATCATAAATTTAATAAATACACAGAACCATTCGTTAAAATATAAATGTAGTTAAATAATTAAAAATTAAACCATTTTAAATAGATAAAAATTAT
Source organism: Macrosiphum euphorbiae (assembly GCA_949089665.1). Lineage (NCBI taxonomy): Eukaryota > Metazoa > Arthropoda > Insecta > Hemiptera > Aphididae > Macrosiphum > Macrosiphum euphorbiae. Next base: position 18,259,408 of record CARXXK010000001.1, on the reverse strand, counting down.
TATTACTATTATTTCAATGCGTTAATGATAAATATTATGAATATTTACTCATTAGTAAGAACTAATAAATAATGAATTATTGCAATATACTAGAAAATAATACACATTCACATTTCCGTCTCCAAACTAGTTGTGGTCTGTGGCTTATGCCTTATAGAATAATTGTCCTTTATATATTTCACCAAATAATATTTGATAATTTACATAAGTCAAACAGCATTCACAAATTAGATCATTTACAAATGTATAACGAATTAAAAAATATAGACAATAATGGATTCAAAGAAAATAAACTATAATATTAGGTGAATTTGTAACAATTTATTTAATAGTATAATTGCCTATTTAATGTTTTTTGTAATACTTAATAGCAAATTTAATACATAATTAAGAAACAATCTATTTTTTTTTATAAGATTATATTTGAAACATACGTTTTGTTCTAATTTTTCTAAATAATGATACCTATATTGCTTTCGTTATGGATATTAACCTAAAATATATCTTTTAATTTTAAAGTAGACTGCATAGTGTTGAGATGCTAGATAGGTACACAATGTACAACTCTTGTCTATAAATACAATCAATTTTTTATGTAGCTATTATTGTTAAGATATATTGGTAGTTGGGTCTTGGGTTCTTATTGTTTCAAATGCAACATTTCAATAGCTGAAACCAAAAATGGTATTGAACTTTCACATTTTTTTACTACGCTTGCATTGTTAATATTAAAAATAATTTAAATCGTAAATCTCAAACAAATATATCAATAATTTAATCGCTTAGATTTTTGATTAGTAGATATAGTTTATTACAATTAATGAATATAAACTGATGCAAATTTACTTTTTTACTTTTCAATACCTATACGCCGGCTATACATAACAAGAACATATTTTATTTATCTATTACGATTATGTTAATAATTCACTTCGCTTAATGAAATAATTATGAATTTATGAATAGAAAAATACATAGGTACGATTATTAACACCAACATGAATGATAATGTAATATATGATAAAAAAATAAGATGTCTACCTATACCTATAGTAGGTATATATCTTTTATAAACATAAGATTGTGGACTTAAACAATGAAAAAGTATTGCGCCAACACAATTTTTGATAACCAAATGAATTTATGAATAGTGTCTCCATTGTAGCACTATAGGTGTTTCACTATTTACAGCTGACTAAATAACTAAACTATACTCCAATGGTTCGGTCTTGTTAGAGCAGTGGAAAACATGCAAAAATACAATAAATATTAATACGAGAAAATATTCATGAATTTTCTTATAAGTAAACAATGTATTATAAAATGAGCAATGGTTGAGTATATTATATTGCCAAGTATAACAAACGATTTTCATAAATTATTCTACACGCTAGTTCGATATTTTATCGCTCACTTTACAGTCAACGAATAGGTACACATTTGTGTAAAAACAACTTGAGTTTAATAATTTAATATTAATACATCGACAAAACTGTTATTAAAATATATAAATTAAGAATTAAATTGCTATTTCAGTCGCACGTCTTTCACGACCTTATATAATGTCAAAATGGTGACGAAAGAAAAAAAACTACGTCATGTAATTGATACAACAATATAATGTGTTTATGGTGGGCACCACGGAATACAGATCGTGGTATGCGACTAGGACCATTCACCAAATGATATCCCAAGGACTGTGGTTAAATGAAATGTTTGAATTGCTCCAAAAATCTACGATAACCTATAGTCAAACCATGTATATGAGCTTCTATAATAACCCATTGACGGTCAATGTTGGGGGGGGGCAAGGGGACATGTTTCCACCCGGCGCTTTTTCGTGCTTTGAATATTATATTATAAGCAAACGAACTTAGTTTTATGTAAAATTATAATAAATAAATAATTTATATTTTATATTATTCAAGACTAAATACCACGATTAAAGATGTTATACATTCTGCAATCAACGAAGTGCCAACCGTGTACATAGATATTTTGTATTGAACTAGAGTGTTAATATCAATGACCGTGAAACTTAAACAATGTGTGGTTCAGACTTGTTCCTTACCATGGACTAAGATAATATGTATATATTATCTTGGTCCATGTTCCTAACTTCATAGATTATCACAAAATAGATTATATCGAAATCGTAATTCAGCCTTATCAACGATCAAGTTATTTGCAAAATGCGTTTGTATATTTCTTACAACATTTCACTTTTTATTTTTCAAATAAAAATATAAGGGAAATCAAACACTCAGTCAAACCTTGGCCAAAACTCAACGCTTCAAATCGAAAAGAAGATGTCATCATGAACCGACTTAGAATTGGTCACACGAGAGTCACTCATGGGTTCCTAATGGAAAAGACCGAACCACCTATATGCCGCTCTTGCAATACTTCCTTTACAATCAAACACATCATCATCCACTGCCAAATATTCACGGAAACTAGAAAAGAATGCGAAATACCAGACAATCTATATGAAGCCATAGGACCCTATGCTGACATACAAAAAATCATCAGATTTTTAAAAAAAATTGAAATGTACAACTTAATTTAACTTTATTATTTTTTGTTTCTTTAATAATCATTGTAAAAACCCCTATGTACGTAACTATATGATCTAATTGTAAGCTAATAACCATGATGTCGATGATGTAACAATAAAAAAAAAAAATAAAAAATATAAATATTGGATTTTATAGTCAATCAATCTATTCACATGAAAAAGCTCAAACCTAATAGAAAGAAAACCTGCACTTTAAATTCATACACTTCTAAATGGATAGGTAAAGATGTAAAATATAATTTAATACTGTTTAAATGATTAATACCATGAAAATATGAAATATGTATGTTTAAATTGAATTAAAAATAATGTTATATTGACAGAATACCGCAGTGGCTACAAATTCAATCAACAATCCACAAGAGGAAGACTTATACCCTAACCTAACCCTGATACATGTAAAGAAAGTGGTGATTGCGGGGCCATTGAAAAACTGAGGTATATTTTTTTGACAAAAACATAGAACGTTGATACAAATAAATGTTAAATGTTATGTATAGATATTAACATAAAATAAAATATTGTAATACATTTTACATTCATTTTAATTTTAGAGATTCTATTTATTTTTTTTGAGAATTTAATTTAAATAAAATAGATACTATGTCTCCCACTGGATTTTTTAAGATGGACGCCATTGAAATAGTAATCCATTTCTCAGAATAATTTAGAAGAAAAAATGAACCATTGATTTTTTCATTAAAAGCATTTAGTTAAAAAATAGATTTGGATGATTATACTCTACTGCAGACTGCAACCTTTCATTCGATACGGAATCAAACTCGGAATGGCGAGTGGAACGACCTGAACACCGCCATTCGTACTAATTATCTAAACTAGTAAAATTGACGGTTTCTTAAGAACACATTTTTTTGCTCAATAATCTTTTACTTTATTCCGTTTGCTTAAACATACTTTTCTACGAATAATGTGGTACCTACAGCGTTAAGTAGGTATTATAACGACATTAGCTTGTGTATTGTACCCACATTTAAACTAAAAATCAATCGAATTACAAATTACCAGATACTTTTTGCATAACTTTTAAGTATGTGCTGTACAATCCACTGTGGCAAATGCTAATGTTTTGATTTATGTACCTTACATTTAAAAAATAGTATTTTTCTAAATTATTTAACTCGCGATCTACTTTAATTTTTCAAATATTGAAAATAATATATAGGTAGAGAATAGTTTAAAACAGGATTTAATATTAAAAAATGAATTACTAGTGTAATTTTTTGATTATACTGAGAAGCTGACTAGCTGAGTCACGTTTTGTCATTTAAAATTGTCTATCCACGAAGATCTTGTAAGTGAACGGTTTCACGATTAATACAACAATTGAGAAAATTACATGTATTTTTAATAATAATATTTTATAGAATAATATTTTATATACATTTTCGATAGTTGTATTTTCCAGGATTTTTTTCTTTTAGCCAATTTGAAATCACCATAAATTTAATCTTTATCAAAAATAAGAATTTTGTGTAAACCAATTACAAGTTGAAATTTGTAGTAATTAATTATATTGTAATCTAGTGTGACCTAATTGAAGATATACCTACCATACATGAACAATTAATAAAAGGTATTATAGACGTATTATAGCGTAAAAAAGTTCACATAAATTTGATTCCAATTTGGTTGCATTTAGGATACTAAAAGTTAATAATAGTATGCAAATATAATTTCGCTATTATTAACACAACGTGCAATATACACCTGCAGGTCTCATTTATTAGGTACTTGTATTATTGCTATTATTTAATTTATTATTTATTATTTATATTGTCATGAACTATTTTAGTGGACGTATTAAATTGTCTATATCTAATGGACGGGCACATAGGTCAACGTAACATTAGGTTACGTTTCATATGTAAATATATAGGTTAAAATGTAAGAAAGGGCTTTAGGGTAATCTCGAATTTTAAATAATGGCTGTATGGGAGTATGTAATTTAGATCGTATATATATTTTAAAATTGTACGTGACCTATGACACACTTTGAGAAGAAATTTAGAAATATAAAATAGATAAATTATGAGCATATAAATATGTAATAATATTGTACAGAATAAATTATATTTATGCATGGTTTACATCTTAACGATATCGTACATTCTGCCATTTAATTGGCGTATAGGCATATTCTGCACTGAGGGCAAGAGGGGGGCAGTTTTCACCTGACATATTATCGTAGAGGCAAAGCTAAAGATATAATTGACACATTCACAAGCGCAACATATTGGAATTTAGATGTGCGTGATTATACTTCTAACTACCGATTTATTTAGTGAACGATAAAATTCTGAAAACAAATTGAATTTGTCGTCAAGTCTACTTGAGATCAACTTTCCTACATTATTGATTTGATCTCCTTGAAATCTAAAAAGTTATATTGGCAATGTAGAAATTAAAAATTGCCATATTTCGATTTTGAATAAAAAATCAAAAAATGTCGGAATTTAAATTTCAAGTAAACTTTACGACAAATTTAAATCGGGTTTCAGAAATCTTATTGCTCCACTAACTTGCTTTGACAAATCGGTACGTAAGTTCGCTGTAAATAAAATACATCTAAATTCCTATGAGGCGAAGAAAAATATCATATTTATTTTTGTGTGTGCACTGTATGCAATGCTACACCAATTACTTAGTTATAAAATATTTGTATTGTAAACACTTGAAGTTATAAATATTACAATATAGATAGTATTATACACACTACACAGATATATATAAGTATATAACTAAATATACTAACTAGATAGCCGACTTCGGATTAATGTTGAAGCAGTGAAAATGGCCGACTTCTCTTATCAAAAAGCCCATTGTTTATATTATGATTGATGATAATGAAGTTTTATAATTCTTTGGTGTATGCCGTATGGTATAAATGTGGTAAGTCAAAAACGCCTAGTTTTCAGGTAGAGAAAACAAAACATTGAAAAATCATTCATAATCGTATAAAAATATAAAAATGTTTGATTCTAATCACACTTTTAATTTTATACCGTACACCAAAGAATTATTAATTATTATAAAAATTATTATGCATAATAAAATCATTATAATAGTATAATACTATGCGGTAAAATTAAGTTTAAGATCAGATTTCCAAATTTCAATACGTAATATTTCAACTTCATCAGCTAGAAATATGTAAGCAGTGGGCTTTTTAATAAAAAGGTTGGCCATTTTTCCGACTTCAATATTCATTATTGTTGTTATAGGAAGTCGGCTATCTAGTTAGTTGATGTAACTGTGGTAGGTATTATACTTTGGTGTATTTTCACTAATTTTACAACTTCATGGATTGTTATAGTAGTGCGTAGTCCAGCATCAACATGATAAGATTTAGTAAATTATCTGAGGAGTATAATAGAAGACTTTGTCTTATTTCTTGATTAAAACATCAAACACAATAGGTAAAAATATTTTCTATCCCCCCCCCCCCAAAAAAAAAAAAAATGATCTAGGTAATCCAAGTTATGTCACTGGATTAGAATACTTTAAATACTTAAGTATACAAAAAAAATCAAATTACTATCTTAATCTATATAATATTATATGTATCCGTTATTCGTAATTTATCTCTCTGCACAAAAACAAAAACTGTCATAGATTAAATTATGCTAAAGAAATAATTAACAATTGAAATGATAATTATTTCGATTTAGATCTTATTAGGTAATGATTAAATTTAAAACAACACACAAGACACGACTAAATAGTAAGAAAAAACTACACCTTATTAAAAATTAAAATGTACATTATTCAATTCAAACCATGTTTCCTCTGCTGATGTTATAACAGAGACTTTAATAGTGGTCAATGGTAAAGAACTATAAGATTTTACGTAATAATAGCATTGAGTATAGAATATAATTTGTCAATATTGTATTGCCTACTGCAGGCTACAGTAATTTTTTGAATAAATTATTTGTTTTCTATATTATTTAATATTTAATACTATTGTGAACCGTAACAAATAAAATAAAAAACAATATTTGCACTTTTTTAGCAATAAATGTAATAATATGTATACCTTTGGTTATGATACTAAATTCTCGGCGAGTAAAAACTGTAGGAAAAAAATTAAAACCACGTCACTTTTTCGTATTTTGTCGTTTCCGGTACATGTCGACAAGCAAGTTTTGCACTCGCGGATATAACACACAACAAACACAAGGCACGCTCGGTCTAACGGTAACCTAAAGACAGACGACGACCGCGGTATCAGTATAATACGGTAAACAAACAGACATGAGCTGACGCGAAGACCCGGGAGAACCGACTAGCCCGTGTAATATGCCGGCGGAGTTCTGCTGGTCACAAACCAGAACCAGTTTCCTCTACTCTACAATCGAATTCCCTAGCGCGCGCGCGTTCCGAGTTCATGTGCGCATGTGTTCAAGGTCTGCGACTCGCCATTTTTCTCGCTAGGAATAGGGTCATTCCGTTGGTATAGTTGTTGTCTTGCTGTAATTTTTTTTTCTCCTCCGATATTCGGATTTTCATCGTAGACAAAATATTAAGTCACTTCCAAGAGGTCAGATCGTTATGTATAACATAATAATAGTTATAACCAATACAAACCGTAACACGGGTCACACAGCTGATACCTATACCGCGGGTGGTAGTACGATAAAAATAAACAACGCGATCCGTTTTCATGAAATATTAAGCCTTCAAAGATATTATATTACATTTTTTGTTGCTCATTTTACCTACTGATATCTATGATTTAATTATAATTTAAACGCATTCGTATTATTATATATACCTACTCGTATGAATTTATCTATTTTGAATCTTATTAAAAAAATAAGTCTAAGATATATAATATATCTGGTAATATATAATTATGATTAGTCTTCCACAATTAAACAAAATTATTTTTAATTGTTTTCAAATTCATAGAATATATAGGTATACCACTATACATAATATTATAGCGGCTAGGTACCAGCTATTACTTAGATCTAACCTAACTTAACCTCGCCTAACCTATCCTACGCACATCAATTTTTGTTTTGAAACAAATTCATGCAAGGTCCAACAAAATTATAGTATTACACTATTATTACTTGTGAGTGTGGTTTTGTTATTTTGTATTTTTGTAACCATCTACTTACATCTATATTTTAGCTCATACCTAATATTGTATTTTTGTAATAAATATTAGGTATAATTAATTCAATACTATTTCAGTATGACAATTAATGAACTATATTAGATATTCATATAAAAATATATTATAGAATATAATTAAATAGGTACCCTACAATTTTCAGTATAAAATACTATTATAAACAAGTATAGGTAATAACTAAAAGGTTAGGTATAAGTAATTAGTTGGTATAATAACTAATACCTAATTATCTAAATAAGTCGGAACTCATCATAAATACAAAATATTATAATATAATATAATATTTGATGTTTATTTATACTAAATATTTATATTCTTATAAGCGTGGTAAGGACTAGATAAAGTGTCTGAAAATTACACACATAGGTACCAAATTTATATTATATAAGTACAATGTAAGTAGGTACTAGGTACCTACTTATCTATATAGAAATAATAAGTAGGTACTAGAATTAACTAAAATGTAATTGTTATCACTTATAAGTTTATAACTTATCTAATATATGAATAATATATATTTCTAAAATCAAACACATAAAAGGTTAATTAATTAAGTTTTTTATTTTATGTATTTAAACAAATTATTTTCATTTGAACATTTTAAACGGATAGCATTGGCAAGCCCGGATTAAAGGGGGGCCAAGGGGGACACGGTCCCGGGGCCCATTGATTTTGGGGGCCCATCTTTATCCCCAAAATATATTTTTTTTAACGCGTCCAATAGTTAAAAAAAACAAATTATTTAAGTAGGTAGATATAGTAGGTAAATTATTATTAATAATTATAAAATAAAATTGTTCTCAATTTTATATCACGAAAAATTACTATAGTTAATAATGAACTATGTTTGCCAACAATTTTGTTTGTTTTTTTTTTTTTTGAACATTTTAGATTACCGATTTAACTTTTAACTTTTAATTATATAAAAAGGTAGTTTTAAGAAAAAAATATTTAGCTCTTGTAAATTAGGTATTTCAGTTAAAAATTATATTTATGCATATTATAATAGTACTAAACTTTAGAGAACCATAGTTAATAACCTAGCGAACCAAAATTAATCGTTAAACTGTCAAAATGTTCACAAAAGCAGCTTTACCGGATTCCATCAAAAAACATAGTGGTTAACATTTGAAAAAATAATGTCGATTTTAATATTGGTACAACTGCGTGTTTAAACATTTTGAAAATGTTATGAAAAATTGCCTGTTAAAAATAAAGAAACACGTATCTTTTTTTGTTTTAACGAAATTCCATATCATCGATCCATAATTGTTAAAAAAAAACCCTCTTAAAATGACATAAGATACACCTGTATATTTTTTGTATAGTAAAAAATTATACAATAATATAAAGTCGTTAATATGTAATAATACAATTATTTTGAATTTTAAGTTGAAAGGGGGCCCTCTAAGTGTATGGTGTCTCGGGGTCCAATTTATTGATCCTTAATCCGGGCTTGAGCATTGACCATTTTGGTGACATTGTACACTGCACATACTGTCACACTGATATTAGTGATTACTACGGCTAGGATTTTAATGCATTAAAAAATCTTAAAAAATCCACTTGAAAAAATGCAAAAATTACTTTAAAACTAAAAAATGCATTTTTAAATTCATTCATGATATATTAAACATTTTAAAATGATACTAAATTAGTGTATTTTTTGATAAAATTCTACGATAGATAAAATTACTAAATGGTTTCTATGATAAAATTGTTATCGAGTATCGACAATAACTTGTATGTATGTATGGTGTAATAAAAATTAAAAATAATAATACATAATAGGACGTATATAACGGAGATTATATTTTGACTATGATAAAACTGTTATCGACAATAACCTGTCGTATTATATAATTTATTATTCGTACCGACAGCAGTTTGTCGAAAGTCTCGTGTTAATAATTACAACAATTTTCGTTTATTTTATGAACAAATTGTGAAAAATGCTCTAAAAACTCAAAAAATGCAAAAACAAAATTACTTTAAAATAACCAGTAGATATTACCCAAAACACATTTTATACTTACGGACCAACGTTTCGAAATATCAGAAAAAAAGATGCCTTTGCATCATAAATACCATAGGGATGAGACCATACTTACACCAAATAATTTAGCAAAACTGTATAATATGTATTAACACAAGTGTATGGAGTAAAAAGTGAAGCGTAAACACTATATTATTATAAGCACAATACATAATAATACGGTATGCTAAAATCTGATAGTATACTACAGACTATAGAATACATATTATATAAATAAAGATAATTACACGAACAAAAGAATACCAATAGGTATACTTAAACGTTATAATATTATTTTCACTTAAGATGTTTGAACCAGTCTATACTTAAAACTGTGAATTGTGAATAGATACTGAAATTGAATCTCTTTAAAATAGCTAAAAATTATATAATAGTTTCTCTTTCACAGTCATAATATCAACTGTAATATTAATAATGTGTCACGAATTTAAAGCTTACTTTACTGAAGTATTTTATGAAAATATTACGAGACGTAAGTACTGTCATGAAACCATAATAGTACCTACTAAAGAAAATAATGTCGTAGATAGGCTGTACTTGTTTTAAAACAATAATAAGAAATATATCATTTTTTTCAGCATTCACGTAGAGTCCAACAACCGGTTTTCTATATATATATATATATTATTTTAATAATCGTTGTATAACATAATGTGTATGACGTGAGTTTTAAGAAAAAATGCACGATTTATTTGATGGAGTTTCTTGATAAATAAACTACAAGAATACAACCAACGAGCGAAAAATTTAAACATATCAGTACTGATTTTTCTTTCCAATTTATTTATCAAAAATAACCTAAAAGTCAATAATATACGAAAATAACATAACTTCAAAATAACTTTAAAACTTTAATTTGTACACACACCCAAATATCAAATACTTAAAGAGGGGCCCCATAGTAAGCAGTTCCCCGCGATCTCTAAAAACGATTAAAAAATGTACCTATACGCCCAATAACATAAATATGTTTTTGGGCCGAGTACTGATATTTTATTTTTATAACCGATTTTTATAACCCTTTGTTTTTTATCATAGAAACGAATAAAATGTAAAAATTACATAAGTCCCTTCTAGGTTAACAGGATGGAAAAGGAAGACCTGACAAGAAAAAAAATTACGATACTTAAACGTATGACAAAAGTTGTAAAAATGATATGGTTCATAAATAATTTAAGAAATATACTCAATACTCATGTCACGAAAATTCTAAAAACAATGTCTTGAAAAAAGTTATTACATTCTAATTTAATTTACATAAAAAAAATATTGATATTTTAAAAAATTCTAAAAAATAAACTACTTGATTTAGATAATTAATAATGTTCTTATAATTAGATTTAAAAATTGGCTATTTCAAATTTTTCCAAAAAATTCAATCATATTTAATTTTTTTTATTTTCAGTAATAAAAAATAAAAATATTTTTATTTATATTATATGTGTAGCTAAAATGACTATAAATTATATGTAAAAAAAAATTTGAAAATATTGATTATAACAAAAGTTATTTCCATCTGTCAGGTCTTCCTGTTATAGGTACATTCAGTATTTTATTTTAGGCGCCGCGGCAGTAATGCGAAAGCAATTCCAGTTGCGCCTTCGGTTACAAACTGAAAAAAAAATGTACATCCAGTATAATATACAATTATTATGAATTAATGGTTATATTTATATATTCTAAAAATGAGAGTTTAAAAAATTTACGATCAAAGAGAAAAAAGGAGGTTAGCATCCTTAAAAAATAAGCTTGTGTAGGGATCAAAAGCATATAGAGTTCATAGTCCTTCCTGTTAATCTTTCCCACAAGTTCTGTACATGTATGCACAAACAGCTCAAATTATTTAGAGGGGCATAAAAAAAAAGACGTGGGTATATGACCCACCTCCTTCCACATTCATTGAACTAAAAAAATGTTGATTTTATCTTAGTATCTGTATAATTATGTTTTGATGTAAAAAATTATGGCCTAGTTTTTCATCAAATTAATTTACAATATTAGGTACCTAGTTTTATATTACTGGATAGTGGATAGGTATATATGATATATTTCATTCTATTTCAACACGAGAATAGATAAAAAAATAATAACAACGGTATTGAATTATCAATTATTGTCTAATTTGCTGATAAAAATTATAAATGTATAATCTTTAGTTTCTACTTCGTGAAGTAACATTGACATTTGACAATATTATATTCGGAAAAAACAAGTTGGTCCCAGAGAAATCCGGAACAAAATATTTAAGAGGACTGAAATCTTGGGGAGGGGGACTATATACGAATTTTAGGTTCTAGAAATGATAATTAATGTAACATAATTGTAATGAAAATCATGACAATCATTTACGACACAGAGAACTGGTTAATTTTTTTTTCTATCAATTTTTGCCTATGTTCGAATCATATGTGTAATTCTATTTTTACGACGTAAGTGCAGGCCTTGACAACAATTAAAAAATAAACTAGGTACCTACCTACTAAGCTTTCGACGCATAACAAATATTCTATACCTAAATATATAATGATTTTAGAAAGTTTGGGTAATTCAAATAAAACAAATATAGTCATAATGTCATAATATATATAATATGTAATATGTGTGTATTGTGTATAGGTAGTATAAGTACGTATATAATACAGCACGCGTATGGAAAATCCTAAATACCTGCAGGCATGCAGAAGCGTGTTAAAACCATCACTATATATTCGATGTATTGTCATGGTAAAAATAACGAAATTATCATTTGAATAATACCAAACTATCTGAATAATCAACCATAATTAATTTACAATAAACCATTTAAAAAAACGTTTATATTTATTGCGGTACATTTTTAATTAATTAAATTATTATAACGGAGATAGTTAATTACGAATCATTATGCGTATATTATTAAAAGCTATTAAAGTGTGTACGGCTTCTAAAATATATTAAATACTATATAATATTATTACCTACATAGTAGGTACACAATACACATACACTATACGTATCGTTGTAGACTTCTGTATTATGCTATATACGTGTACAGTGTACTAAACGAAAACTTAAAAATGCAACGGAATCTATAAAAAAAAAAATTGTGGTGGTTTTCGTGTTTAACCTCTATATGCGTTTATATATAATATAATATACAACAATAATCATTAGCTAAGTGAAAATGAATAGACGATTTAATATTGCAGCAAAAATAATGAAAATAGTATTGCAGTTATCAGATGATCTACTTCACACCCTACCAACAGAGATGCGATTCTGAATAACATTTCCGGACATTTCTGTAGATAATCCTACTTAAAAACCGGTTGGTCGACAACGCGTAACGCGTCAGATGAATTCTTGTCGGTCGTACTCAATAATTATCGCGCAACCATTAAATAATCGAAGTCCTTTTACAATATGATAATAATAATAAAAGTAACGTTACTCGGTCCTATTACTGCAGTATATAACAGTCAATTGGTACTTAGCTGCACAGCCTACACTATACCTCCAATATACAGACGTACATGACATGCCTATACATCTCATATATTTATATAAATTTATCCTGTGAGTGTGATCGATACACGGAATACGGTACTCGTGAAGTCCCCAGAAATTCATACATATATGTACACACACACATACCCATTGAGTGTTTAAAAAGGATTTTTAAAGGGCGATGCAATGATGCAGTGATGCACAGTGGTTTTATGAACCTGCGAGAGGGAGGTTTAAAATTGTGTAAAAAAATTTGAATAAAAAGTTAGTCCTATAGTAGGATTTACGACGTTTTGACCTATCACCTACGATCTACGTATAATACTTGGTCATGATTTATGACACTTCTGGTTAGATAGGTACATCCACTATCCACAGTTATACCAGTTGATAGGTTTATAATAATATACACCTATATAAATATACCTAGCGCCGGATAGGCAAGGTATCGGCAATCGGCCCACTGAGTTTTAACCAGCCCTAAAAAAGTTAATGGCCCAATTTCATGACATTAACACAGTGTGACGACTTGTGAGTGAAGGCCTTTAACAGTTATAAAGATATACGAGATATAAAACTTTAAGACGATGATACGGCGTAGGTACCTGTGATTGTGACGTAGGTACCTATTTCTAATCACGATATAATATTATATTCGGCTCAACTGGAGGATCAGACTCTATAGCCTCTAATGAATAGGTACTGATGATCAGTGTTCAGCGATTCAGTGGTCTTGTTCTTGCACACGTATTGTGGATATACGTCCAGTTGAAGTGTCAGTAAGCAGGTACCTATCATGGCTAGAACCAGTAACCAGTGACCTTATATAATGTACCCATAAGTATGTACTATATACCTACCATAAAAACGATTTCCGCCTCGTTTACAAAATTGCGTATTCGACGCCTTGCAGATGAACGACTTCGTCCGTAGTGGCGTAGTACAATAAGAATATACAATCAACATCGCATTATAGACTCGTTGTCAAACAAAAAAATTAAGTTTAAACATTGAGTTAAATAATAATGACCTACTGAAAATTTGTATCAACGGATCGTGCCGAGACGTGGTGAAGTGAACTAATATTCGGCTCTTCTGCGAGTACAGAATTGCGATATGGAAACGGGTAAATATGGTAGTTAGGTAGGCAACCAGATAATCATAATATTACAACCGCATCCGAACAGAACTAATTCATTTAAATAACTAATGCATATTAAAACGCGTCCGTGTCAAACGTCAGCCATTGATAACTGATCATACTATTCGAGTGATTGAAGAAAACTTATTTTTATGCCGTTCAAAAACACAGCACTAGTGTACTAAAATAATAGGTACTATATATAAGTAGGTATGTTTCACATAACTACTCTGATATTATAATGAGCTTTAGTCATCTGTAGTTATTCACAAAACGTTTGAAAAACGGAAACCGATAAATGGAAGCCGAGCAGGTCGATAATTTTATTTATTGGGAAATAAACCAACAAACATCATATTTATGTAATAAGTACATGTGTATAAACTGTTTTATAATTTTTTAATGAACTTTTATTAATAATCCTTACAAGTTATAATAATACATACTATCCTTAGTCCTTACAACATAAAATAATATCATAAGGTATCCAAAATCACAATGTATGGATAAATATATCTCATTCAAATTGAAAGCACTCAGTATTTTGTTTAGTAAAATATATAAAATTAAAAGGTTAAAATTATATTATATATATAATATGTATTTACGAATAACGTAATAATTTGTATTTTTCAACTTAAGTTATTATTGATTTAACTTTTAACATATAAAATATAAAAATTATTACAATCATCATTTGTGCGTGTAATGATTTAAATAAATAAAATACTTATACAAGGTTAAAATAAAAATATATATTTTATTTATATAATATAATAATATATAATATGCTCGTCCATTAATCAAGTCAAACAAATCATTAATAAAAATTTAAAAAACAAACAATTTTTATCTTTCCTTAAAGTGCCAATTCTATAAAATAATATTAAAACAATTTATAGCTATCTATAGTCTTTTAATTTGGCACTTTCTTAAAGATTGAATACTTATACAACTATTATAATATCCATTTGGATTTAAGACTCTCAATGTTTTCTAAACACTAAAATAAATAGCACCTAATAATTGAGATTTTTCTGTTCAACTAAGTCCAAAAAATTATTTTGAGCATAAAACATTTTTCGTAACATTCTAGGTAACAAATAGATAATGGTAGACACGGATGATTAGTCCAAGTTCTTATATAAAGAAATTCATTTTTTTACACAATGTACGCGGCTAAATTTGTGGTCGATACAACTGATGAACAAAACAATATTAACAATAATTAACCCGTAAGTGGTATGGTCCGGTCCCATAGACCGCTGCAGTTTTTGTTTTGGTTTACTTCTTAAAATGTCGTACCACTTACGGGTTAAAAAAAAAAAAAAATAATAAACTTAATAGTAAAACAATCACAAGAATAAGTTTCACCGGCTGAAGGGTTTCTGTGAAGACTCCGTAGCACACACAGTAATATCACCATTTCCGAAGACAGGCCGCCGCAGACCACTTGGATGACGGCCTACCAAAAAGCCAATGACATTCATCATATACGCAACATAAATAGAGCGACATTGGCAATATCATTTGATTTAGCGCCATCGACAATACGCATTTTAGGAGACACCGGGCTGCAAATGTTATTTTGATTTTTTTGTTACAAAGCAAAACCAAACCACAAAACAATCACACAGTTTAACAACGTTAGTTAATTTAATAATATATAATATAATAATAGTTTAATATTTACCTCAAAGATTTGACCAATGATTCCACGGCTGCGTATATCCTGTCGAAATGTGGACGGTTTTCTGGCTGATATTGCCAGCACTGTAACATGAGACGATAAATCTCGTCGGGTGTTCCTTCAGGAGCAGGCATTCTATAGCCTAATAATAATATAAAATAAAATAAGTTACTAAATTCATTATTTATTGTTAGTAAAAATAACCAATAATCAGATTAATATTATAATATTGAGCTATGACTACTCTTAAAATTATCTATTAATCATTTTGCACTAAATTATTATTACCTGTATCAATTTTTTCCCGAGCCTTTGAATTGCTAAGACCACTGTAGGGTGTTCCGCCTTTAGCAAATATCTCCCAACACAGTACACCATAACTCCAAACGTCACATAATGTTGTATATTTACCTACACACATAAAAGTATAGAATAATAGAAAGAATCTCATATTTTCAAAAGTGCATCCAATCCTTTGACTTACCAAAATTAAGAGCTTCAGGAGCTGTCCATTTAATTGGAATTTGTTTCATACCGTCAGAAACTATATACTCTTCTTCTTCTCTGGACATACCAAAATCAGAAATCTTCACTATATTTTTATCATCTAATTTGAATAGGGAAAATTACATAATTAGTTTTTTGTAAGTTATATTTTAAAATTTGAAATTTTTTATCATAATCTTTTGATATACTAATAATAATGGATGTTAATACTTAATATATTGTTATTACCGGAAGGGTTTCTAATGGTAGCTATATGATGATGCTCGTTTTGGTACAAATTTTTATTGCGACTAGTTAAATTAATACCTACAAAGTATACCTAAGGTGTTATTTTGTAGTTTATTTTATTTTAATAGATTTTTTATGTTTTTTAAGTCATTTTATATGTATATTCGAATTTAAAAAATGTTATTTCAAGATTCTAACGGGAATTTTTATATAATTATAGATATATTTTACTACTAACACAAACAACTAACATCTATCTGGTTTTACATTTGAAATTCCATGATAACTAATAAAACTGATATATGGGCTAAACAGCTGTACCTATACCTAGGTACCTAATACTTTTAATTTTTATGATCAATGAATTCAACATTATCAAATCTACATATCACCAGAATATCATAATAAATAATTAAAATAATACCTACCTAATATTTGGGTGGTAACCATAGTTTTTTAGGGCATTTCTGCACGGATTTTTTAAATTATAAGACATTTATTTTTTAAATAACAAATATAATAATAATATAATACTACAGTTTACAGTTAACGAAGGCATTGTATCTGGCCGAAACATATTTTAAAGAAAAAAAAAATATTCAATTATTTTCAAAATACATATTACTACAATAAGTACCTATTTATTGCCATTTAAACGAAATAAAACTATAGTACAAAATATGACGAAACCAGAAGGTATATTGAACATAAAAATATTTTATCAATTAAGTGATTATATATTACATTTTTAGATTTGACGGTACAGACAAATTTCTACTTAAGTGACCTGCTAAAGAAAAAATGTCGGGCATCACTTATATAAATAGTAAAACAGTGTATAAATTATACATCCGGTGTATACGTATTATAACAATAACAAACAGTTTCATATTATGATTTAGGTAGGGTTTAAAAACAAATTAATAATAACATGATAGTTTGTAGTCCACCATTTTTTTGTTTTTAGGATGGACATTGATAAGAAGCGTACGTAGGGATACCATTTTTTATTTTACTGAAACCGGGACAGATGTTTTCTGTAATTTTTAACACTCCGCTGTGGTCAACCACCAGTTTTAATATCCTGATACTATTCGTAACTGGAATACTACACATAATGGTTTTTTTACATACGATTATAAGGTAAAATCTAGCTCAATGTTACCGTAATGAGTAACCGACAAAATTATTGATTAGCTATAAGAGATAAAACAAATTGTTGTAACTGACGGGAAAGTAATATGAACGCATTCGTCAGTAGTATTGTCGTCACCAAGTCAATAAAATAATTTAAAATTTCGTCAGTCAATCGAGTAATCAACTTTATTATTTTATCATTTATCGAAGCAAAATTGTTTTTCTACTAGAAATGTTAGTAAAAGACAAAATGTTAACATAAATTATTGAAGTTCAATTCCTAGAAAATTGGCCGTCCCGAAACACCTTATCAATATAATATACCGGAATGTTATACTTAAAAACTAAAACGGCAAAACCGGTGCATACTTCAAAATAAGTAAAAAATGTTTACTTATGTCTCATTTTCATAATACATAATATGTATTTAATAATTAATAAACTTACCAACTAAACAGTTTCGAGCTGCGAGATCACGGTGAATGCAGTTCTTACTTTCTAAGTACATCATGCCAGCGGCTGCATCACGACACATTGAGACCAATTGGAGGACAGACAAGGTCTTAGAATTATTTCTTAAATACGATAACAAAGACCCTCCTGTATAAACAAAAATATTTACTTAGTAAATGTCTACCTATACTCGTCAAAATAGCACATATCCAGCACAAGTCCAGACGATTAGTAAGCTATGTTAAATCAAAGCAGCAGCTTAAATTAAATAATATAGCTGGTTATATTCAAAAGAAAAAAATGATACCAGATTATATTAAAAAATACTTGCCTGCGACTAGTTCCATGACTATCATAATAGGTTGTTTCTGCACACAGATACCGATTAGCTTAACAACATTAGGATGGTCATATTGTTTCAAAATACGACCTTCCTGCAGGAATTTCTTTTTGTGCTCATCGGGTACGGTAACACGACATGTTTTTACCGCAGCTTCCTTGTTGGTAGACCGTAATCTTGCTTTATAAACATCGCCAAAATTACCCTGAAATTATAGGTACATATGAAAATATGAAATGAAAAATTATTTATGTACGAATATACGATTCACATACTCTGCCTATTTTTTCAAGCAGTAACACATCGTCATTATTTAATTCCCATCGTTCTCTAGGGATTGGCTGTCGAAGTATAGCTCCTGAGCGACTAGTGACTGGTAATGCACTTTGGTATTGATATGTAATAAGTTCTTGAATGGTAGGGAATGATGGTCCTTCAAAACGAAACTCACCCTACATTCAAAATAAAAATTGTTGAAATTATTAGTACCTATAATAATTTTGTTTAACATAGTTTGTAAACTTTTCACTTACCTCGGAAGTGGTTTGAACAATAAAATGCTTGTGGCCACCCCAACATACAGACAACACTGTCTGATTCTCATCGTTTCTAGTAGTTTCTCTCACTAAAAAGTCCCCTTCTTTTGTTAAAAGTCGAACAACTTCTTCTCTCGGTAATACTCCATGGAACCATTCTTCTTCAATTAATGATTTCACAGAAGACCCAATCTAAATTAATAATAATATTAAATGTATCAATCATATAAATTGTTGTTTAAACTATATTTTTCCCATTGTAAACATCACATGTTGTTTCCGTCTTAGACATTTTTAAGTTAAAAATAATTCATTTTACTCTGGCGTTATCAAAATTAAAGTAATTTGACATATTATCAAATTTAAAGTTAATAATAATATTATCTAGAGCCCCAAGTAGGATTTTTTCAATATTTTGATTTTATAGCAAATTATAAGCGTTTTGATATTGTAAATTCTAACGGAAACAACACATGCGGGTATATAACATGAACTTAAAGTAGAAAAATACAATGGGTTTAGCAGAAAGACTTCAACAGTTCAACGTTTCTGAACAAGGCACTAAAGAATATTGTTATAACATATAAGGTTAAAAACTCTTAACTCATTAATATTCATCCCAACGATAGAAGTTTAAATAATAATACTAATAACTTAAGAAAAAAAATCCAATACATTTTTATTCACATCACACAAATTATTAGTAAAAATCATAATACAAATAAAACATTTGTAAGCACATCATCGAACATTGTAAAAACGAGTATTAGTCATTCTGAAATAAATGAGATTTACCTGAGCTGATAAAATGAATCATCAAATAGATGATTTTATATATTATATTATTATATAGAAATTATCAGCTATAGTAAAGTAATTGCATACGGTTATGTTAGTCAAAGCTTACCACACTAGGCAAAAAGTTGTTAGAATTGTTGTCAGCAAATGGCACAGGCGTGACTATCGGTCGCATATCAACAATAACCGATCCATCGTTTCCATCTAGACTGTCAGAGTGATAGTGATTACTACTATCACCGTTTTGTGGACCTACTCCTGAGCTGGCTGTAGTTGTAGTAATGGCACTGTTATTGTTTTGCACTGAATTTGAATCCATCGAAAGGTTACCATTCCCCGAATTTGGTACAGACTTACGACGGAATGGTTTACGTAAGATGTCTACCAAGCTAGACGTAGCCAGTGTAGTAGCTATAGTCATCATGGATGAAGCTTGACTAACGTTACTCAACGAAGGCCTTTTCAGAGTACCGTCAACCTGAAATTTGAATAAATGATGTAATTTATATCATTATGTAAAAGTAAAGAGAAAGGCTAGAAATTAAATATAAATTAAAATATAATTAACTTACAGTAATGTCAATATCGTTTATGTCCAATGATGGAAGATCGCATCCAGAAGGCAATTCTTCACAACCAATTTCAAAAAGAGCTTTTTTTATAACATCAACTTGCTTTTGTAGTCGATGTTCTTCGCTTTTGAGTTCAATCAATTGTATTTCGCTAAAAGGAATAAGATTTTTATGCAAAAAAAACTATCCAGTTCGCACTAAAATATCGTTCTCAACTGTTAAATACAGCATAAACACAAAAGTGTATAAGTATTAATATATTTCAAGTACGAAGAGATAAATGGCTAAAGTCCAATTGCCCACACATTTTTTTTCAGCACAATAATTTTTTTAATGAAGTGGGACAGAGTTTGAGCGGAAACAATAATATTGGTGATAATTCCAAACCTATCAATAACGTGTTTTTATAATTTTATAGTAAAATTCATAAAAATGTGTACGATCTATTTTCTCTGAATTTACTAACTAAAAATATCGTATAGATACGAACCATAAAAAAATTAATTAAAATATTACACAAGAATTTAGGTATATAATATCTGATGACCCCTCAATGAAAATTATACATTTTATTGTATTCCAAGACAATAGAGAATACATTACAACTAATTCGAGTAGGTACCTACTTATATAATACCTTTTTTTCCATTATATCATATATCATTTTATTTAATTTTAAATGAAAAACATTATATTTAGTGGAAAAAAATTATATAGGTATATAATATGAATTGGTGCCTAACAATGTTATGATTTATGGTAATATAATACAATTTAAAAACCGTATGGTATGTCTTTACTGCACACTAAACAAACGCTCAAAAGTATAGTTTTAATATATTAATTAATTTTTCTACAAAGTGAATAGCTTATTGGGATTTTGTTCTCAAACCGAATATGCAGTTAAAAAAAATATTAAGTTAAACTGG
Source organism: Macrosiphum euphorbiae (assembly GCA_949089665.1). NCBI lineage: Eukaryota > Metazoa > Arthropoda > Insecta > Hemiptera > Aphididae > Macrosiphum > Macrosiphum euphorbiae. Next base: position 18,237,793 of record CARXXK010000001.1, on the reverse strand, counting down.
TAGGTACCTAGAAATTGTTGGTATACCTATTTATATTATATTATAGGTAGGTACATCTGCAGATATTAAATATGCTATATCATAGCGGGTAACTGCCTATGTTGGGCATCGGTCGGTGGTCGGCGGACATACAGAGAAATTAAGGTACAAATATCACGGAACAATGTTGTGTTCCTATCGGCTATCATATATACATAACACTCGAATGCTCAATTGATGACGGGAAAATGGTAATAGTAATAATAATAATATAAACGCAACACAAATCGATGTTTGAGATAACAAATGCACAAAGCCTGCACGTTGACGTTTAGGTATACCCCCCGACATCATGACTTACGAATTATTTTCCGACTTGTTATCTACACTGGTTTCTATGGCGTCTTGGCATTCTTTCAGCCGGGTTTCGAGTTCAGTCATTTTATTGCGCACCCAGTCCATAGTCAGGTTGTCGACTGCCAGCTGGTTGGCTTGCAGATGTCCAGACGTATCGCCTTGCACTAGCGCGTCGTCGAATGAGATCTCGACGTCATTTCGTTCAGTCCTGAAAGGTCGTAAATAATCATTATGATGTGCGTTAATCACGGTAAAATGTCCTACAGATCTCGGCAACGAACACGGGTGTTTAAGTATTTATTATCCTTACCACTTTTATTAAACTAATTCCTTTGCACACCCTAATTGCTAGTATAATAATAATATTGTATTAATACTTATTCGGTGGTTTGTTGTTAGCCGGTTATTTTGAAATATTTTTTTCGCAAGAAAATTGATGCACCACAGAGGAATATTTTATGTATGGAAATAAAAATATAATTTTAATCTTAAGATATGTGAGGTCTTAACAGCATCATACACCGCCATCATTACCTATTCGTTTATTATCACACATTGTTTAGCTTTTATTATACATACCTATATAATATTATATATTATAGGCAATTATAATATTTTAATATTTATATAAATTATTATACCTAACTTAGTATATTCAAAAATATAAATAATTTATTTTGTATATGTTATAATATTCTCTAATATATACGTAGAAATTTGGTAAAATTATGAGATTTATAATAGTATATAAGTACTGTTAATTTTTAGGGGAAGCTATAATATGTCTTTGTTTATTAATTGAACATAACATTATCATTGAATTAGTATTGTTATACAATACAGTCTATTAAAATGTTGATATAGTATTATAATCCTAAGGTATTTTGTCAGTCGAAGACGAATAAAATACAAAAATATAGGTTTCATATCTATATTTATTATATAGGTAGTCAGATACTAACTTTTTTGTATAGTCGTTATACTCCTCACACGGTTGTATGATATCCGTGCACGATTCCATACGCAAACCTATCTGCACGAACTCTTCGGACGCCGGATTCCATTGTACTGCCAATTCGGTTAAGGCATTTTTCCTAAAAATTTTAATTAAAAAAAATTAATACCATTACTGTTTTTATACATTGTTTTATCGACAGCATAATATTATTGTTCAGGTCAAACGACAATTAATCAATAACACTAACCAATCGGCTATAATGTTTTCCAGCTCTTGTTTATGATGTTGCATAAATGCCGGCATCATTATTGTCTGGAAGTCTTTTTCCGACTCTTGGGCTTCCGCAATTAATAGGACGTATTCATTATGTACAAGATGCAATCGCCGACAAGCCCTTTGGTATTTTTCCCGGACGTCGTCCAATTTTCTCCCTCCTCGGCCGCCTATTTTAAACATTTATATACGTAAATAGTATTAACAAAAAAAAAAAAGTTATAAAAATCGTTGATCGATTTTTTTCATATTTTAAGGATGTGTATTATCTGAATAAACTTACTTTTGAAAAAATGTTCTTCAAATCTTGACCTCATAGAACGATAGGTTTCTAGGTGTTTGGTGTAATCTGCTTTTTTTCTTGCCAACTCGTCGACCAACTGAAAAGCAGAAATGTCATTGAAGTATTATGTATGTGTACGGATTCTTATCAACTAATAATTATTCCATTCAATAAAAATTTGTCAAATCACCCAGTTACAATAATTACCTCCTGCCAGGTATTAACGTCATACAAAATTTTATATACATCGAATTTCAATACGAGCTACACTAGGGTAAATTACAAAATTCTAATTCTGAATAAATATTTTTTGGATATAAAAAAAATGAAAATTATGTGGCTTACGTATGGTGTGTCGTGTTTTATTAATTGTGTTATTTATTTGTTTCTTTCTTTTTTAAAAATAATAAATTGTTTAAAGTCGAATGTTCGTTCGCAATATCTACCATAAATAATACGATCTTAGATATTATTGTAATGTTTTATTGAAATTGCAGAACTCAGAAGATTAAATTATAATAACATATTAGTATAAATACGAATATCAGACAGGCGAGTAAGTGCCCACTTAATACAAGAAAATCTTTAAAACAAAACTCCAACTGGTAAAACGATTAAAAAAAAAACCATCACGTAATATTATTGTATAACTGTATAAGCAAATCTCAGGAAAAACCCATGGTTTAATAAATTGCACGTAGATACGTATGGAGTGAATGTTAAGTAATCCTGTTTAAATGGCGATCTTAATTGAGTATACTGCTTTTGTCAGTCGATCGAAATGATGGCCTCAGCGCGTATTACTGACAAAGCACTTTTCAGTGATGCAAAATATAATATTGTATTATGTAAATACTATCTCTAAGTACCTATTCTCTACAAATATTATATCCGTAGGAATAAAACAAATGTAGTAAATTCGTTTTGCATACTGAAAAAGACCAAATGTAAATAACGGGATGACAAACTTAATGTTTAAATATAACTCTGACCTCCCACACGCGCAGTAATATTATAATGGCATAGGTAGTATATGTATGCAGTCTGTTCAGATACACGTATTTCAACATTTGGCCTGATGAAATTATTATGTTTATAATTTCATATGGCAATGGAAAATATTTCAAAATTAATCGTATTTCTATATTTATCAACACCGACGCGTTCGACACAAATTATAATGAATACAAATCTTATATAATAAAACAATTATTAATTTAGTGATCATCATTTTCAAATAAATACTGTGTTAGTAGTAGCCAGTAAGTTTGCATTATTATACGATATAAGCCATCCATAAATCGTGTTGTCCTTAAAAATGTACACCATATATTATTAAAAAACAGCATTAAAGCACCACGGGGATGAGTTAATTATAATAGTTATTATTATTAATACATAAATATAATTTGATGACTAATTTAGTAGATATAGTTGCATTTCTATCGTTTTCGAAATATTTATTAATTACTATCTAAGTATTTGTTGTACAAAGAATACAAAAGTGGATTCATCGTAGAAAGTATTCTCTTTGATGATTTATTCTGTGTGATAGGCCGCTTACTATACTCTAATATTAGCTGCGGTTATATACTTATATAGTGACGTGAAATACAAGGATATCAAACTTTAGTACTCTAAATTTAACATGACATCACACATATTACATATATTATATTAGATATAATTGCTATAATTCTATAGCCTATAAGAAAATTATTTCGAAATATACCTAATTTAATCATCGTGGTACCTTGATCAATTTAATACGCTTTATTAATAGTTATTAATCAACAATCAATATTAAAAAATTGCATAATATCTAGTCTTTAACTGAAAGAATCGTTAATTTCTAATATTTAATGTGCCGAAATAAATCGTATTGTGTATCATTGACGTAAGGGAATAATTAATAAAAATATATAAGTTAATAAAAAATTATCAATAAAGAAGTATACGCTTAATCAGTGTAAACTTAGGTCTTAAAATATATAATAATGCAAGTTTATTTAATACCTATCAATAAATTAACTTCCATATAATTTATAATTTTTACATAATATTATAAAGTAATTAACTCGGTTGGGGTCAGTACAAGCTACAAGTCAACTACCTCTGCAATTAACTATACACATTTAAGAAGAAAGTAAAAGTCCAATAAGGTGTATACTGTTTTAGTTACTTTGTATAAGCTATTATAAATTGTAACTTATTATATAATGACATCTAAATCCCTGTATTTTATAAGCAAAAAGTATTTCAGATATTAAAAAAAAAAAATTTGAAAATTTGAAAATATTACTATAACCCTTTAAATGGATCCACCCTGAGGATAGTTAAATTAAATTTGAAAATTAAACAATATTTACAACTATTTTTAATATAAAATCAAATTTGTGTTTAAAAATGAGAAAACAATTTTTTTATGAATTTGTGTACTTATACATGTATTCGTACGTATAGAATATTATAATGAATTCTCACAATTATTTAGCTAGGAAATTGTTTAAATTTTCTTTCATAATACTCACAAAAAATGAAATACCTACAATAAAAATTGAGTTTTTTTTTTATAAAAAAAATTACAACAACAAAATTATAATATAATGACGTGGTTTTTGTACGCAAGTTATTTGACTGACCGAAACTTTTTTCACGGATTAAATTCAAGGTCCCAGTATTTAACGCAAGGTTAACCCTCTTTTTAAAACCCACTAGGATTAATTTTTCCAACTTTTCGCATAACAGCCTATTATTCCGAACAGTATAATATTTCCGTATACATGAATATAATTGCACTTTCGAGTATATTACAATGTTTATTTTTAATTTTTGTATTATAAAATTATGAGAACGTAATTCTTGAAATATGTAAGTACAGATTATAGATGGAGTAAAGTAGCTAGGTATGTCTCATAGTTCTTATATAATACATTGCCTTGTCTACATTAAATGTGTATATAATTGCATGTAAGTAATGAAAATATAATAGAAACAAGTTATAAATGTAGGAAGAATAACTACTCGTTTTTATTTTTGATGTCTCATCAGTCATCATTGATTATAAACTACGAGTTCTATATTTTAATGGTATTGATAATCGTTATATTTTACTACAATATATTTATTATATTATCATACCTACTTGTCCTAAATATAATATACGATATAGATAATAATATATTAAACAATTGCACGGTTGTATTTTATTTGGCACAGGTTTATAAAGTTATAAGAATAGTATACACAAAGATTGATCAGTGTAATTTAATATTGTAACATATACCTATCTAGTGAAATTCTGATACCAAATATTGATATACAATATAAATGTAGGTACATCGTACACACTCAAAGTCTCATTATAAATATATATATATAATACTATAAATATTATACTTACATATTTTATTATCAAGCGTACGTGTTAATGTAACTATTGCCTGTTATATTAATTTAATTTATACTATTAGCACTATACAAAACAACATTATTTAAGTGTCAACTGTCAAAATACTGTGAGATATGTACGTCCATGTACATGCAATGTATCTACCTAGTAGGTACCTATAGACATAGGTATTTATATACATAAACATGTCGAGCAAAAACGTATAGTGTATTAAAAGCAATAATGTAATAATGTAATATACTTATATACTTATATACCTACATAAAACGCTTTTTATTTTTGACGGTCTCTAGTTGCACGTCATATTTTACCAAAACGCATCTATATAATAACATATTATATACACATAAATGAGTTGAATACTCGAATGGCCTAAGTACAGCGGAATAACTATAATGATTAATGAGTGTAAGCTATTGTTTATAACCAAGTATATAAAAACATTAACATATTATATTGACTATTGAGGTATAATAGTTTTGAAAATATTATCAAGACATGTGTGAACATTTGGAAAATTCGAAAGAACTAGGTTAAAACTTCTTGGCGTCCTTTCTTCGTTTATTTTACCTACTATACCTATGTAGGAATAAAAACTATACATTTAATGGTGCGGTAGAAGCAGAATAGATTGTACCATAAAATAAGGCGCACGATTAACAACTGTAACAATGTGTGTGTGCTGTATGAGCATATATCGTTGGCGCGAACTTGGATAGGGCAATCGAAAGTGTTGCGAGACAATATTATATTTTGTTCGACACGTCAGGCTCTCCTCCGCGCGGGGTCAGGCGAACGTACGAGAGACCGCCGCCACAGTCGAATGAGAATAAAATGACGTGTCTGGTCGCGGCAAAACCTAGTCTCTCAATTTAACCAGGTCGGCGGTAAGTATATATACACATTCTGTACATATATATGATATTATATTATACTACAACAAATAATATTACAGTCGCGATCACTGTTGCGCGCATAATAAAACAAAGGTAAAAATAAAATAATATAAAAAATAAACATAATAATATAACGAGCGATAATAACCGCAGACTACACAACGTGTGCGATAGGTGCAACACGCGAGCCCAATGGCATTTCCGGAGATCGAAACAATTTTCTAGTGCGCACGGCGAACGGTTTCGCACAATATTGGAGGTTAACCTACGTCAGGCGGTGGCCAAATTACCAGTTTTTAACTCGAACAACTGATAAATGAAAAATCTACAATTTACGATATGTGACCGTGTAAAGTCGCGAGAAACAACAGAAAATTGTAACTCAGCTTTTATAATCTCATTCGACACTTGCTATTTCCCCCGATGGCCCTTCGGCCCTTCAGCTTAGGGGTCAGAAAAAATCGTATTTTTTACTACCTAGGTATATAGAATTATTATATAATTGCAGCCATTGCGCTGCACGCAATCGTCCCGGCGACTATAACAATAATAATAATAATAATATGTAATATGTATCTACTTATATATGATACCACGAGTATAATATAATAATATAATGTAACGTTCGTAGAACGGCTAGAACGATATACCTATCCTCTACTATGTATATAATATAATATAATATCGTAGATTTTATTATTGTTATAAATTTCTTCTCCTCCGTCAAAAGACGGTTTCTCGTGCGCTCGCTCTTGCGCGCACACACACACACACACACACACACCGAACTTATCGTACTATACACACAACGAAGTTACGCGTCGTATCCACTACGGCATTATTTTTACTGAATGCGACATAGACCTCCCGGCAGACCCGTCTCCTTTATGAGGAAGAAGAAGAACACCGAGCACTGAACAACACAGAGAAGAAGAAAAAACACATACACACGACAACGACGATACGTATAATATGTACTACGTATATTATGGTATATAACACTGGCCTTGAACGCAGTGGCGGCGGCGCACACGCCTCGTTTGGACGCGGTCCCCATTGTTCCAAAGAACGAGAAAAAAGACGGTACAGCGGTGACTATACTCTGTGAAACTGCATATATATATATTATATACACACGCGTAGTTATTATATTATACATTATTATAAACGGCGAGATATGACGACGAGAACTGAGAAGGAAGAGGAGGAATTACATATTTTTTTTTTTTTTTTGTACTTATCGTTATATATTATTTCGTGTTTACGCACCTGAGAAGACTGGCCGCGCGCCGCCGCCGTCTCCGAAATCAGTAAAATATTATGAATATGTGTTTATGACGCATTTCCCAATAGACGGCGAAAACAAATCGCAGCAATTCGACACACGTACTATAATAGTAGCCCAGTAGGTATAATACTAGGTGGTACGTGTCCGACGTGTGTGTATATTATATTCATTGCCGTGCGATATATTATAATTGTTAATATTATATTAATATCACTATTATATTATTGTTTTTAAACAATACACCGGCGAAAACGAATCGTAAACCGAACGGCGTGAAATACCTAATAATAATATTATTTATTAGCGTATTTTTTTCTACGTTGTGCAATCCAATCACCAGCAAAATGCCACGATGTGTGACGCGAGGTGGTGATCTTTGGATAACGGCGCATTTCGAGCTCTGTTCGTCCGTCGCCACGGCGGTTGCACCCATACTCAATATATTAATATATTGTGCGAAAGAATAAAAAGACGGGTGCGCTTACGGGATTTTCACACGTTTTAACCCTTACACCCAAAGTTGAAGGTTTTACTTTTTTGTTTTTTATACGTTTAACAAGGACAACTGCGATAATTCCTTCAGCGCAATAAAATATGTAGCTGTGCATTTGTACAAGGCTTTGCAATTATATCCTCAATTACTGATTAAAACCTGTTGACGCGAAGAAGTGCGTCAGATGACAACATGACATTTATTTTTGATCCAATTATAGCGGATTAAGACCATTTTATTTTTCCCGATATTCTGTACTTACATGATAAATTATATATAACATCGATTGGAATGTTAATTCATAGTTGATAATTAAAACCTTATTGTCTAATTAAAATACATTCGGAACATTTAATTATAGATATAAAGATGACCTTACATCATAATTCAAAACACATTCTTTGATGCGACCTTCTTATAGTGAAAACATAATATTTATCATATTTGCAAGCGCTCGAATTGGGGGAGGGGGGGATGCACAAGTAATGTACGTCTTATATCGCTTTATATTTTGATAGTAACCCTTCTAATTATTTTCATTGGGACAGGGGTGGTATCTGGTATAGGTACGTTGGTTTTAATAAAACACCTACTTGTTTAGAATAAAATTAACGATTTGACATACCTAGGTAATATTGCTTATTAATTTTGGGTGTTGTAAGATTTTATTGAATAAGATATTTAAAATTAAATTTGATGAATTACGAGATATATATAGATAATATATAATAATAACCATGTGTGTATAACTCATTATTATGATGATTACATCATAATTATTATCAATAGTTATTATTAACATGATCATAGTTATCAAAAGCTATGAACATTTTTTTCATATTTAATAAATATAATCTTAATTTAGAAAAATATAAATGTATGTAAATTGATTAAAATTACTTTTTATGTGATTAAAATTGTTATGGACCATATTAGTCATCAAATGTTAACGTTTGTATTAATACGGGGGTTTTAAAACTGATTATTTGTCTAATTACTGATTACTGTGGGACTGGAGACCCCCCCCCCAACCAATCGGTGAGTGTTAAATAATTTTACACTTGGGACGCGGTTTTTAAATCATTAATATACTACTTGACTACTAAATTATTACCAATACCCAATTCGGACACTGTTATTTACATACAGTTATTATTTACAAAACAATAAAAATCATAAAAAAATTCCTCGATTTGTTTATGACAAATGTATCCTTTTAATTTTGTCATATAGGTACGATGTATAAGTATTTGTTTATTAGGTTATACATATTGTAAAACCTAACTGTTATAAATATCAACTTTCAATGAACCTAGCAAGTACCTACCCGGCTACTTACTACCTATAGTCTTTATTAAGTAATCCAAAACACAGTTTTAATTTTTTTAGTTTAACTTTTAATATCATTGTTAAAGAAAATAATACTTCGAAACAGGTAAAACAAGTTTTAATTTTTACTTTTTGAAATAAATAGACTGGTTTTGAAGTATAATTTACTATACCATTGATAGGTGGGTACCTTAAATGTTCATTAATCTGATATCTCAATCTAATCAATGTATTATACACTGCAGAATTGTAAATATATACGCCTTCATTATAGACATTATTTTAATACACATAACGTAATGATAATAATGCATTATCATGGTACAATACTACCATTTATAAATATAATGTGTGTGTATAAAATACATTTAATATATACTATAATACTATATACTATATAACCTATATGTACTAACTTAACCAACAGTAATTTTTATAATATTTGATTGTTTTAACTTATAAGTTCGGTAATAGGTATATATATTAAATATAATGTTTCTTAAACAATTGAATTTTTATCCAGTAATTATATAATTTTTCATCTTCTTAACTATTACATTAAAGTATAAACTCTCGATTATCTGTGAAATAGGGGGGCATGATAACCGCGAATTCTGTGTCCCTACCACTCCGTATCCCTATAATATAATTATAATATATTATATAAAATTTACATTTTTTTTTCACAAAAACACTATTTTTAGACTTTTAGTACTGTACATAGTACAGTGGAAGACTACGGATAATCCACAATGTGAATAATCCACCTGCGGAGTTAACTTTAGTATCTTTAATATAATATACCTACATACATTTAATACGTTTAATAAATATGTATACCTACAAAAACGAATCCCTATTTTCCTTGGTCAAGCCACAACATGAGAATGTCGTTACCGATTTCACTGATTTTTTTCTGTAGTGTTTATAGTTGTCAGGTCAAGGTGTGTATAAAAGACAATTTTAGGAAAAGTAGGAAATCTGGATTACAAAAATACAACAACTGTCCAGCTGTCCAGCAAAATAATAAACTAAATAATAACAAATTTTATTTATTGTAAGGTCATAATTGGTCATTATTTAGTATAATTTTCTAATTATATATTATATTTGGTCAAAACCATATAAATTAGTAAAAATGGTATTCCTAACGCTAATTTTTCGACCGTTGCTCGGTAACCTACACATGCACATCATGAACAACGAAAATAAACTGTTCGCATAATCAAAAGCGTGGCTCACAGGCAACACAGGATGACTATAATGTAAGATAATCGAACGTGTCCTGACTGACTCACTGACTGATCAACGTAGAGCCTAAATAATGATAGCTTGAGGTTTGCAATTTTCACGGACCTTCGATTCCATGTATGAGTGCGTGCACTAAGAAAACATATATCTTCCGAAATTCGCATTTGAAAGTGGTACTTGCACAAGTATTTTGAGATCAAGATGATTGATGAACAATTTTATGTTTTAAACACCATACACCGAATATTAAATAACGAATTGAACAAAGTTAGAATCATAATAATAAAGAGTTGGCACTTTTAACGGGCAACGAAGTGCACGTGATCAGCTAGTTTATTATACATTTATAGCTTCTTACCCACTAAATGATAGTTTAAAATGGCTTTTTTAATATAATTTTGATTAACATTATTACTGTTTTTTACAATAACTTTCAATAGATAGCTAATATTATTACGAGTATTATTATTTATTATATTAACAAACTACGTTACAATGTAGATACTTTTAACTACTCCACGTTTTAAAATTTTTTTTACTTATACGTTTATGGGTCTTATTATTATACTATATTTATATACAAATATATTTATTATAATATAATATATTAGTCAAAATAAAAACAGTTACAAGTAACAGTTACAGTTTGTTACAGTTAGTTAATACAAAAATATTTCAATATGATTTATTGGACGAACAATTCCTTCAGAATATTGGTAGGTATCTGTTTGCATGTAAATACGTAGTTTTGTGTTATTTGACAATAAGTCTATAGTATAATAACTATAGGTTTAACACTAATGTGTTCTGTGGAATAATTTCCAGTTTAGTAGTTTATGTATATCTAGTATATACTTAATACTCATTGAAACTTTCTATTGATAAATTATTTCAATTTCATGATTTATGTTTTTAATTGTATAAATATTGGACTGTTTTTTGTAAAATTGAAACTGCAGTATACTTAAATGACAAAAAGGTAGGCAAATAAATATGCAATTAAATCTCGTAATTGTACCTATAATTGGACTATGATTCATTTTAGTAGACTGGATGTCTTAATTATAGAAGCATAATATTTAGTACTATAATAGTATATCTATAATATTGTGTATATTGAATAATATAATATGATCGATTACTTATTTGTATACTAATATTGTAGTGTGTACCTACATTTGACTGTAGTGAATGCAAATAAATATACATATAATATTATTGTGTTATAGTGCTATAGTGGTGGAATAAACACAACAGATTCAAGCATGGATTTAAAAGTTCAAACCTTTCTGTTTCATTTGAAGTACCTACAGTAGAAATCGTTTAGTTCGTCATCGACTAACAATCATATCGGTTAATACGCACAAATTCTCAAGTTCCAACTAAATTTCCTAGGTATTTTTTTAGTAAAAATGCATTTACGAAAAAATTAAATATATTTATTATTCATTTTTTATATTACTAATAGGTTTTTTTTAATTTTTTTAATTTTTTTGGCTCTTAGTAATTGAGTTTAATTGGTTTTCATTTATGCAAAGCTTTTTATCCTTATCCCTGTTAACACCAACAAAACTAATTAGTCGTTAAACTAACGTCCCATCGACTTTGATACTGTCTTTCTAGTTTCTATATATATTATAACCTAAAAAATCGTTAAATTGATTAAAATTCTGTTACGATTCTAGGTAACATTTGTATTGCCAAAACATTTTGATAAGTTCCATATTATTCTTAAAACAAACACACACATTTATTTGTGATTCCATCGAATATTCTTTCTTTTCGAGCTTTAGTCATAATATAAGGCCGTTAAATGTTAATTTGTTACAGATTTATTGGACCGTTTTTATTTAGCTGTAGTACCTTATGATTAATTATAATTTAGATGAATCAACTAGTTGTTTACGTAAGTATTACATTTTTAGTTGCCGGAGCTAATTATAGATAATATAAAGATAATAATTAAATTAATTCAATGTGTATTCGAAGGTTAATTCGTTAGGTAATTTAATTGAGAAGTTGTTGCAATAACATTGGCTGTGGATAAATACCATATATTCCATATTACACTTTTTAATATATTATATTTGTTACACCCTGCAGTAAACCCATATTTTAAAAAACCTAACATGATACGGACCAACTGAAATATTTAAATTAAATTCAGTGCATAATATCCATAACAAGTAATGATCAAGTATTTGCTTAATTCAAAATATTGTAAAATAAAATATTGAATCATAATTAATAACGTAGGTAGGTACTTATATATTACATTGTTCCAATGCAACTGTTACACGCCGTAGAGCCAAATTGTAAAAGAACTAGACATGTATAGGCAACAGATTTTAGGTTCAAAATCGGCTTATAAAAATGTACCTACCTATAATAATTACGTATTTTAACACAAACATTATAAAAATAAAAAAATATTTCACAAGACTGTGAATCACTCAATTTAGAAACAGATATTCGAAAACCTATTCTCGAGTAAATTCCATTCATTAAAACAGTAAGAATGGATAATATTTAGTGGTTTTTGATTTATAGAAAAATAGTAATATTTCAGTTCTATTCCGAGAAATTCAGAAAGTGACAAAAAAACAATTTCTCCCACGTTGTCTTTTAACATTCGTAACGCTGACACAACAATGCGTTAAATAAGTGCACACCATGAGCTCAGCTTGCATAACACGCTGAAATAGGTTATTGCTTTAAATGACAAATTTATAAATTATTTAAAACTATAACATAGTAAAATAAAAATAGAAAAATCATAGTGTAAAAAATTACTCAAATATTATAAAAAAATAAGTTGTCTATAATATGCATGTTTATTGTTTATGTTCGTTATAAGAAAAATCAGACGTCTGATGGTTTTTGTATGGTCAAGTAACAAACGTATATTATTAATTACTTATCAATACACATTATGCTATTAATTGGTTAAATACAGTATAAATCACGGTAAAAATTGTATGGGTTTTATTATTGAGAAATTATACGAAATAATGAATAAAATAAATTATTATCATTGTTTTTTTTTTTTTTTTTTTTAAATACCAAGGGACACAATAAAGCAATTAAATGTTAGCACTTCGCTTAAAATTATAGATACCTACATCTGAATAAAAAATAAAAATTCAGTATTACCAATAAAAAAAAAAAATTTTTTTTGAATTTTGCATTGAAAAGTATTGCACTAGTACATATAGTAGTTGTAATAATAGTTAGTAATAATAAAAAAATTAAATAGAAAATAAGTGTAAACCACGTTAACTGTTTTATAAATACAATATTTTTATCATAGATGAGCGGAGTGGAGTGGTAGGGTTTACCCCACGAAATGTTTGTCCACTTCTCCGCTCATCAAAACTTTGAATATTTATAACTCATAAGCTACTCACCCCAAATTCGATTTCCATGTATCAAAATACTAAGAAAAATATTCTGCTTTGGAATATAAAATTAAAATCCTTTGTTGTCATTCAAAAAAGTAAAAAACTTAAAAAATTATAAGGATAAAAAATATTTAAAAATATAATTTTTTAATAAAAACGTTGTTTTATAAGCGACTTAAATCTATGTAAAAAAAATATTTTCAAAAAAATTTACATTTTTTAAAATTATGAGTGTTGTTTGATAAAAGAATCAACCGGTATATAATGTACTATATTTTCTATTCTAAGTCAAATTATATATGCATAATTTTAATTTTGAATATAGGTACAAGAACAACACTATACTTTATAATTATTAAATTAGTTTTTTCTCTATTGCTGATTTTGCTTATTGTTTTTGGACCTTCAAAAAATGGTTCTTTGTTTTACATAATATATTTATATGTACTCATAAATTTAAAATTTTCTAGGACATATTTAAATTTTATCTCAGACTTAATAATGATTATTTCCCAACAATATTTTAGCAAGGATTTAGGCCATTTATGATAGCTTAAAAAGCCAACTATGGAAAAATATTGTCCAAGAGCCAAATTTTTATCACCAAAGTTTATTACTTAGGATGGTCAAGGAGTATAGCTCTACACTCTACAGTGACTTTAATATTTTATATACTTCAATTTATGTATGTAGGTACCTACGAGCCAAGTTATGTTTAAGATTTTATAGTTTATATTTTATAATTTATAAAATTCTCAAGATCATGGACACCATGTTGCTGTCAGATTGTGCTGTGTGGGTAGGATATTGATAATATTTCGTACTTAACTAAAAAAATTATATAACTAGCATAACATGCATATCATAAAAAAAATTAAATTTTTATCTAAATATTGACTCATTAGTTATCTTACTATAATACAAACACTCAAAATATATGAAAAATTCGTCACTATTCTTTCTATGCAACACTTCTAAGATTATTTGCAATTAATAAGACAAACAATAATATTAAAACACATGTTATCTAATGTTAATAATAACTTGTTAAGGCATAGGTTCATATAAAACAACATATCAAAAAATAAGTCAGTTTTAAGAATAAAAATAACAAACTTTTTTAAAACATTACAAATTAATTTTCATAGTTAATTTTTTAAAAGAATTTATATCTCGTTGATCGTGATCTCACATCATTACCATCGCTATGTTTTACTGTTCAGTGATGTTTTTATAGAAAATTGATTAAAAAAATTATCTTAAACGTGATAAGTGAAAAAGAGAATAGTTGGTATATATACTTTATACCTACGTGAAATTATGTACAAATTTAAATTTGTTTAAGCATAATCTATTACTTTAAATATTTTACAAATCATTTAGTCAAATGTATAATTTACGTATTTATTCCATCTATAGCCAATAATATAATTTTTTCCTAAGTTATTTTCATTTAACTTTCAGTTAATTAAAGAATAATTTTGTTTTAATTTAATTTTAATTCCGGGGTTTATTAATTCATTTAATAGGCCAAATTTTCAATAAATAAATCCAGCCAATATCAATACTATAATAAACTAATTAGAGCATAAATAAAATAATCTTTTTTTCATCATTTATAAATTGTATGATCCATTTAAATAATTTTAAAATGTGGGTATACAACTCACAAACTGAATATTTAAAATAATACTAATTCATTGTTTCTGATTTCATTGTCCATTCACCACCAGCTTTAGTAGTAACATATAATACATTTACTTGTAGGTTTACAGTAATGTCAACTGTATTATGTAAAAAAGCTGTTTGTGCTGCAAACTAATAATGAGTATTACCTTAAACGGAATGATTGAAGAATTTATTATAAACCTACAGTTTTTGAATAATTTTAATTAAAGTACATTTTTACAATATTTCAAAACTCACCAACTAATCAAAATTCATTGTATTAAATAATTACTTACCTATAGATCTATTTTAAATTTTAAATTATGAAATAAAACAAGATTCAAAATTCTAAATTCTAATCTCACCTATCACATGAGTCATGCAAATATTCTAAACTTATGAAAGTTGCATAATTCTCCATATGAACATAATATATACATTTTTTTAAACGTCACTTTCGTAATTTTCCAATTTAAAATACCATTGTTATAGATATAATAGACAAATGATCCTATATAACTGCAATCAATAATAATTATACTTACCTACTTTAATAAATAAAAATAAGTTACCCATACAATAGAAAATTATATATACTATTTTATATTTTATGGATCTAAAGTTAAATTAAAATAATTTTGATACTTATCCAACAGGTTCTTAACTTACCAACTATATTACAATTCATGAGTAAATATTAATTCTTTATTTTTTTGAAAATTGTCCAAAAGTTGACTCGTGTTCACGGGATGTTTAATGCCAAGAAATCAAATAGTTTTCTCGTTTAAATGTTTAAGTTATTTTTGACCCAATCTATGAACCTAAGTTTTTGATATTACATACAGATAAACATACATATTTCACCAGTAATGATCAATATTAATTTCATTATGTTCAGATCGATTAAGATTGGAAAATATTGTATTTAGGTGCATGGTATAACATTATATTATTCCGTTGTTAACATTATGTTCATTAAATGTTTAGAGTTATACTGTATTATTTATATTAAAAGGACGCTATACCTATACCCATACATTTGTTGTCTCCGTCTTATACACGCACGACATAGCAAATTGTAGTTCACTAGTTTCAATAGTGTGCTATTAGTTTTGATACTAGATGGAATTGACCTATTATAAAAATTTTAGGTAAGAACATTATCTGTACTTCAGAGTTGGCGATTTTTCGAAATTTTCATTTTCAAGCAGGATATGGGTATGTGAAATATCCAAAATTAAGAAAGCTCATATCTCGCTTGAAAATTAAAATATCGAATAAAAGTCAAATCTTAAGCACAGATAATGTTATTATCTAAAAAAATGATAATAGGTCAAATCACTCTAATATCAAAACTAACAGCACACTATTTAAACTAGTGAACGAAAATTTACTATGCCGTACGTGTGTAAGACGGAGACAACAAATGCAAAGGTAGCATCCTCTTAAGTGCTAAATATCGAAATATTTGAAGACAAAATGTGCAATTAGCAAAAAATAATTAATGGACTTTCAAAAATAAACAGACAAGGAAATAACTTATTATAATAAGACAAAAATACGATGTTTAAAAGTAAAATGAGTTGAAGTAAATTAAATGTACAGTCGTATACTCGTATAATATGACGTACCTAATCCTATGAGTAGTGAGTACTTATTTAATAGTTATAAAAAAAAACACAAACAATATGACTGATGTATTGGTACGCTGAAACGTTAAATACACATTAATGAATCATTTTATCATTTTATGAATGGACTTGTTTAAGCTAAATTTTGTTTGGCAATAATTTAGGTCATTGAATAAAAATAGGTAAATGTAAATTGAAACTCTTGCGCCAAGCCAATACATTGTTTGGAAGTTTGGCAACTGACGCGATTTTGACACAAGAAAATAAACCAATTATTATTTCTGAACATCCATATACCTACAAAGATTAAATGTTGAATATATAATTTTAAATTAAATTATTTAAAAAAATCGAGTAAATTGCAATTTATAACAGATAATAAATAGAAGGTGTACCTACATAAACTTTTTTTTTTTTTTTTTTTTTTTTATTGAACAAACATAATATATTTACAATCTGTATTTACATGTGATACAATAAGTAAATGTGATGATTTTTGGTTAACAGGAGGGGAAGTCACTCAGTGGCGGCACCCCGTTAGCCTACATAAACTTATTCTCATAATATAATACCTAACGAACTTTACTTGAGCGCTATACAAAATATTTAAAACGCGGGCAACAGCTATACTTAATATGTACGAATTGTTTTTATTAATTTACCTATATAATGATTAAAATAAATAAAATTATAATATATTGATTTCAAAACTTAAAAAAAATTGTTTTTTTTTTATTCGGTGATAAAAATAAATGAGAATTAATTGTTTAACATTGACAATGATTTCAACACTCATACGAATTAGGAGGGAATGCATCGTTACTATGATCGGCGGGCAACGTCGAGTAATTCATTATATATAAAATAAAACATATTAAAATTATAGTTGGCACTTTTAATGGGCAACGAAGTGCAATTATATACAGTTATATACAACTCAAAATTTATCGAACTGCAATAAAGTATGAAAATAATAAATAAATGCTAGTTTTTAACGGTTGTTATGATAAGCTGTTGTTTAAATAAGTATAAAAAGTGGTTTACATTTAGTAGGTATACCATTGTACCAAATGTCCAGGTAAAGTGTATTTTGAATTTTCTCCTAACTTAAATAAAAATGTACTGTAGTTATATTAAATATTTAATGTAGAACTACATATTGTATCAAAGTATCTTCAAGTCATTAAAATTCTCAAAAATAAATAAATAAGATAATCTATTTTAAATTATTCATTGCTGCAGTCCAGAATGTGGCCGATGGACCACAAGTTAAGAGATTCCTGTTCAGAAGTCTTTAGTCTCTAAGGAATACATTTCAACTTAATTCTTAAAATAATTTAAAGCTAATATTTCTAGGAAAAATTATTTAATTTCCAATATCTTTTCGTTTATACTTAAAGAATTAGATTTTAGGTTTTCACAAAATAATGTGCACACTTTGAATCTTCAGAATTTTAAATCAAACTGATCTGTTAAAAATTTAAAAATTCGTTTATAAATCAATTACAAATGATTCTACTATAACTATTAACTAGGTATTACAATAATAAAATATAGCATATTCCAATACCATTATGTCAGTAAAAATGTAGCCAAAATATTTTCATAATTGTTGATAAAATTGGCAATAGTCTTTAAATTAAAACACATATTCGAAATAATATTATATAGGTAGATACATTAAAACTAAATAATATTTGAGTAATTTTTACAAACAAAATAATTATCAAGATTAATAGTCAGTAAGATATCAATAATCAACCATTATAAACCTTTAAAGTATACCTAGTTTTATACTTATAAAGATTTAGTCATAAATCATAATTTATAAACAAATCTAAAAATAAATAATACTTGAAGGAAATATATACTATTTAAAATATAATATATTTTTAAACAGAAACAAAACTATTTCACTTAATAGGAATTGATTGATGATTATGCAAACTCAAAATAAATCATTGCTTTAAAACAAATTAAAAAATAACCGTATTGGGACAACTTTTACATAGAGAACTCAGGTTAAAGACCAACAAGATTTTAGTTCGATTCTACGAACAGAAATCTAGTATAGGTAGGTACAATGTACAGACTAGAGTCATGGCTTTGCTTGCATAATATATAAACTTCTATAACAATCACTCCAGGGAGTCTATGTGATTATTAAATTCTACTACCGTTTCGACAATTATTGTTTATGAATATTGACATGTATTTTAAAATATTAATAATATGTACACTATATAGGTATGATACAGAGAAACAAACCTATATTTACGGACACACCTTAATAACAAACTACAAAGTAACACTTTTAAATTTTAAGCAGATGTATGTCATAATATATAACTTCATATTATATAAGTTAGAGCAAATAGCCCTTAAAGGGACGTAGTTCCCGTATATGCTGACTCCGTCTTACAGGGTTTCTGAACCCTATAACAACTATACATATTTTCTATGTACCTAATATAGCAAATTTTACATTCAGAAGAAACCATTTTACTCTGTTATTTTTAACATTAGGGGGAATTGGCCTACATTTAAAGCTAAGAATATTGTCCGAGGCCCGCCGAAGGATTTTTTTGATATTTTAATTTTAAGGAACTAAGGAAGTGAAGAGCATTTTAAAATGTACAAAAAAGTATCAAAATTAGAACACCAACTTAATCTAACTTACCAGAATACAACATAAACGAATACCAATAAACTTTTATAATATTTCTAGCTGTATACCATAATTTAACCATTTAACATTAAACATTATCAATTAACAAACTTAGGTAATACTTTAAAAATAATATTTGAAGATTTATTACAAATCGGTTATGAGATTATATGCTCTGTAAAACAATCTAAACAAATCACTAACCTTAATACTTAAATTAACTATTCGTCGTTACTCTTAAACAATTTTATACCGTAACTATAAACACTTAGCAAACAATTATTATTTTTGTGTACGATGTAAACACATCGGGAGGTGACAGGTGCGGTTGTGAACCTTACTCATGTTTTGACCTCAACAGTTACGAATATTTTGATGGTAATAATAATATTATTATTACACTGTTATTGGAAAGGGAGAATAAATATGCATGATAGAGCAACTGCTATGAATAATAATATAATATAGGTACTTTATCAAATCAATTTTTCTCAACATCACAGTCTTGAGTAATTATAATTGTTTATAATATATAATTAATAATCTCGGAGATGATTGTATCCAAAATCAATGGCCCTAATAATATGAGTTAACTGTCTATATATATGCTACATCTAATCAAAAATGTAATAGGATACAAGAAATGTTGCATAGTTTAAAATCAATCAACCAATCAATAATGAATTCAAAAATGCGTTAAGACTTAGGATTTGATAGTAAACAATGATTATAGTTATATTATATTATATTATGTTACAAAAAATATAAGATCTACACCAAACTACAACTAGTACCTAGGTATACTTAATGAAAAATATCAAACAGTATCTGCATGGTTACACCAAAGTAGGTATACCAAAGTAGGTACAATAATTAACTAACAAATCAAAACTATACAATATTGGTACAATAACTTTAAAAAATATTATAAGTTGAATGTTGACTGTAATATTTAGGCTATATCGATATTAAGCAATATCAAATACGATAAATAATTTTAAAACATATCAATTTAAATCATAACAGGATATGTGAATTACTAAAATTAAACAAAATACAAATCGGTATTAATACCAATATACTATGCATTGTATTTAGTTTACTTTATTGAACTATTCAAAACAAATACATATATATGATAATGATGTAATTTATCACTTTTCTTTTCAACAAGTAGGAAAACACATGCCAACTTCCTGGTTTTTAATGTTTCTTTAATGTAATTTATGAGGTGAAAATTAAATATAACCAAAGATTATTATACATGGCATTTAATAATTTATATAACTTAATCAAATACAAAAAATTTAAATTTAAATTACTAAAATTATTTGCACACATAAATGGTATTGTAATTTGTAAGTAATTAATTCAGGGATAGGATTTGTAAGCAACAGCATGTTTTTTTGCTACGTCCAAATTTTAGGAGTTTTAGTGATTAATGTCCACGATTTATATTATTCTGATGAAAATGGTACTATTTTTATTTTGCATGTTTTTGCATATATTAAGCTTAATGCACTATTTTTGATATTTAGTATGATCGTATTTATTGTATTTAAGCCGATAATAATTAAACTGATCAAAGTACATAACTTGGTTTTTTTGTCAAACAGACGTTTTATTTTTATAAATAAAATTCTATGATACAAGTTGCAATAAAAGAGTGAATAGTTTGAGTAGTTTGACAGAGAAAGATAAACAAATTAATAAAAGTATGTAGGTAGTAGGTATCAAATCCAAGATAAAATATAATTTGTCGGGTATTGCACACAATCCTAATATTTTCTATGTTGTACAAACCGTTAAGCTGTCCGCGCGTGCATCACCATTTATTGGACTGTTTTTCATTGTGATTTTAGAAAAATGATTGTGATTTTTATTTTTAAAATGCCGAAAGTCAAAAATGAAAGTGCAAAATTACGAAAATTTGTTGTAGAATTGTAGAAAAAAATATGTGGTTGTAGCATATAGCACATGCAAATAATAATTAATAGAAATGCATGCCAAAAATAAATAAATGATTTTTAATTTTTAATCTACATTTAATATTATTTTAAGACAATCAGCCAATCACTGATGTATTTCAATAAATAAATATTTTTTTTTGTAACTTTATTTTTGTGTCTATCTTATACAAATTAAAATGAATATTTTACAATTTTTTATTGCATTCAAATTTCACAAATCCTAGCCCTGGTAATTAGGACCCGTGTACAAAGAAATAATATGTGACGAGAATATTAAGATGAATGTGTAACGAGTGCCGATACAAGAGATAAATTAATACACATACATACTAGAGGTAAAATGCCGTTAAGTCGGTAAGGGAATAATTCAAACAAATATAGTATGGTATCCCTTCGTTTGAGCAGATGAAGTCAAGACGTAGGTAAGTAATAATTATAATGTATAATAATATAAGAGTATACAACACCGAAATAATGGAATGGAAATCAAATAGTCATAGTGACATGATATATTTCATATGAAGTCGATTATTATATACTCTTAAAATTAATATGAGATCACTATTTATCTATTGATAAAACAGATTAAATTCTGGTCTTAGAATCGGTCGTTTGAAATCTTCTACAGCCAGGAGCAAAACTATTAACTTTATTCCAAGTGTAGAATTTCTACTTACTATGAAAAAAACTATTAAATAGGACCACCTTGCAACTTTTTTCTATAATAAGCCGTATAATTGACCGATTCCGGTCTTCAATGCAGACCTCTATGTTCTACTTGTAAACTAAATTATACGGGAAACATTCAAGGCTACAAATCACTTTTCATTGGTATTCAGTACAAAACAATAAAATCTTTGGTTGAACTTTATGCGAAAATCGTTTACACATCATATTATGTCAAGTTGCTTAAAAATGTATTTGTTTAATGGTTCACTAGAAATTAATATATCAACCATGGGCCATTAAATCATGTTTAAGGGACCATTAGTTCACCGTTGATTCATTAAATGTTTAATCATTGTTTATACAACCCGCCCGGAAATACATTTTTAAATGTATTGGGGGGGTTGAATTTATTTGTTTTTCTTAATCTTTATTCGTGTTAATGATTTTACCTGTGGTTTTATATAGGGTCTTAGGGTAAGGATTAAAGAGTGTTTTGAAGGTTAAAATCGAAAGTATTAAAGGAAATAGTATATCTGCCATTAAGAACTTCATTGAGCCTATGCACTAGGCAGTTGACACGTTTTCGAGAAACCTTGGAAACCTAGTTTCGGCAGCCAACTTTTTCGATCAATCAATATTCAATACAGACCTTATTGCCTACTTTAACTTTCAGAATGCATGGACAGAGTTCTATTGACCGGAAAATGTAATCAAAATTAAACGATATAAAAAATTGACAGAACATTAATAATTGGAATTTACCCTAATTATTACAACATTTTTATCAAAAGTTTGACTATATTCTTACAAAAATACCTAAGTGATATTTTTTATTCAGAAACTTACATAAATTTATATTTGGTAATAATTAATTTAGAAAACGTATGCTATCTAATTTATTGAACACAGAGTGTACATAAATATATTAATGAATATATAAGCATAAGGTGTACTTGTAATACAAAATTATAGAATTAATAATTTTATACGTGACAATAATTGTTTATTTTTACTAAATTATTCTAAGGTGAAATATTATAGCTTAACATTAGGTATATTTGAGTTCGTGTATTTGTTTTCTGTATTTTTTTGAGGGAAGCTGTACACAATGTGACATAATATGAATTAAGTAAATACTAAATTAACATTAAACATTTATACCTACATGGCACAATATAATTTATTATTATTATTAGCAATTTCAAAAAATGATTATAAAGGTAGTATAATATCATAGGATATGTATACTTCAATCCATAAATAAATTTATTTAATAGTAGACTAAATCTGAAATATTAAAAACTATAATAGTTTCAAGTTAGCCTACAGCTTATTACGGTTTCCCCACTTAATCTGTTAACATGGTCAAGTGGGATCAAAAACAAAGTAACAATCAAAATAGATTACAAAGTTGGTGTTTGAGAATTGTAATTTTAAATATACATATGAAGTAACTCTCAGTTATTTAATATTGAAATAGTATTTGTGTGGACCAATTTACAACACATTTGTTTTTATTATGTTTTCATAAACAATAACCACTGAAGGTCACCATCGTTCTCTTCTGAGGAGCTAGGGTCAAGAACCTTCAAACGTTTACAAAAAAAAAAAAAACTACGAAATTATCCAATTTCAATTCAGTGCAAGTGACTTACATATTTTGTATTATACCCGATATTATTATGTATAAACACACGATAAACCATTGGTTTAGGTACTCGTCAACGCCAATAAATTATAGGGGATCGGGGCAATTCGAATACCGGTGTTTCCGACAGCCAGTGGTTACTAAAATGCGGGTGTCACTATAGCAATAAGACTACTAAAACTGTTTATAAACTTATTAAACTACTTACGAAAGTGTTATGGGTTTATGACGTAGGTACCTATATACATTTTTGATTTCTACGCCATGCGACAAACCTAAAAATAATTAATGTTGCCCCCTCCAACCCTTTGATTTTATATTATTATAAGTTATTAGTATTTTTCTACTGTCGGCCAATCAAGTTCACTGCAATAACGACGGAAGGTCAACGGCCTGCAGTACTCATCCGCGGCGCAAATAAAATATCGTCGGTTACAACCACTTAATCGGCAGTCCAACAGAAAAAGAAATTCCGTTAGGAAATTTTACATTTTGATAATCTATGTCGGAAAATCGCTGTGGGTTATGGCACAGAACAATATAGTTAACGATGATTATAACAATACAACTGAATTACATAAAAAGTGAAAATGTTCGTCCCTATTATGATGTTGCATATTATTATAGATACTCATTTTAGAGCAAACAAAAAATTATTAACGAGCTTTAGTTTAAAATAGATATTATATTAAATGCATAACAATGACTTCCTTGAAATCACGATTCCTTACTGTTATACATACGAGAAGGACGTTGGCATCTGCGACGAATAAATAATCAACAGACAACAGTGGCACGAGAAAGCACTTTCATCAGGTCACAACGAGGCGTAGAATGTCTTGATGATAACCTGGTCTATACCAACCAGTCGCATTCAAATAGGCCGAAACCGCGATAATGGTATGCGCAGATCAAGGTCACACCAAACGAAAAGAAAAACAAATAAATCCGCACGGAACTTATGTAACAACACTCGAGATGATCAGTGGTGGGGACAGGATACGGATGTCCGGCGAGAAATCTTCGTGTATATAATACAGTTTCCGATTCGCGGGTAATATTCTGCAGTTATTGCATTTCGAGCTCCGACCGTCATAGCGATAATAGGAGCGGTCGTCGTTTTCTTGCCGGCGGGTTTACCGTCTACGCGAATCGAACCAGTTACACCCGACAAAAACAATTCACACGTATGAACATAATAATATTATAATACATTTATATACGGTGTAGAATTTTATTTATAGTAACAACTCTGTGATTCGTCCGTTATAATCTTCCGGCATTACACATATTATACACAAACAGATTCCCGACCAAACATCGATTTATAGTTCTATACAATTCGTATTTTGGGAAAATAGATTTTCGGATTTTTGTGCGGGAGGATCGATGTAAACCAGGCAAGTGGGTCAGTGGGGTTTCAAATTCGGTGGGGCACTTGACAGAGCGCGAAACAAATGACCCCGTGAGCGGTGTGTTCGGCGTTTTGCTTCTCTTCGAATTACGTGCGCACCGGTTCTCGGGGGCAGGCCTGGCGTTGGAATTTGTTGGTATATATATAAATATATAATATTATAATATATATGATACTCTCATTTAGAAACTGTAAGTACAACCGAGCGTGTAAGTTTAATAATAATAATATGTAACTGTACGAAAATTCAACGTCTATAATACAGTCGATAATTACGTACATACGGTCGAACGAATACGTGACGTACCTATTGTGGGTCTCTCGCCCAGTATAGTTCTTATGGTAAGCACATCGAACTCGTCGCTGTGTATAAAAATTAAATAATAAATGCAATATGCATTTGTGCGCTACAGTATTAACGTGATGACGTGATGTATATTTGTTTGCGATTTATCAGCATCCTAAATA
The DNA here is from genome assembly GCA_949089665.1 of Macrosiphum euphorbiae. NCBI lineage: Eukaryota > Metazoa > Arthropoda > Insecta > Hemiptera > Aphididae > Macrosiphum > Macrosiphum euphorbiae. The sequence continues at coordinate 18,211,737 of CARXXK010000001.1, read as the reverse complement.
AATCGTATACTGTTTAGAAAACTTTATAAAAAGTGAAATAGGTACACTTATTATCGAGCTTATTATACTGCAACGGAGGTGTTGTGAACTACCCACCCTATAATGATAGTATCATCCAACTATTTACATTGATCTTTCAAAATAGAAAATTGGCACGATTTTCCCATTGGCAGACTAGTTGATTGTAAGAATGTGTGTATCGAATTTTTATACATGTATAAAAATTCGATGTATGCATCCTTTGGCGCCCATAAATTTCCCACTAACCCGTGCAGTAGATAATTTTGACTACTCTCCACTCAAATAATAATAGTTTCAAAAATACCTAACTTGTAAATTAATTGTTTAGCCATTTATAACTCGAGATCATAAATTGGATGGGGTTGCTTAGGGACTAAGGTGTACCTACCAATTTCTTTTGCCAGTTAACAGGACCCACCCACTACCACTGAGCATCCGTGCACGGTGCACCTGTTGTACTACTTGGTTAGCGGTGTGGGCGCTACTATTGCATCATAAACAAATACCGTTAAAATATATCACATTGGCTATGAATTAAATACGCTTACATACACATATATAATAATATATAACACTGATTTAAACATTATAATATATTCGTTTTCATCGTATATGTTTACGATCACATTTCCAGTTCAATGACCCCGGGGATTCATCCATTTGCTATAGACCCGATCACTCTCACTGAAGTTTTAGTTTTACAGGGATCGGTATTACAGAGCCTATCTACATAGGATCATCGAACTATTCTCCTGAATGATTCATAACTACATAAATGTTTATATATCTACAGAAAAACAGAGTTTGTCACTGGAACTATGAATACCAATAGATTTATAAATATATTTATACAAACACATCAATATTATTATGTATATACCTACCCAGTACCCAATATACACTTAATGAGATGTCTCATTTGACTTTGCCAACGGTAAAAATAAAATGTCAACGACAATAAAAAAAACGTCACAGGTTAAAAATGATCTTCACCGATCCATTATATTATATAAGGTCGTATCGCAATAAAATCAAGAAGGGCGAAAATTGTAACATTGTGAGAAAGGCACGCCTTTGAGTAACTTTTTTAAGGTGTGTAATGTAATGTCAACTTAATACAATTTATTATAAATACTAAATAAATAGTCACGTCTCTTACAACACCTACTCGATGCAATAATATACTATATTATTTAACAGCATAATATTATACTATACACGTAATATAATATTATTAATAATATAATATTATAGTATAATCGGGCGGCAATTTTGGACGGTGATTGTCGTCACCACCGCGGTTTTCTCGGGAAAACATCGCGTGTTCTCACTTATGACCGTGAGAACTGCTCGTCACAGGCCTAAGAGGAAAAACAAGTTTGGCGGACCGCACGAAAAAAAAACGTACAGGTAGGTTAGACGTCTAATTAAACAAAAACCGCGTTGGACGCGAAACGTTTATCGAATCAAATCGAAATAATACGACGTTTAATAATATTGTAGAATACCCAACCCCTTCCACCCGCCAACTGACTGCCTGCCTGCCTACTGAATATTTAACAGGATCTCGATCGCGCGCCCGTCGTCCTCGAGACCGGCCAATTGGAACAATATTAAAATTATAATAATATTACGTCGCCGGCGAGGGGTGCGCGGTTGGGCTCACTGGTTTTTCCGCAGGTTTTTCTATTGCATTATAATACCAGGTACCGGGTACCAATCAAGTATTATTCTCGGTATTATTATTATTACAACAATATATTATTTATTATTTATTCGCATACATAATTTGCGCTACACATTATAATAATAATTCCGCGTAGGTACTAGGTACTGACAATATACTATATGGGCAGAAAGAGAATGTTCGGTATTCCATAACCGCTGATCGATGCTGCCGTTCTCGGTTTCCGCGGTGGTCGGAATAAATCCTTGTACGACACGATTTATAATATTATAATAATTTATAATAGAACGGTGGAGTGTTAGGCCGCGGTGCTTAAACCTACCAACCACTCATATATCCATCATTTCAATAATTCTCGATATGGGTTCTGGGCATGCTCTCAGAATAAGGTCTTATTAGGTTCACTTTTTGTTCGAAATGGGTGATGCAGAGTCTGAAGCAATTAAAATCACTAAAAATTCTCTAAAACGTACCTACGTGTACGATGTATGAAAAAATACACAAATACGTACCTAATTAATAATTGTTAAAAAATACTTAAATTTGTCAAATATAGGTACTAACTAAGTCAAACTTTGTATTTGATTTCGCCAATTCACAAAACCAATTCATAGAACTCGTTTATAATAATATTCTATAGCCATAAGAAATAAAAATTCAAAAACAGGAAGTTCCAACCAATAATAATTAATAATCATGACATTAGTTGTATTCTTCCGATTTACCATCGCGTCATGGAGAAAAGTTTTAAAATTTGAATATATGTTATGTTTAGAATCAACCTACCTACGGTAATCGTATTGCTTTTAATTTCAACCTACTCAGCAATTCTCGTAATTCAATCCCATAAAAATAATAAATACTTGTTGATCTTAAAAATTACCTCTATTACTATTTACCACCCAACCAGACATAAACGATTGACGTCCACTTAAAGAAATGTGATAAAATCTTTTTGGTCTTGAACCGAAATTCTGCGAAACAATTATCATACTAGGGAGTAACTATTTCGATATAACTTTGGAGTGGATAATATTATATTAGTTATTTAATATGTATCAAAATCACACATCCATCTCTTGCACAACATCACCCAGGAAGATGGGCCCTCTACGTAAAGGACCACATTCCGCCAACTACAAAGGATGTGCAATATATAACCTTACTAACAACTGACCTACATGGATAAAAACATCATAAGCCAAAAACGTTAACGCAACAACCTCCAATCCTGCCTGAACGCCCTGCACCCTGAACAACCAGCCACTGAAAATCAGACCAAACCTATAATTCGTATGCAAATTAGGGTCATAAATCATTCAAACCAAGTCTTACACCAATATAAACAACAATGAAATCTCACTTTTTAAATACCTTGATGAATTGAATCCATCTTAGATACTTTTATATCCCTTCTCACCACCACAAAAACCTCCACGTCGCGTCATTGAAGTTCCTATGGATTGTTCCCTCAATCGAGTCCTCCGTCTCTATATAATATTAGCTGATCTAATTTATTATATTTTATTTTACTTTAACTTATTTAATTTCATATACCCCACATCACTTGTGATTATTGTAAATAAATATTGTATATTCTGTACTGGGTTGCGGACCAAACACTCACGTTGTTGTACTGCAGTGATATCCTGTTGTACTCGTCCTGGTACGCTTTTTTCGCCTTCCGCTTCTCAGCGCATATACCCGCGATCCGGTCAAGCGTGTTCTTCTCGATCCGGTCGCACACGGACCGTATGGCCCGGCTGGCCGCGTCCAGCTCGTCCAGCAGCCGCTTCCAGGCGCCGGCCATCAGACTGCTGCCGGGCGCCGCGTCAACCGCACCACCACCCGCGCCAGAACCGCCACCGCACTTGAAGCCAAGAGCGCACACGGCGCTCAGTGATGCGGCGTACTCGCGGTCGCACTTGAGCTTGCTGGTCACGCATCGGCGCATCACCTCCAGCATGCGAATCTCGGCCTCCTGCCGGCCCACCAGGGCCTCGTACTCGGGTTTGCCCTGAGCCGTCGCGTTACCGCCGGTGTACCCCATATCGGCCTTGTGTGTTCGCGCCACTGTCCTCCGGCGAGTCACGTCATCGTCTCTTCCTCCTCCGGTCGTCACCGAAGCCGACTGGCGAATATTATTGTAAATTAACGTTTTATAATCGTTATAATAATAATAGTATAAAGGTATTTTTCGTGAGACTGTGCCAAGAAAACGAGACGTTAATAATGCAACGCGATTGATATCGTCACGACCGTATAAAACAATATTACATCTATACCCTGTTCAAAATAAGAAGCGACCTGATTTACGCTTGAAAACCGGTTTTACTAGTGGCCGCCGAATCGCTTCTTAAAATGAACAGACTATATATACGAGTGCGTATATTTTTTTATTATTACCATGTATTTATACGCGAAACGAGCGACGCACACCAGAGAACAGCGGACGACCCACACGAATAATGCGCCGCACAAAACCCAAACCCGACTGAACCTACTGCCGAGTGCCGACTGCCCGCCGCTGGTCGACACGGAATTAACGAGTGTGTCGTCGACCGTCGTTGAGGAGCGAGCACGGAGCAGCAACGAAAATAAACACGGCACGGATTGTTGCGCCGCCGTCAGTGTTGCCAACCTGATCGCGGAGACCGCTGCCGCTGCCGCAGCGGCCTGCGACGTGTGTGGACCGCGGAGGAGGCGGACGAACGTGTTTCCGACGACCGACGTCAGCTGAAGAAGGCGTTTTCAAATCTGCACCTAAACGCTCGTTTTTGTTTCCTCTTTGTTGTTGATTTCGCGTCCGTGTTATTATCGTAATTAATTTTTTCTCTGCCGATTTGTATGTTGTCGATTTATGCGACGTCTAGGTATGCACACGACCCGATTTTTTTGCGATCACTGCATTTAGGACATGGGTAGCCACTAGCCAGGTAGGTATGTAGTAAGTATGTAGTTGCAGACTTGCAGTAGGCACACTTTCGATCCGAACGCATTTATCACTTCGCCAAACGGCTGAATCGTTCTAAAACGTAGGCGCCAAGCAGTATAATATAACGAGTGCAGACGACTGAAGACATCTATAAACGGAAAACAACCGTTTTCTGAAATGTTGTTCTGTAAAAAGCCGTTGCGCGAATTTGCAGCGATGTGCCGATAATGTAATACGCTCGAAACTTTCTATTTTCTAATGGTTATGCAGATTGGATTTAAAGAATTTCGTGGAATATAAAATAATATAGTTTTAACACGGAAACGTATTTCATAGAAATATAATTATAAATAAAATTCTCAAATCGCGGTTCAAAGTAGTGGTTGACTTTATAATTATTGTTATAATTGTTATAATTACTTGATCTACTGACTGCTAGGCTTGTTGATTTAAACCATGTTATTAGTTATTGGCATTTATTTTTTAATACATCCAAAAAAATATGTACAATACTTAATACTTATATGCATATTATGTTATAAAAAGATGTTATTTAATTGGCAAATTGCAATGTTTAAAACTATGTAGGTAGATATGATACTGTCCAACAGCGACTCATTCTAAGCTTAAAACTCGTTTTTTTTTTTTGTTATTGCTAATTTCTGTTAGTAGCTATAAAACTCTGTCAAATAATAACTTATTTATTTAATTTGTATACAGTATACTCTATATAAACTGTATGCAACGTCTTAAGTTAGAAGTGTAAGACTTACCAAACGGCTGACCTATTAAAAATATAAAATAAGTAAAGGACCTCGGATAAAAATTAAAATACACTTGATAACAATCCAAAAGTGTATTATTACCTATATACTGAGTGATAATAACAAATTCGTGTTACAAATAGTACTATGCTCTATCTACACAGTTTTTGACTTTTGTAACATACATTTCTAATAATCCCGTTTACATCCACATTTCTCATATAGGTAATATGTACAGTAATACAATAAAACATAAAAAAATATAATAATTATTAATTTGTTCAACATTAATATTAAATTTAATGTATTTAGTATAAATTAAATTTTTATTTAGTTTTTATTAGCTTGTGAGCGGAGCGAGGAAGGTATATTATTTTTTTATCCAGTATACAAAATTTCTTCCAGAAGGAGTGATTCGATTTCAACATATAGTATCTTATCTTTTAGAAAATAGGTTCAAGATGGTACTTTAAAGAGGTAATTTTTCAATATTCTCAATAGTTATTTAATGCCACTAGAAAAACCACCGTCAAATTACGAAAAACCTCTAAAATTGGGATTTTGATTTCTAACGCTTTGTTATCACCATACAAACGAATAAAATATTGTAATATTATAATATCAATTCAACTTACAGGCTATAATAAATAATAACAATATAAAATATCCAGACTGACAAACCATCTCCGCTCATAATCGTTTTTCTTATACAATGATATTATATTATTGAATTCAAGTTGAATACAATCCATTATACATTGACCAACTACAAACCTACTGTACAGCAGAGCGACGCTCACTTACCTACCCGCTTTTGTTATATTTCAACTTTAGAGTAAGTGTAAACTATATCTGTCTATTTATAACATCATAATTATTAAATTATGTTTAAATTGTTCCCATAAATATTATTTATATATTATTCTGATCATTTATAAAACTTCTTAAAATATTTAAACTTTCAATTTTTCACAAGTCTCTTGAATTAGTTGACAGTGACTAATAAACTCCATAAGGTTATGTTAAGATATCATGCTGCTCCTCGTAGTTACTGTCGTAGAGAAAGTCTAACGGTTATAGTTGGCAGTATTATATTAATAATTTGGTCTACAAATTATAATAATTGTTTGTTGTATTCCAATATTCCTCCCTTTTTACACTTGGTGAAAATCATTTAAAATCGGTAAGTAGTAATTTTCATGATAATGACAATTTTGATGAAAACCATTAAACAGTAAATTGTATAACAAAAATGTAAGTAGTTTATACTTTAGTATATTAGAGTAGTATTTTATTCCAATAATTAGTTATTTTCACGTCCCAAAAAGAACTTGTTACCTATAGTTCAGCAAATTCTAAAATAAACTTTTTTAGGTAAACATTAAAAAAAATAGACAGTTTTATAGATAATTCATAAAAACTTTTAAATTTTTTAATTTAATTAGCTATGTGTTTCCATGATTTGGACATGGTTGTCTCCTTTAACAATTCAATCTGGTAGATATATTCCATATAAAACTATTGAAAAATATTATAACAACTATAATAATATGAACACATTCTTATAAAAGATCAATTGATAAAGGTCTAGTCATTCTCAGCGATCAACCGATTGCATGAATAATCCAATACAAATTATAATAAATATAATATATTTTAATGATAATAGATACACTAGGTACACAGTTATCTTGTAGTAACATTTAATTTGTAGTTTGTACCTACTATACTTATAGGCAAATTGTTATATAAAATGTGTTCGTTTATATGCGACATAACTATCGGTAACAATAACTTTTTAATACAAATTTTACTTATTTAGAATTTTGGGCTGGAAGTATTTCCGACCGAATTTCAAAACTAAGCTATTTAGTTTGCGGCGCCGTCAAGTAATAATTTTGCCAAAAAAAATTCACAAAAATATTTGTTCAAACCAGGAAAGGTATTGAAAACAGTTTTTAAAACGCAAATGTTACTTTGATTTTTGAAAGGAAGGAAATTATTTTGACTGCTCAAACTGCGCTATACTATTTATTTAAATGGTGATCTTTAAGTTTTTTTTTTTTTTTTTTCTTTATTAATATTAAATACACAATCTGTACCTCAAGGGTACAACAAGAGTATTAGCTAAAATATAAACAAACAAAATAACATGAAAAGCTTGATAAAAGCAGCCACCCAGTGATGACACTTAAAAATTGAGGTTATAATTAGGTTTTCTCATAGACACACGCTATGTTTATTGATTAATTTTTTTTTTTTTTTTTTTTTTTTAAATTTAAAATTATGATATTAAGTCAGCATATCTCTGCACCAGTTGCGTTTTAGTCGCCTAGGAGGATTTCCCGGAATAACATTTGATGAGAGTGTTTTGACTAAAGGATTTGAGTGAGTTGCAAGCCTTTTATGAAATCTTTTATAATAAATAGCAGCTACTTCTTTAATAGTTTTAATTTTTAGGTCTGTGTGGAGAGTATGATTGGAAACATATGGGGGGGAGTTTGTTAATTTTCTTAATGTTATGTTTTGAAAAGTCTGAATGCGATTTGTATTTGATTTTTTTGCGTTTCCCCACAGTTGGATACCGTAGGTCCAAATGGGTTTAATAAGGGATTTGTACATTAGTAGTTTTATATTAAGGTTGGTGTGTTTGTTATTGACTAGTAGAGATTTAAGCATACGAAGTCGGAGATTTAGTTGGAGTCTTTTAACACGTGTATGTTTTGCCCATGTTAGTCTACGGTCAAGGGTTAAGCCAAGATACTTGACTGTCGGAGTGGACGGAATTTGCGTACCAAAGAGAGTGACTGGTGGGCAGTGTCCTAGCTTAAGGGTAAAAGTAGTGTGATTAGATTTGGTTTGATTAATCTTAATCCTCCAATTCTTGTACCAGGTTTCCATAAGAGAAAGATGATTCTGTAGATTAAGCGACGCTACAAAGGGGTTTTCACTTGTAGATATGATGAGTTTGTCATCTGCATAGTCTGCCACAATGGTGTTGACGGATGTTGGTTGATCAGAAGCATATAAGTTAATCTTTAAGTTAATAGAAAAAAAAAAATTCAAAAACGTTACATTTTGTTGGAGACATTTTTTTTCCTACAAATGTAATAAAAATTAACATTTTATGCTTGGTAAAAAGTTTTTAAATTTAATAAAAGGCTCCCCATAAATATCGAAAAACAATGTCACAATATTTTATTAAAGTGCCCTCTCGACACCTACTTACTATACAGCATAGAGGTACCCTACCCATTTATGCACACCTTTTTATTTATTTGTGTTCACATTTATACTAAAAAAGGTGGGTAAGTGGATGTCGCTCTGCTGTACAGTAGGTTACAAGTGGGTCACTGTATAATTGATGCTATTAAATTTGAATTCAATGATACAATATCATTGTATAAGAAAAACGATTCTGAGCGAAGACGGTATGTCAGTCTAGGTTAAGACAAATTATATACATATCTATGGTATTAAAAAAAAATTGACCTATAATAAATTCCAAATTAATCATATCACATTATCACAATATCCATTAGGTACTAATAACACGTTATACACCAACAACAAACCCTGATACTATCATATATATATAATAGTACACTTTAGAAGTTTCAAGTAGGTACCCACGAATAATATTATATAATCACAACAAAATAACTAGGTTTTTTAATATGTAATTTCGTCCAAATTTGAACATAAAATGACTATAAAAATAAACTGTGATTGTATATTTTTTAGATTTTTCGGTAAGAGAATTAACTACTTACGTGAAATCTTGTTTTAAATTTTCAATCCTTAGCTATAAAAACTGAACATTTTATAATTTATTAATTACGATGATTAATAATTTTCGAGATTTTGAAAAATTCTGTCAAAATTCGATGTTAAAATGCTTATAAAAAAAAATTGTGCCTATGTATTTTTAATATTTTTCAACTGATATTGTAACAATATATCAGGAGCCTTGTATTAAATTTTTACACTTTTTGGCCCAACAGATAAAACTTTATTGATATTTATAGAAAAAAAAACTAAAAAAAATTGAAAGCTGTAAATGTCCATAAACAGCTCAAAAAGAGTCAAAATATTTTCAAAATTGTATGGTGTATATGAAATGCTAATATAAACATTCAGTGAAATTTTCATGTATCTACAGTTATTCGTTTTTGAATTACAACAAAATAAGGAAATCGCTACATGGGAAATCGAGTGAATATTCAATGTTGTAAAAATTTGAATTTCAAACGCTCATAAAAATTTAATTTGACTTTCCGGTAGAGATTTTTTTATTGATAAAGGTAGACAATCTTATGAGTAATCTTGTATTAGATTTTCAAATCTTAGATTTAAAAAGAAAAATTTTTACGAATTCTTAACTCAAAATAATTTGCTAATTTTCGTGATTTTTCCATATTTTGTCAATTTTTGAACTTTAAATGCTTATAAAAAAAAATTGTGACTAAGGATTTTTAATATTTTTCATCTGCCCTTGAAACAATATATTAGGAGCCTTCTATTAAATTTTCAAGCTTTCGCAACCAACAAATAAAATTTTATTGATATTTCTAGAAAAAAAACTAAAAAAAAACTAAAAATGAAAATGTCCCTAAACTGTTCAAAATAAATCAAAATATTTTGAAAATGTTATCGTGTATAGAAGATGCAAATATAAACAACCAGTGAAAATTGCATGTACCTACGGTCATTTGTTTTAAAGTTACACCAAAAACCAAATTCAATTTTCTGAAAAATCGAATTTTTCTTTTGTTTTTCCCGGCGCTCTTGAAAACTACTGGGAAATTTAAATTTTGACCTCCCCAATGCACCAACGATATTCACTTTCCAATCGAACAAGATACTGAAGTCGAAAATCGAAGCATTATTTCGACTACTTATCGTGTACACAGACACAAAAAAAATAAAAAATAAAATAAAAAAAAAAATAAAAAAAAAAACACACATCATTGTAAAATCAATACATTCATCGTTTCACTCAGAATCTAAAAAATTAAAAAGACTGAGTTTCAACTCTAAATCTCTAAAATTAAACATTTTGAGCACTTCGATCTCGAAATAGTACATAATTATATGGTAATTTCGACATTTTCGACATCATTTTTGTTCCTATAAATACCGTTAAAAAAAAAATATTCACTGGGTCAATAACAGCTTGAAAATGTAATACAATGTTTCTCGTGAGTTGTTATTAAAGTAATGTAAAAATATTATTGAAGTTTAAAGTATGATTTTTTTTATTATAACTTTAAGTTCAAATTTTGAGAAAAGTCGTCAAAATTACGTAAATTTACAAATTGTAAATTTCTTAATTAATTATTATACATTATGTGTAACTAATATTAAAAATAATAAATTTTAAATTAAAAAAGTTATTATCCCAATCATTATACAATATCTGTATATTTAACACCTAAACTATTTGACGACTACCAATATGATTACATGCAAACATTTTATTAGTCGCGAATAATTTGATAAATAATATAGATATCTATTATATTATAATAGTATAAACATCAGTGTACTAACCATGAACTATGAATCATACTTCATAGTTTATGGTACCAACTATCAGTGGCGTATCCAGGGGGGGGGGGGGGTTAGGGGGTTGTAACCCCCCCCGAAAATTGTTAAATTATAACAACGTTATCATTAATAAATCATTTTAAGATAAAATTCCACAAAAATAAATTATAACCCCTCCCGAAAAAAAATTCTGGATACGCTACTGCCAACTATAGTTGGTATACAGCCGTATACGCCATACGGTATACCAATCGTATTTAGTTTTTAAACCAGATATATATATATTATACGAATACATATACCAGATATATGTATTGTACGAATACGACTCTATCAAGTGTTATAGACTTATAACTTATAAATCTTTTATAGTTTTATAATATACCTACTATATTTACGTTTTACATAGAGATTAATATATTGTGATTTTTAAGCACTATTATAGGAATGTTTTTAAAACTTTCTATATTATGCTCAAATTACCTAAACATGTATTACATTTTATTTTATACTATATAGGTACCAAGGGTCTAGTACCAAAAACTAAGGTGACTTCCTTAATATTGAACTAGGATCTTACAAGCCTAATATTATAATATTATACAGTGTGTGGTTTGCATATTATTATATATTTATATAACAAATTAATAAACAAAGCGACGATAAATAATATTATACTCTACAAAATACATAATATATTTAATATTATTCTAAAAATAGTCGTAGCTACACGGTAGGTACACCGTGTATCGTGGACTATATTTTACTGCATTTGAAGCCATTTTATTATTTTAAGGGAGTAGAAAAACTGGCATTTTCTTACGTTTAATTTATAATATTTCACTGGACCGATCGTTTGAAACAATATCAAATAACAACAGTCGTTATTCGCTGTACAAACCACGCCACTTGTGCCCATCCTCGCCTCGTTATCTTCAAGAAACGAGCGATATGTTTGGTCGGACTGGAAATGATAAAAACGGGCTAAAACGAAAATATAAGAACGAGCGTTATTGATATTTGCACCGTTACGATTAAAATATCATAAATCATAATAATAATATAATATAGTAATATACGGTGCACGATATTCGATATAGTAAGCTGTAAAGTGTAAAGACTAAATAGTTAGGTATGTAGGTGTATGAAAACGACATTTTTGCATAATTTTTTATTCCGTTTTCGTGAATAATATCTGAATTACATGTTAGTATATCTAAATTTATGATGGTTCAATGTTACTGCAGGCAACTATTTTTGTGTTACTCCATAACCGCAGGGCTGGTTACATGGCTCTAAGTTGGTTTGAAGAGGGGAGTAGGGAAAATGTTAAAAGTAATAAATACCTACTTCATGCTAATAATTCTTGCCGGTAACGGTTTCAGTTTTATATGCAGTGCATCATGAATTTTAAAAGTTATAAAAGTGATCTGCAAAGTAAAAAAAATATACATTCGGCAAAGATATATTTACATTAGGCGGTGCAAAACCTAATAGGCCTCACAATGTATGTATGGGGGGCCTCGTATTTTACCATTACCATACATAATATTATAAAACAATTGTAATATCAAATATAAGAATTCAATAATTTTGAATTTTGTATTTTCTAGTATATATTATATAGGTCCTATTTCATTGGCTCAAAAAAAAAGGAAAAACGGGAATTTTTACGCTAAATCGATTTTGGTTTTTGGTGTAACTCTAAATACATGCAATTTTTACTGAATGTGTATATTAGCATTTTCTATACACCATAACATTTTCAAAATATTTTGACTTATTTTGAGCTGTTTACATTGTCAGTATCCAATTTTTTTAGTTTTTTATTCTATAAATATCAATACAATTTGGTGGGTAAAAAAGCTTGAAAATTTAATAAAAGGCTCCTGATAAATTGTTACAATAGCAGTTGAAAAATATAAAAATACATATAGGCACAATTTTTTTTATAAGTATTTAAAGTTCAAATTTTCACAAAATTTATCAAATTTAAAATTTAATAATTATTTTGTAGTTAACAATGTATAAAATGTTCAACTTTTATATCTTAAGGATTAAAAATTTAAAACAAGCTTCCGCGTAAATAGGTTATATATAAATTACTTTATTCACAATAATATCATCGAATATACTTAGTAATATTATAATATGCTGACTGAGCGTCTTCGCTTAGAATCGTTTTTCTTATACAATGATAAGTATTATATCATTGAATTCAAATTTAACACCATCCATTATAGTCACCCACTTGTAACCTACTGTACAGCAGAACGACTTTTTCTAATTTTGCAGTGGTTTTTACTATTTGAATGTACTTTAAGGATTCATTCATTAGTATCTATTTTCAATTTTACCAACTTTATTTATAATGGAATTTACTGATTAATTTAAATATTTAATTCCTATGATAAAAAGAAGCATGCCATTTATAAATGTAATAAATGCACCTATAATAAGTAAATTTATTTTGTTATTAGTATTTACTAATTTTTTTATCAAATATTTAAGATATAATATTATAATGATATATTATTTGAATATTATAGTCAAGTGCAAGTTAGAAATGTTTTTGTCTTTAGAAAAATTAACGCTCTATTTTGTATTAAGTAAATCTCATATTGTACTTTATTGTTATTATTGGTATTTAAATTGAAGGTCTAATTTAAGAACCTCTCACCTTCAACACAAGATTTTGCTTATAGTAGGTGAGCAAACTTACACTGTATTTATAATTGAAAATGTGTTGGGAATTGTTGAATAAATCGAGCCATCCAGGGGAGAGGCTGTATTTAATATTTTTGATGAGCTGGTCGGTTTGTTGGACCCGGCGGCGGAAGCACACGCAATCTGCGATCCACCTTGTACGAGGTGGAAGAGCGTCAGATGCTTTTTCCGCGGGCTGTACTGCTAGTGCTTCTGCCGATGATTAGACGTTCGAAGCTCACCCCCTGGGCGAAGACGACGGACAGGATTACGGCGACGGAATGGATGGGAGGATGCGAAAAAGAGCACGGACGGTGAGCGGCAGTAAGTCACCCGCGCACGTTCACCGACCTGCACCCGTGGCGCGACGGGTTCGATGACGCGCCCGACCCTGGGGGCTCGGCGAGCGCCCGACCGATGGAGCGACGGCGATGGCATGGCGGCTAGTAGAGGTACCGGCGAGGGCAACGATTCCGCCACGACGGAACACCGACGATGGAGAGTCGGTACGACGGCAGCGGCGAAGACCTCGGCACGGGGTGAGTGATATACAAAGATTTGCGTGCTAGAAACACTGGGACGTCAGCGGCGCCGGACTCGTTGAAACTTAACCGTTTCAGGGTCTGGCGGCGAGTGGTGGCCGAAGAGACAACGCCAATTATAGATATTATAAGAATAAGACATTATAATATCTATGACAACGCCAGGGCAAAGATTACCGAGAGTCGAGGATCGCTGGCCTGTGATGCGATCAGCAGACTCTCGCCTTTTCGCCCCGCGGTAATGCCACATCGGCCGCTTCACTCGTCCACACCGATTCCGCAGCCCAAAATCTCACTTCGCTCGCTCCTGGTCTTGGTCTTTGCCGTCCGTCGGCCGAGTCGTCACACCGTCGACCGTCGACGCGCACGACATCACGCACTAGCCGCCGTCCGTCGCCATCAACCGTGGTCGCTCCCGTGGCCGTCTCGGTCGGGCCTCTCCGGCTTGGAAAGGTCGTCAAGCGTCAGAGCAAACGCACCAGCGACACTCGTCAACCCGCGGGACAGGTCGAAGAAAGTGCAGAGGTGACCAGTGGCCAGCACCACTACATTTCCACACCAATCGCCATCTCGCATCCTTCCACCCTTGTTTATTGTGTCTATCCTATCCGTCGTATTTTTTTTTTTTAATTTAAGTTATTCCAAATTGTTATTTGTTCACAGATGAAAATTTAAATTTTTTTTTCTTATTTTCAGCCCTTTTATTATAATAAACATATTTTGATGTGAACAAAAAAATATTGTTTCTTTTTTTTCGTTTTGTCGAGTGTATAATCAATTGTTACAGATTTAGCGACCAAAAAATTCGTTAAAATATATATTTTAAATAAAAAAACTTGTTAGTTGATTAGGTATACAGAGTATAATGACTGTAGACCTGCAGTATAAACGCTACACGGCTATTATAATATGTTCCAAGAAATATTTAAACCATCAAACACTAAAGGTGACGAATGACTCCGGACTAAATCATAAAATAACGCATTACACCGGCGGATACGACGTGGACGGTTATACGAGAATTGTAAATCATAATATATTAATATGTATTGTGTAGAACGTGTCAACGTTAATATAGTCAAATAGTTGATACAAAATAATATTTAAAAAAATTCAAAATTGTTTTTTGCATAGGTAAAATAATAATATAACATTAATATAATACTAGCCGTGCACTCCATTGCTCGTTAAATGTAACAACTCTATATGACTCAAATTTTGTTCAATTCGATATTTAATATTCCGTGTATCGTGTATGGTGTTCAAAATTTATCTTAACTTTTCCGTTGCCCAGAATAAAATTCTGATTTGCAGCAGTATATTATTAGGTAGGCAATCTACCTGTGGTAGATTGCTGACCCAGCACAGGGTATAACTTTGATACTTTAGAGTTATACCAAGTTTGTCATAGGTATTCCACCTATGGTGGATTAATATAATCAATTAATACAAAATCCTAACCTATCGGCTATCATAACTGTACATATCAATTATCATATGAATAAAAAAAAACCAAATTTAACCATTTTTAAATTAGCCTGTCTTCTTCCCAGAGGTCTAATATACACACAAAAATTAATTTATATACATATATAAATTGACAAAAATAATAATACAGATGCCCGATTAACCAATAGCAAACAATATTGTATTTTTTACATCTAGATTTCCTACTTTTCTTTTGGCAATTACGTATATCTTAAAAAAAATTGAGCCAAATCGGACCATCCGTTCTTGATTTATGAGGTATAACGACATTTTCATGCTCCATTTATATATATATAGATAATAGCTGCATGTCGAAAAATAATATTGTTTGAAAACATTTAGGTTTGAACCATTACACCCCCATGTATACATGCATGTACCGATACCATATTTTCTACATAATTATTGACTTGAGTTGTCCGAACAAAAATTGATACTTCTGTTTTTTAATAGGAAATCACTTTTTGACGGTATGGGAGTTTTGACAGTAGTTGTACAATAATATATTAACTATAGGCATAACCACACATTAGATTTTGCACTAAAATAAGTACATCATTATACATACTACATATTACATGGGGGATTACTCACCACCCAAATATGACTTATAATTCATTAAATATTACATTCCTAAAACCAATCACAAAATATATATTGAACCAATAATCAGCAACTGTCACAGTTAGTTTACAAATCAGTCCACTTTTGCAGATATTTGCTTTACATTTTAACATTTAAATTACAAGCCTATGAGTTATGACTAAGTAGCATATATATTTATAGTTGAGTTATTAGTTCAATTCTTTATATGGAACTCTATGGCTTTATAGAAAGCTCAATAACTCTTCACAAATTAAGTTTTAAAAAAAATGCTAATAAGAGCTTCATAATTTTAATAAAATAAAACAGAACAAAAAACTATTCAAAATTGAAAAAGATGGCAAAAATTAATTTTCAATTTAAATTTATAATTACAAAAATGTACCTCTATAGTTTACCCTTATAGTTTATAAATGATACATAGTATGGATACTGTATAGTTGATGTATAACTTATTTATATATATTTATAAAAAAAACTAATAATTAGGTAATATAAAGTATTAGAATAATATAGGTATTAAAACAGTTCATATCATAATTAGAATTGTTCTAAATCGCTTTCATGTTTTGATAAGCAAGGTATTAGCAAGGTATTATCATCTATCTTTCTTTTTAGTTTTTGGACCAAATTTTAAGTACATTCTCACTAGTAAGTAGTGACACAAGAACAGAAAATCTAGTTTCAACATTCAAGGTACAAATAAAAAACAGGGAATAAAATCACTAAATTCAACAATCAACATTGATCAACATAAAATAAAATTCAAAATCGTTAAACTGATAATTTAAATAATATAGATATTAGATAGGTATATATTATAATAAATTTAAAATATGCACAATACTCAAGAATATATATAATAGTTTTGGCTTTTTGGCAGTATATTGGTAAGTTATTAAAAGTCTAAAAACGAAACAAATTATTCATGTAAAAGTATAAAAATAATAATACAAAACATCGATACATTTATATTTTATTGAAATACATTTATTATAATATCAGATTTGGAAAAAAATATATTAATTTTACTTTGATATCATTAAATAGATTTGCCTATTATTTAAAAATCATCTAACCCTTGATTAAAAAACAAAAACCACCCTCATGCACATTAAGATCTTGTAACTTCTATGCATCGAAAGTTTAGGGTAAAATTTTGACAGTTCCTCTATTTTTTATAAAATTAAAACTTTGAATAGCTATAATTAACTCTTGTTCAAAAATTAAATTTTATAAACTATTTTAAAACATATTTCAGTATTCCACGTTTGGTGACTGAATTCAAATTTTTAAAAAAATTTTGAATTAATCGGAACAGTGATTATTTGTTAAAAATCTTTTAATGAAAATCTATTTTTTTTTATATTTCGTGTGAATAGGTCTGAAGAAAGATTTTATTTTTTATTTTAGATTTATTCATCCATCATACAAATAACTGTTTGTATAATGTAATATTAAATATTACAAATTATAGTTTCATAATGCATTTAAACAAACATTAAATATAATATAACATATATACATAAAAAAACAAACATTTAATTACATTTTTTAATTTCATTTTATTCATAAAATATACAATATTTTCATGATACTTAATATTTCCCCAAGTTAAAAAAATATAATAAAACTGTATTAGTGGTTTATAATATTGTACAAATAAGCTACTATATCTGGATGTGCTTGATAAACACTTAGAACAGAAACATAATTAATACAGTTATATTAATTGGTCAAGACATTATATTGATAGGTATATACATGTGTATATAAATCAGTTATAATTTTAATGTTTAAATAGGTAATAATTTGAAGTATGAAAATAAATATTTTGTACTAATTTAATTTTTAAGAAAATAAATTAAGAATACATAACAAAGGTAATAAATGTTTTGCTGGGAGAGGGGAAATAAGATTTTGATTAAATCAAATGGACTAATAATTTTTAATGTACATGATGATACCGAAAATAATATATAAATACGTGTTTAATTTTCAATAATAACCAAACATGTATTTAAAAAAAACAAATGAAAATAAAAATAATGAATATTATAATAGTCATAAGACGCAGGAACAGAATTCAAGTAGATTAAACTGGTAAGTTTTTTTTTTAAGTCCATACATGATGACAACTGTGAAAAACAAGAGCCATGAAAAATTCTGTTTGTCTCCAATATATTTTTATTTCAACAGTTCAATATATTATTATAATATTATGTAGTCTACATTTTAGTTTTATATAAGAAAATAGTATTTATTATTTTACAATAAGAAAATGAATAGTTAAATGGTAACATCTAAAAAAATAATGCTTTTCATGTAAAAGGTACAAGGCACATTTATTTCTCTTAAAATCTAACAAAATTTAATTTATATGAAAAAAATTGCCAAAAACATTAGTATTAAATTACAATCTTTTAGTATTCGCTATTCTATTTGATTTCCTTAACCAATTTTGATCAACAGTCAATTTTATATATCCTGACTAGATCACGAAAAAAAAAATTACAAAAACCTAGTTTATATTAAATCGGAGGAGGAACTATCTGTAAAAACGGGTTTAAAGGAGAAAAGGTAAATTTTCAAAATATTAATTCATGGAATGTGGATGTCATTAAGCTCTAGTTTCCCTTACGTGTTGAAAATAGCATCGTACCCTTAGCAAAAAGAGCTGTCGTTAAGGACGCTGAACTAATATCACAATGGTATCCTTTGTTTTTACAAAAATTAAAATTAAAAAAAAAAAAAAAAACAATAATTTAGTTTGCTTAAAGATCTCGTATAGACAATAGTATTGTACAAACAAGATCGACAAACTCGAAACTTAAACGCACATGTTTAACACAATTTGGTTTGAGTCACAAATTCAATAAAATTAGTCTTTATAACTAGTGTTTAGTTGGAGAATTTGAGAATTACATTGCAGTCATCTCAGATTCCATTTTCGGTCACCCTGTGTCATCTGCAGGGATCTAGCAGAACTTCGATCCAAGTCGGACAGGACGTGATCTCCTGCCGGGAATACTTGGGCCCCCATCCTTTGGCGAAACTGATGCGTACGGCGTTCGGGTCGACGGGTCCCACTCGCACGCCGTTTGAATAGCGTATTCGATCGCCGTGCGGGTTGCCAGTGAATATGTTCAGACAGTGGCCGGAAGGTACGCGAAAAACCAGATAAGACTTGCTGTCCGGATCGTCCAGCGTCGGCGAATTCACGAACATCGGCCAGTCACTCAGGTTGTACGCCCACACGCCGTCTTCTTCTCGGCTCAGAGCTAGACCTGAACACAAACATACAACCATTAGTATCAAAATATATGCGTTAGATCAAAATGTACAGGTATTTTTCAGGGAAATTAGAGAGAAAATCACTAAAACTAATTATACAGCCTGTATACAGACGAAAAACATACCTTGTCCGATTTTGGTCCTGTTCCTGAGTACAGACTCCGGAGGGCCCTGCCCGGGTGAAAAATGATGTTGAGTGAGGGCGGCTAGAGACAGACCCGTGCCAAGTGGAACATTCCAGAACACGTTCACAGATTTTGTTTCTACGGGAAACAACCTGCCTACTCGTTGCGAGAGTTCCCAATACGCCACTTTACACCATTCTTGTTCGTTTTGTTTTTCTATAAACATACAAAAGTCATATCATTAGTAAACAAGTCCTGAAGTCCACGTTATATTTCGTAACATGTCATTATCATCGTTAAGCTGTGACCACGGTTATCTAGCAGATAATCGTGGACCGTAGTTGTGACTTGTAACAATTTTTAAAATATTATTTGTATGGTAAATTGGGAAATACATTAATGTAAAGTAAAGTAATATATCAAGTGTCGTTTTGATCAGCCCATATAGTTGGAAAAAAAAACAGATTTCTTCACTCGCAAGATAATTTCCAGTTACATTTTACCTCAACACGCAATTACCATCGTATATAATTGCAGTATTTGTATTATCATAAGAACAGAATAAATAAACAACTTTTTTGAGATAAAAACGAGTAGGGTATAATGAAATATATAATAGTAAGTACATAATATCAGTGGTGTCATTTTAGATTTATCTAGGAGGGCTACATAAATAAAATTACTATACTGAACGCGACTGCTATATAAAGTAACTGACCAATTGAAAAATATTAAATAATATCACAGATAAACCTTTTAAAAGTGGTTGTTTGGTGTTTAGAATTTTATTGAGGCAATTTTTACCTAGGTACCTACTAGAATAATGGAATAATAAAAAAAGTAGTTTCAGAAATAAAACTATACAGTATTATGATATTATTCTTGTTGTACATGTAGTACATCCCGGCGTACAATGTGACACACCACTTAGTACTTATAGGTACACATCTTACATACACGCCCACAGTTCTATAAATATTCCAACTATTAAAAAAAGTCATAGCAACAATAAATTCCCAGTACACAGAATTCCTGTGTACAGTTACACAAAATATTATAAAAATAGCAGAATATTTTATCAGCAAAAACCAGCACATCGGGCATCTGCTAAAATCAGACAGGGCCAGCACTCCAAAGGTTGAAGCCACTAAACGCGAAGATTTGGATAAAAGGATAAAACGGTAATATACGTATGAGACGACGTGATGACGAGACGGTATCATTAAAAAAATCGTCCTGCAGTCATTTTCTCCCTTCTTTGTACTATCCGCGGCGCATTCCGGCGGAGTGTTTATAAGTGATGACGACGGTGTCGTGGGGACGGAGGGATGGCGACGACGGCGGCTGCGTTAAAGCAAAAATATAGATCCTATATTATTATATCAAACCCGGCGAACCGAAAAAGGGCGAAAAGACCTCAGGGGAGCTACGGTGGTGTTGCGAGTTTACGAAGAGTATATGTGT
Organism: Macrosiphum euphorbiae; assembly: GCA_949089665.1. NCBI lineage: Eukaryota > Metazoa > Arthropoda > Insecta > Hemiptera > Aphididae > Macrosiphum > Macrosiphum euphorbiae. The sequence continues at coordinate 18,190,558 of CARXXK010000001.1, read as the reverse complement.
ATGATCGCGCGGCGCCTGGTACGAACCGGGTGTACACACGAACGACCAAGACCACCACCACCACCAGATGTGATTTATCCGCGCGAGAGAGGAGCAGGTTCCGTCGTCGTTACACCCGAAATGAGTTCACCGCTCGAGAAAAAAATAAAACCCGTGTACTGTGTACAACACATACAAAATAAATAAGGGTTTCTCATAATATATTATACAGTCAGATCAATTGCAAGGTGACGACCGAGTGCGGCGGACCCGCCGAAATTCACAACGGACACGTTTTCCTTTCTTTCCCATTCAACAAAAAAAATAAATATTCGAACGTATATTATCACCGCAGCACCACTGTCGGAGCGTACATTATTATATTATTTACCTATAACACACAAATACACGTGCGCACACGCACGCGCAAGCGACGTATAAACTGGTTTATACAAATGCAACCGAACAAATGAGACGCACGGCGGAACGTGCGTTTGTCGATCGACGATGATAGAGCGAGAGGGATTCAGATTTTTAGAGGTACACCAGACAACGCGCAGCGGTACCAAACGACCGCGACGATCCCTATTCCCGTCGTAGCACTCCATACACGACCTACCTACATATAGCATTATTATAATAATTACAATAATAATAGTACTATGCAGCGTATTGCAATCCGTGTATATCGCGTATTGTATATATATACATAATAAATAACAGACCGTGATCCACTGATCCGTACACGTCGGACTTTCTAAACACAATATAATAATAATAATATAATGATGACGATAAAACTAATAACCGAACGCACACGCGGTTTGTTTTTGGGTGCACGCGGCATTTCTGGCATTCCGGGCGGCCGTCAGTGGCGGCTGATGGGGCGCCGCCCACCACTCGCATTCCACCGAGAGACGACGAAGACACGTCCGACGTCGTCCTTCTTCCATATAAACCTTTATTTATTTATTATTTATTTATTTTTTTTTAAGGATACTCCGCCGTCACCGCCTAACCGTATACACACACACACACACTCTGTAGGTAGTAATAATAATGGTTTGGCGGCGGCGGCGGGTCCCTATTAGTCTTCTCAGAGAACAAACGGCAATCGTCGCTGCTCCCGTGTTTGTTTTTCTCTCACTCATTCTCTCTCTCTCTCCCTATACCGATCGCTCGTTTCTTGATTTCTCTACAAACATATTATATACCTACCCACCGCCGGCAGAAGAGCTCATTGTTGTAGTTCGGTTAAGACGTGTAGGTACATAAAACAAACACTCCAATCCTTCTGAGAGTAAAAACAATATACTTTACGAGTGTATAATATTATATAATACGAGTCTTCATTATAAAAACGATTTAAAAATAACGTTTGAATTGTTGTTGTTAATAAAAAAAATAAAATACTTGGCGCTCACCGATTCTAACCCATGTTATATGTAAACCTGTTTGTTTAATTTATTATCACATCCTTATCACTAACTAATCAACGCGCGTTATAAATTATAATCAATTACACTCCTTCAGGTTTAATTGAATACCGCCAAGCGACCGAATGGAGAGAAGATTACCTGTTAGAATGCGGTATTTCAACGGTTTTCGTTGAATACCTCTTCTTTATATCGAAAACGGAAATGACAGAATGTCAAGAAAAATAAAATATCATAAATCCCACCTGAATTGTCTGTCGTCTAACACGGGTTTTCTATATGCAATAAAAACGTTTGAGGCCCACGAGGGGTTTAGCGTCCATGTTAGTAGTTCAGGTAATTGGGATTTTGCCTTTTCACCCCGCACAAGAGCGACGAGACTGTTCGTGAAGGAAAATATGTGACCCACTACAATACAATTTTTTTTCCCCGTTCACGCCGTTTCTCGGTAGATTATATTATTATACTCGATATACCGAAATACATCACACACGCAGCGTCTCTGAATAGAATGTAAAGACTATATAGACTACCACTATATTATATACATTACACTGACGCATTCAGCTCTCAGCCCGCCCTGCCGTCGACAAAAATATAAATAGTATTATCGGTTAAAGAATTTTCGATCCCCCAATCTGACCCTCCGCAGTATTTAACGCAGAGGTTAAGCGGAGTGCACTATAAATTTAATAAAAATAATTTGCAATATCGTGAAAACTACGGATTGCAAAAAAAAAACAAAGGGAGACAAACTCGAGTATCACTGCAGTAGTGCGATATAGTAGTCCCGGGATACACGACGACGATAATTATTGTTATAATAATAATATTATTATCATCTCGTCATTGTAATATTATACAGACGACAATAATATATTATTAATATGCTAATGAACCGAGAGCAACGGCGGCGGCCGACGAGCACTCTCGTCGTCTCTCCCGCAACCCACTCCGACGCGCACACGTCGAGACGACCGGTTTTTCGTTATTTGTATTAACACACACACACACGGTGCACGCCACATATATTTTTTCATTATTATTATTATTATTATAAAGCACAACAGCCGCCGCGCGTACATATATATATATTATGTTATTAAACGAATTCCGCGCGTCTCTCTGATGTTCTTGGTCGCACACACACACAGGCAGTATAATATAAACTGGCCGCCGCCTCAGGTTTGTGTGTGTGTGTGTGTACTCTTTATAAAGTCGGCGGCGAAAGCATTGTAATTTTCGTAATTGGCGCCCGCGGGCGTATTGTCGCGAAAACACACGGATCGCGGCGATCAAGCATGGGCGTGCCGTCAAGAGGGAAGGCTCGCGGGGGATCCGATTAAAATATATATACGCGTTGCGGCTGCCGGCCGCGTGTGTGTGTGTCGGAGGCGGTGTTTTTCATAGACACAAACGAAAATCGAGTGCGTGTGGGAAAAAACCGACGGCCGAAAAAATATTAGAGGGAAACGAGAAATTGACGAGTGCTTTACTAGTTATTATAATAATATACATTATATTGTAAGTCATCTCTCTCGCTCCGTGTTCTGCGTTATTACTATTATTATTATACGCCGTAGTCGTAATAACCGGTCTCGGGCGCCGCCGATCGACGGTAAAAATGTAATAATAACGATTTTGGAGAAAAAAAAAACAGAAAACTCAATTGTGAGTCGGACGAGACTTGCTGTGGCCGAAAAATCTGACCACTCCACCTGTACACAATATCATATTATTATAGTTTACATCGTTTTATGACCGCACTGGAAACGAACCAGATTTTTGTTTCTTGTATTTATAAACACTGTCAACGGATGCGGTGCCTATCGTGACGAAGGGACGACGACAAGCGGCGATCAAAGATCGTTCGTGACGACGTCGTGTCTTCGGGAATCGAAGACCATAATATTATTATTATTATTATTAGATAATATATTGGGTTGCCGACGACGAGCGAGAGCCGAGTTTCGGGCAGCCGCCGAGCCGAGACGGACTACGTCGGCAACCAACCGGTTCTTCGTATCGGTTGGTCAGGCACGCAGTGGGGGCCCCCGTGATGAATGGCCCCGGCGCGGCGGCGTGCATGGTCGCCGGCAACCCGGTCGGGTCGGGGCGCCACACAACCCGTCATTAGCATCAACGGTACACACAGACCACCCCACTCCCGACCAGACGATGACGATACAAGCGCGCGCACAATACAAACATAATAATGTGTTTTTTCAATTATTATTCCGTCGGAGAGCCCTACAGAGATTCTCTGGACAAAAACGGGTTTCGGGATTCTGAATTTTGTCACACAAATCACAACGGGGATTGTGCGTTCTTTCCGATATTGGCGTTTATATACATCTCGGACAACTGAGATCGGAAGCCGATCAAAAGACGTCCCCGACGTGTGCGTTTCTGTTAATTATTGTTGTTGCGGTGTCTATTTATCCGATTTCGTGTTTTTCTGTTTTCACGACGAATCAACAGCGTCGACGTGACGTCACGGGCGCCAGCGATATGGCCCTCGGCCCGTCGCTTGTAATGGTTATTTTTATCGGTCTTCGAGTGGCGAGGAGTGGTGTGGGTGGTGCAGTGCGGTGGTGGAGTGTGTGCAGCAAGTGAGTGTGTGTGTGTAGCGTGTGCGGTTCGAAAAAAATAACCAACGTCGCCAGTCTATTTACCCCCACTCGGGACCCACCGGTACCGGCAAAACACAACGACAACACACACACACTCAAGTAATAATATTCGTCGTCACCAGCACATATTATTATTATCATCGGGCCGTCGCCATCGCTGGCACCCGGCACCGCCGCCATGCCATTATCATCATCGTCGTAGCCGTCGTCGTCGTCGTTGTCCTCCCTCCGCACCGCTTGGGCCGCCGACGACGCCACGACCTCATCGTAACGATAACGCGGCGGTGGCGGTGCGTGGAGAGCGAGCCGCCGCCGATCATAGATCGCTGCCGCCAACAGCAGGCGCCGCTCATTACCGACGCCGCGACCGCGAAAACGATAAACAACACGCGCGCCAACAAATAACACCACCGCCGCCCCCGTCCCGAGTGTGTATATATTATAATATGATATTACATTGCACGAGCAATAATCGATAATCCGTCGACGAGAGGTATATAATATTATGATAATAAAATTATGATTATTACAAGTGTGCGGGAGGAAAAAATTTATATTTTAATATTTCTATAATATAATATTATTATTATTATTATTTTATATTTTTATGTTTACGACATCGCGACGTCGGCCAGAAACGTTAATATGGAAATAACTAATAATTAAATTTTTTCAAGTACGTCGTCTCGTTTCACCTCCTCCCACCACTCCAGGTTACCACTATACCGCCGACGATAAGTTTTTTTCCATCCGATGAAAAACCCAACGATTTCATTATCACTTATAATCATAATATGACGGGTACTTGTGACTACAACGATGACACAGACTGCGATTGCCCATGCCGCATCGCATCGCGTTCGTGTTCAATATTTTTTTGTTATCCCCCCCCCCGCCAACCAATATATCGGTCCCGATAAAAGTCCCGAGGCTATAATAACACCGTAATAATATTACATATTATTATTATAGGTACACGTGTAATATAATATATATATATATGTAAATATATACAATATACAACAACAACAACACGGCGCGGCGGCAGTGGCGTGCACGCATGCCAGTGGCGGGCGGGCTGTCGGGCTGGAAGGTCTACGGGTAATTATGTCGTTTCCGTGTGGTCGCCACTCGTAATTAACCTTTGCCGGTTTTTTTAAAGTTTGGTCGGGCGCCAGTCGGTCGCGCGGGTGCACCGCAAAATGTCATCTGCCGACCCCGCCACCGTACACACAATGTGTATACGTGTGTCCGTGTGAGTGTGTGTATATTATGTGCACGCGTGTGAGTGTATACGTGTGTTGCACGGGTGTTTGTGTGTGTATAATATAATATATATAATAAATATACGGAGAGAGGAGGCACATATGCCGAGACGCCAGGCGCCCACGACAATCGCTTCACCGCGCCGTTCTCACGTTCCTATTATTTCGGCCGTCCTTCGCACAAAAAAAAAATAATAATAAAAGGAAACCCTAACATCGCCAAAACGTATCCTTTATAATATTGAACAAGTATCGCACAACGTGTGTATTATCCTGCAGTGACCTGCTGCACTATATTATATTGATATAATATATGATATAATATTGAAAACATACAAGTACCTATATAATATTATATATGAAAAAAATGCTCACGAAAATGTACACAGAAATCTAAAATGTATGTATCACTGGACAATGTATACTGCATACTAAGCCACAGGATTCAAACCAAACTGTAAAGAAGAATGATTATAAATTATAATGTATGTGAAAAAAGATAGATTTCACACGATCATTAGCTAGATTAGACTATTTATTCTTCCTGTGAAAACACATTGGCTCAACCGTACGGCGCTGACAACACGACAACGACGCGCATATATTATTATATGCAGTCAATTACAATTACTACGACGGTAGCATTTCCACAAAAGTAATTATTCCGTCACACTATTGTGTACACACAATAATGTAACTATTAGAAAAATATCTAACTACCTACGCGTGAGAGTTAATCTAAAAATCAAATTAATGCTTACCATCACCATCAGTGCTGAACGAACCACGAAGTTCGTCATCATTACTATCCCAACTACATTCGCTGGGTGCACGATCTGAAAAAAAATAACAAAATTATTACTAATTTCATCATGCCCAATCCTCCATTATTATTTTTGTTGACTGTATATAATGTTATATCAATATTTATTGTTTCACGGACTAACGGTGATAATATCAGGTATTATAATATAATGTACTATTACGTAACCGCAAGTAATTTATTTCACATTAGTTGTTTTACCATTAAGCGCTGCCCCTACTGTCATCACCGTTATCATACAAAACGACTTCCCATACAAAAGCTGTTATCGACGATGGCAATATTCTCGTTCAGTGTAAGTAGGTACAATTAAACAAACGATAAACATTGAATGCATTTCGTAGGATGTTATTAACTCGTTAGCTTTTTTTCACTTTCGTCTGGGAAAATTCGAACGTGACTTCGAAAATATGTCTACCGGTATCTCAGGAATGATTTTACCGATGACGGTGTATATAGGTATATTATATAAAAGAAACAAAACAATACGGGAGTACCATACAGAATATTTATATACCTGTATAATATATCATATATATATATAAACGTTCAGGACGAATGATGAAGAAAAAACAATCTGTAACATTTCTATTGTGTGAGAAAAAAATCTACAGACTGGAGGGGGTTGCGGCAATGGCGGTAGCCGCTCCACACGCTCTTGTGATGCTGTTTTATATATTATTCCTGCTGTTCTCGATCAGATGACCACATTCCCGAGGAATGATTCTCCGATTCGCTCTCTCCGCGGGACCCATCGTCGTCTGTCCTTGCATCTCTCCGCACAACACACACACCAGCGCGCTGGTTATTTTTATAGACGCCCAGTTTATAAACGTCATTTTTTTTTTCATTCACCCTTTAGACGTATTCGCCATTCTGTTGACATTCCGTCTGAGCAAATCGAAAATTATTTTTAATCTTTTTTATCTTTACACTCAAGCCAAACTACATCATTAGTCGAGACGACTTAAGACTTTGCGTAATTTTAGATTAATATAGCTCGCGAGTATTGAAATGAAAACAACCAACACCGACGGAGTATTATAACGGTTAGGGCCGCCTCAGAGGTCTAGATAATACGAAATGTTCTAAAAACTATTATAATATTATCGACTATAAAAGATTATAATACAATATACCTACACCAACGATCCAAATTCAGTGTCGGCCTAGTCATAGCTGCGTGGCCATGGCCTACGTTGGTCTAAGGGGGGGGGGGAGATTTAAATATCGTCAAATAATTACCGACTGTCTTTTGTGCTTGTGTGCCTATTTACAGTCGTAGATATGTATAGGAAAATACACCAAATATAATTAGTATTGTTTGGTTGACTATTGCAGACTGCAGTATAAAATAATAAAATAGAATATTGTACCTACCTAATAACTTATAATTTTTAATTCATGTGAATAGGAAAATGTATAATGAAAACTAAAATGTGTACGTTATGTATATTCTGATATTCATATCAATTAAATTTATTTGTTCTGTATAAGTTTATACTTACTACAATTGTTACCACCATTAACACAAACCACTTGCAAACGAGTTTTTTCTATACTTATATGTATTAATAACAAACTTCATTCAACATTACACCAATGTCACCCAAAACCAGTCTTGTAAAGTACTTGAGTATAAGTATTAAAATACTTTTTAAGTACTTATACGCAAATACGTATTTTAAATACTTTTGAACTAAGTAATTATGGACAGTATTTTAAATAATTTATATAAGTATATGTACCTATTTAAAACAAATTACCTACTAATCTTCAATTTTAATTTTTCTATTTTAAATTATATTAACAAGAAAATGCTAAAAAATATGGTTAATTTGATTTATAAGGTAAAAAACATGTTATGTAAAACTGTTGAAACTTGAAAGTATTTGAAAGTATCTATAAATACTTCTTTTAAGTATCTGTATATTTGCACTCGAAAATTTTTTTGCACAGTATCATTTACGTCTTTAAAATACTTTTCAAAATAAATACCTAAACTTGATTAAGCTTTAATCGAGCTTTAATATAGTATATTTTACAAGACTACCTAAAACCATTATATAAACATATTGATGTACTACAAGAACTGATTAAATATTCAAAGAAAAGCAAATGCTTTTTGAAAAAGAATGTTCAAGGGGCCTTTGGTTTCTCATTATTTTAAAATGTACTATCTAGTTTATAGTTTATACTAACAAAATGTTGATAAGCTACGAGAATTTCTGAGAAAAAAATATGTTTACGCGGTTTATTCAACCACTATAATACATTTATAACTTTCTACGGATAAAAAACTGCAATCAAAGTTTATACGACTTTTGTATTTTGTATTTCATATATTATTATTTCCTCCTCGCTGCATTTAATATATCTTTTTTAATAGCCCTAGTTTTCGTCGTTCTTTTGTTTTCACCCTCGCTATAGTCTACATTGGCAATCCGGAAATTCAACGGTACTAGCAAGCTAATCTCCAAGCTTCCACTCGAATGGATTATTATTCACCGGGGTCGTTATATGAGAATGGCCAAGAGGGCGGACCGGAGCAATGCACACGTGTACCTGCTTCGGGCTGCTGTCGCCTGCAGGATTAGGAATTTCCGAGGGGTGAATTCCAGATCGCTTTTCACCCTCCTGCGAAACACCGGAACAGTTTACGACGTTTTCATTCGGGGTAGGCGTCGTTTCAAGCACACGCAACCGGAAGATTACTTTCCAACAGTTTTTGCCTCTCTCATCGAAAAATAATACTCATAATATTTCTACCACAAAAGCAATTTAAACTAGAGCTATAAAAAGGAGAATTCATCCAATAAATAAGATAAGATGTTTGCACAATTTGTGAAATATAGTTGTTGTAGGCATGTGTTTAATTTAGTAGTTTGTTCGGTATAATTAAGAATTATTAAAACTAAACACAGTACTTTCAGGACGAGTTTCAAATATATTATAAAAAATAATCAAAATAATAATTTTTACAGGGAACTGCCAAGGATTCTTAATAACACGGCAAAGCTTTCATATTGAACATAACATTTGTAAATAGAAGGACATAGAAATTACAAAAACTATTTATAAGAAACATAATTTAAATATTTCCTTGGTAATAATAACTAGAAAATTAAGTCGAAGGAGACTTAAAATTGGTTCAATTATTGTAAATTAACTTATTTAAATGCATCCAACAATTTAATATATAATATAGGTATTACAAGGTATGGTAATATGGAAATCATATTTTAAAATTTATTTATGTGTATCATAAAAAAATTCAAATTTAAATTTGCCTAAACGCTGTACCTATATTAATATTATACTACTTTACTTTTTAGTTATTATATGGACCCCACAGCTCTTCGACCGGTTAAATCGGAATGAAATTGAAAGTCATTGACGCTGTAAATTTTTGGCCTTGTGCCACTGAATTTTTACATCAAATAATCAAATAGAATGAAAAAAAGTGTGTACGTGTAACCCATCGAAGTATTTTCAACGCATACATAGCTTTTTATTACGGAAAGGTATAGTCGTGGTGTACACATTAACTATAATAAGTACGAGTTTAGGTGACTAGTACAGTAATACTTCAAAGTTTTGAATTATGTCATGTTTAAAAAATGAACACTTACCTTCAGGTTTCAGTTTTTCCTTCACGAACCTTGAATAGGGCGGCGGAGGTCGTTCTGAAACAATACGAAACGCAACAATATAGTGGTTATATATTTAGCTTTATTATAATATATTTTCTGCTCGGACCTTTCCCGACGAGACCATGCAAACCATGCCGGAAACTTTTACTAATCCACTATAAGTAGAAGTACCTATTGTGCTCACTCACAATAATATTTTTGGCAAGTTAAATGCAAAGCGCGTAGATATAATAAGTGTGTGCATCCGTGCAGTATCCGCCGATAATCGTCAAATGTACCAATAGTAAGTAAAAGTTATTGATTATTAACATTAGGTATTCAGGTGTTATTATTCGTTATGTCTGAAAACCGTCGTCGGTTTATCAATGGTAATTATTATAAAACTGCAGTGGACGACGGAGAACCAAAATAATATAATGTACACACACTGCACATAGGTCCATATTATATTATGTACCACAGGTATATTGTACATGTATATACCTACTACAACTACCGCGACACGTATTGAATATTTATGGGTATCAACAGTGAAAAAACATCACAGATTTTTTTCTTCTTCTTTCTCCGCTCTGTCGGCGTGCTAGAGGACCACACAAGTTTGCATTATCCATTTGTACACGCGGGCGCGCCGGCAGACTATTTATACGCCGCACAGTCACATAGCGCGTTCGGGCGCGCGCACACACACACACACACACACACACCCATAATGGATTTTTTAGAAACTCGCAGTCCGAAGAAGGATGAAGAGGAGGAGGAGGAAGAGGAGGTTTATCGAGAAAAACGATTATTTCGTTATTTTTTTTTCCTGGTTTTCGGCCAACGTAAATACGACCGACGTGTGCCAATACACGAGACGACTACGTGTGGCGCCGACCAGTATTTATAAATAAAAATATAATAATAATAATAAAAGCGACTCCACTCGCCGTTCGGGTTGCGCACGTCGGAGAGCTTTATGGACAATGATCACCGATTTTTAAATAACCAAATTAGTTTTTTATTTATCATTATTATTATTATTATTACATTATTATTTTCGTACCTTTGGCCGAGGGAATGTGATGACGGACGTCACGTACCGCCGACGCCACCACCACCGCCGCCGTCACACCGCAGACCCGGCGGAGAAAGACGTTCGCGGACGAAACGGTGGGCGGAGGGGGGGACGCGCGAGCGGTTGGGCGCCGCGGCGGAACTGGTGGCGCCGTTGGGTTGCGTGACCGGGTCTGCGCGCTATTTATTTCTCATCCGGCCCGACGGCGACGACTACGACGGCGGCGTCGGGCCAGGTGAAGTGTGACGCAATTGGATCGGCGGATAGTATTATATTATTATTATTATTATTACTATTACTATTATAGGTACACCGCGACTATGCGGTTATAATATTATATGCGAAACGGACAGAGCGGCATGGATGTACTTATACGTGTTTATTGACAACATAATATAGGTACGACGACGGTGGCGGTGGCGGAGGACGGGCGAGGGATCGAAATATTATAATTTATAATGTAAGACACGACGGGATGATAAAAAAAACACTTCTTAAACCGCTGCGGTATTCGCGAAACGTTGTTTTTTACGAGAATTATTGGCCGCTGTACAATAAACGAAACCGGCGCCGCTCGGTCGCAATGTTTCGTTTTGTGTTTATCTCTCGCTCTATCACTCTCACTCTTTCTCTCTCCAAGTACATAATAATATGTAGTGTATAATAATATGCATATTGCATATACATACAAAATTATATTATGTAGAAATAGATGTTTATGTACATATGATTACATTAAACTCAACGTGTCAGCCGATCTTATCACTTTCTCTTATCACAGCAAACGCAGCGGCGAGTTCCGAGAATATTAAATTACACTGTGTCGGCGCGCCGCTATGTGATACATCACATAAATGCCGCCGCAACCGTGTGCTTTTGTCTTATCAGCGGCATGCAGATAGGAAATCCTGGAAAAAAGGCGCGACGGACGAAGGTTAAATTTGCAACAATATTACGTTGTGAATAAAAACAACGTTAGTACAATAACAATATACACGACGGACTAGACGGAAATTCTTAGAAAAATATAATGGACAATTGGGGAATGGGAATACAATCCATCTGGCCCGAACGGACAACTGTCAGCCGTTTCGATGAGGAATACAGAAGTTTTAAAAAATAAAAATCGGTCCGATCCGTTCACCCGACCAACTACCGACATAGCGTTTTCAAAGGCGGGGAAATTACGCTGATGTGTTCACCACCGTTTGCAGGTCGGCACACGGCCAGCTCGACGTCAAAGGTTAAGGCATGTTACGTATAATAGATAGTTTAAGCACTTAAGCATATGAGTAAAAGGGGTGCTTACCGATTTCGCATCGTCTGCTCCAGTGGTACGGGTTGCAACACAACATGTCGGGTTGTTTAGCCGTCTGGCAGGAGGGTGTGCTCTTGAGTTGTTCGACAGTCCTGAGGTCTGGCCATCGCCACAGCCGGCAACATATGACCGCCGGGTCGGCGAACAGGAACGGCCGGACGGCCACGCACTCTGCCGCGTCCACGCCACCGGTGTCCACGGCCCGGAGAAGCGTCTCCAGCTGCCTGTCATCCAGCCGCTTGAACAGCGCGTTGCGGAATTGCCGTTCGTCCGACTCGACCGGCGGGGACGGGTGCGCGGACGGTGGTGACGTCGCCGCCGCTGCTACTGGTGGTTGAGCGGCTGCAGCGGACGCCGAGGAGGTCTTTTCCGCACACCTGGTTTCATTGTCTCGGCGCACCCGTGCCTTCCACAAGCGTTTAGCTAATGCCGTCCGCCTCCTCCTGAACATGAACATAAAACACGTGAATGCCGCCTCGCATTTGGTGGCCACTACTTCCGCCGACCCGCCGAACCGAATACTGCGCTGGTCCGCCGGCGGCCGCCGTGACGCGCGCGCGGCGCCGGTGGCACCTTGATATGTGATCGCGGCGTGCGCACCACGTTTTCCGGACGCATCCGTGTCGGGCCGACCGTTGTCGTCCGTGCGGCGTCGTCCAAGACGATACCGCCGCCGCCGTCGTCGTCGTGGTTATAATGCACCACCGCCGGTGACGGCGACAACGACGACAGCTGCGGCCACGGAACTGTACAAGGTGGTCATTTCGCGCAGCAACTACACCAGCAACACAACAATATTGTTATTGTAGTGATCGTGTGACCGATACCGTTACGCACAGCGCCACACACCACGTGTCGTTAACTTTAAACGAAAATTCCGAAAACACGTCGACTGGCGGACGACAGTGATTATTTTAACATATATTATTAAAGTTTTTGTTGTAGATATTTAACACCTGAAATGCGATCGAAAAGCGTCGAACCGGCGATGCGACTAAACCGGTCACAAATAACAATATTATTATGATATTAGAATATATGCACACGACACACGCACTATTTCACCGAATGTGTAAATATGTATTTATATTATAATATAGTATATTTTAATAATAACAACAGCTATGACGATGATGATTATAATAATAATTAACAACAACGATAATAACAATATTAAGATTTTTGTTCCGATCGAATATTATTGCGGCGACAGCGACGAAACGAATTGTCGGCCGATCGGTACGAGACTGACGGGTGAGAGAGCCGAGCCAAACGGCGGCTAGCGCACACACGGCGTTTGCGTGTGTGTGTACGTGCGTGCGTGTGCGCGTGTGTGGATTGGAATGGAACGCGGGCCGGCGAGTCGGAGTATGCGCGTGCGTGTGTTCGTGCGTGCGACGGGTAAAGAAAACGGGAACGGCGACGGCCGCCGACGTCGTCGTGTAACTATGCCGCCAGCCCGGTGGTAACGCCGCACCGCCCCGCCGCTCCGCCCGTCATGTGCAGCCGCCGCACCGACGTCGCGCCGCAGCAACACCGGCTCGCCACAGCCGTCGCCACTCGCCGCTACCCGCCGGCCGCCCGGAGTACCGTGTCTCCACGCACGGGGCGCCACCTACCCCGGCGCCACCGGCGCGCAGTGCGACCACGCGCGCCGAGCCGAATGTCGTGGATTTGTCGCACGTGTGGTCTCTCTCTCACTCGTTCATTCTCTTTGCCCCGCGCGCGTACAAACATATACTTTTATTACACACACACACATATATATATATATAACATTACTATTATTTTTATTATTATTTATTATTATAATATACACGTCGTCGTCGAAGCCACCGTTCTTTGTAAGACGTTCTCTCTCGTTGTTTTCATTGTTTTTTTTTTAAATCATTCGTCAAAAGTACCAAGACTCAAAATTAGGTCTACTAATGAGTAAATCCCTTTAGGATATTATGCCTTACATAATATATACAATATGCAACTACATCGTTTGCAGTAAGCACGACCAATGTGTGCATTTTTTATTTTCAAATTGTCATATTCAAAAATTTCAACAAAATAACGTTACAAAATATTTTTCATTAAAAATTTAGACTATGAAGAAACATACCTAAATGCCGAATTAATGAAATAGGAATGTTGGTTCATAATATAGATTGATTTAATGACATAATATACATCAAGTCCTACGTTGACACGAGTATCGATGAACGATTTCTATTCTGAGTTCTGGCAATCAGACAATGCTGTTTGAAAATCAAATTGCATCTAATGCGATAATTACAAGCTGTTTAGTTCATATTGATATTGTAATCGTCGTGAGAACCCAGTGTTAAAGATAATTATGTAATAATAACAAATATCATAATAGACATTTTTGAATATGGTTTAACTTGTTTTACTTAATTATTTGAGTGTTGGATATTTTAACAATATAATGGGGCGGCTTGTCAATATTTTGGGTGACCGGGCCTTATAGTTACGTGCCTGATTTAGCCATCGGCTATGTAATATACCAAATAATATAAGCAATTGACTCGAAAAGAAATCCTCTGGTAGTTTTTACCTACGCCGACCAATTTTTTATGAAAAATAATTTCTTTACCAGTGCCAATAATTGAGTCCGTGACGCGAATTGCATTTGAATGCCACCACCGCGCGTGCATCCAGGAAATCCACTCCCCCCATTAGACCCGTCCCGCGAATACATAAATGATTTATAGACAAATTAAAACGTATAAATTATTTTTTTTCTTGTATATTCGAATTCGAAATGCATATTAGATATACAATGTTTTGGTGTGCGTTGATAGGCATGTGTTTTTTATTTTTTTATTGTGGACCGTTTTTGTCAGTTGATATAGAGTAATATATGTATAGATGATACAACTGATGCACCTAAAGTTATGAAACAAAAACTAGAAATACCAAAAATGATAAACAATACAGTTATTATTATTTATTGTATCTACGTATGTCAGGTACCAGATTTTACGGTTCTGGTTTTAATTTTTAAAACAATAACAACGATCATAATATTATATTTTACTTCGTCAAGCATTCTTAATCATCTATGTATAAGATTAATATATATCAACGTTAATTCGTAACTTATGAGTTATAATTTATGGTGTATGTGTACTGTTTTGAGTCCTACTTATACTGCATGGTGTATATGGTACATAATGAACTCATGCAGTCTTGAATTAGTTGAATTGATAGTCGACACTTCAGAGCAACATAATATATTGAGAGTAAAAAATAGGTTTTTTCTTGGTCTCGTTTCAAATGCGATAGGTAACTACTTTTCATTGTAAAAAATTGTTCGGTAAAATTACCTCTTGAGTCCTGAGCCAATAGGAAATATCAGGACACTTTAACGGCATTCGGCAATAAACTATTCCCAAAAAATGTATTTAACTTTCTCACACAGTCAAAACCATTTTAAGTATATATCGATATTCACTATAATTTTGTGACGTTTGAATATTCCAGATATTGAATATTCCTATACGCCAATAAATTAAATCATATGCATTTTAAAGAGTGCTTCTTCTAATCATGAATATTTGATTCTTTGACATTTATTCAAAACTCAGTTGGCTGATCCAACTACTAAGTCTCGCGTATGGGTACATTTAAATAATAATAATAATGTATAGATACACAGAAAAACCATTATCGTTTTATAATATTTGTCATTTGATGTTTTAGTATAATAAAAATCTTGTGGAAATGTTAACATAATAACGACTAGCATGTCCGTATATACACAATGATAATAATATATAGGTACGAGTTTAATAATTTCATCGTAGGAAATAATGGCCCGAAACGGTTACTATTTGAACGAACACAATAATGTAAAACCTATACAATATTACAATAATATAATAATATACAAAAATACTACACAACTGTCACACGTGCGCAACAGAAAAAAATAACGTAAAATATTTTTGACTCGAAAATGTTGAATTCTTATGGCATGAATCGTGTTTTTATTTAGATGAGTTTAACACGCAGAATAAAACGGGAAATTAAATAAATTCTTCAATGGTTATGTCATCTTACAATGCGCGGTTTACCAGAATGTTAAAATAATTGTATTATATAATATTATATAAGCACAGATTTACGATGATTAAAACCCAATGACTTTTTATGTTTAATGTTGTTTTGAACTGCACTGTTTTATCGTCAGTAAAAGACTTCTTGCAAATAAAAAGAAAAGAATTACGCGTTTCTGGTGCAGAGATTGTAACGAAGGGCGAAGCCACTGAAGGCGTGCAGCGTGGTAATATTACTTACAACATTTCATTTTTAATCCGAAGGGATAATAATATTATTAAACAGAAGCGGTGGGTAACTTGGTGGATAATTTATTACGCAGGCAGATTTTCCCACCCGGGGTCTTAAAGTATGTCACAATAACAGAGCTATTACAGTAGTTGTGAAATCCAATTATAGTATAATAAAATATAAAGTGTGTATAAATTTGTAATTTTATTTTAATTGTTTATATACTCCGAGTCAATTGTTCTTTAATTACAAAAATACTAGGTATTAATTATTATTGTTATTTAATACTCTCACGCTATACGAAGAAAAGCATATACATTTTTTTTTATAATACCAAACATTTCTTGTCTTTTTTTATGCTATACTTATATTTTTTGTTGTATATTAGTATTTAGGTATAATATGATATTTGAGACTTTTTAGATGCTGAGCTCACAATTTTACAATTTAGGAGGACCTGCAAGACCTCAATTAGGCGGATTGTTGGTAAACGTAATATTCTTAATTATTTTAATGTTTTGTAATACCTACTATAAAATGAAGCAGAAAAAAACTTAGAAATAGTTATCTAGATCGTAGATAGAAGATATATAAATTATAGAGAAATATTATTATTATTAAATATTATATTAGGTATTTTTTATTCAATGACGTATCTATATATAATAATTACAATTTATAAATTGTAATTAGTAACCCCACATTTTCAGTAAATTTAATTCAGAGAACAACTTCTACCCGGTGAATCAAACATTTTACCACCTATTTATTTTAACAACAATGACAATGAATACTTCATGATTGTATAATGATTTTACTCTATATGGGCTATGGCTGTAAAATAGTTTTAATTTATATAATTATTCAGTTATAAGTTATAAGTTATATATTCAGTTACTTTGCTATAGTCATGCTATAATATATCATATGTGTGTACATAGTACATTGTAAATGGGATGTCGGATGTGTACGATGCCACGACGATGTACTATACCTGTAGCAGTATAGCCTCAATTTTATCTTGGAAAGTAACTTCATAATATCACATGGATGATATGGTTAAATCGCAAACATATTTGTCCTAAACCAAAATCCTAAAAAATAAATTAGGTTTTTTGAAAATCATTTGGAGACAAACTAGTTGCATCCCACGAGATCACATTACTCAACTTATTTTACAAAAGGTAAATGAGATGCAAGTAGTATTTCTCAGACATTTATTTCCGGATCAAAATTATTTGTGGTAAAATTCTGTTGTTATATTTTAAAAATAAAAATGTAAAGTAGTTATAAGCTTATTAAATACATTGTTTGTTTCGTTAGAGCCTTTGCGAGTATGCAGGGAAACTATTGGAAAGCAAAAGCTGCAGAAAACATTGTCTGAGAAAAAAAATGTATTGTTATTATCTATAAGTATAAATGTTTGTGGTTACTGATTTATAATTTTTTGATAATGAATACATGAATACTTCAAAAAAAAAATTTGAATTAAAAAGCAAAGAAACGGAACGAAAATGAAAAGTTCAAACAATCAGTAGAGATTTTGAGTTTATAAAAAAACACTAAATATTTTACTCACGTCCATGCAGAAGCACTCTATCAGTTCAACCATTTTTTTGGGACGAATACCCACCAGTAAAAAAATTGACAAAATGTATATATACTATATAGAGTTGTATTAAAAACATAACTGATACAATGTCTCAAAACCTATGACTCTAAGGCATAAGCGCCCTAAGGATAAACGCGTATGAGCGGAATTAGAAGGTTCGTCCACAAAAATCGTTGTGGTGGTCGTGTAATTATTTTTAACAAGTTTCTCGGAAACTGTTAAATTTATAGAAACACTGACGGGACGACGAAGGAAGGGTTGAGCGGTCACGGCGGGAGGAGGACGGCTTTTTTAATTTATGTACCGACACTCAGCAGCTGCAACGGCGGCTCGCGCGACCGTCGAGAAAAGCGCATCGTGTCGATCGGGCTCACCCGCCCCCGTTCGCTCCCTATAGCAAGCTCGCTCACGCTGCACGCGGCCGCCGACGGGTTCCATTAATTTACCACGTTTATTATTAGAAACTGCGGGGCCGGGCCGCGTGTTTTTGTTTCGGCAAAACGCCTCGTTATTTATTGTCGCGCTATATACTGACGCCGCTTGGAGATGACGCAGCCGGTCCAGCGGAGGATATATAATAATAATAATAATAATATGAGGAAAAGTGCAGGGAACAATATTTGACATGGAAATGGAGTGGTTTCATAAATTATTACGAGCACGTGTGTAAAAAAATGTACAGTTTTCGCCTAATGTAACCTATATGAAAAATGTTTTGAATATTTCGTCTACCGAAGCTCGAAGTGTGGTTATGATTGGTATTGGATATCGCTTGTCCGAAATTAATCGACTATATATTATATTAGGTATAGCGTTTCTTACGTTTTATGATGTTTTATAATTTTTATTTCGATTCAAGCGGAAAACCAAACACAAAATTAAGGTGCGCTCATTGTTCAGAACTATATGTACCACCTACCTATTTCGTTTTTGTCGGTAATTTTTTTTCAACTTTGAATCTTAAAAGTTAAAAGTGATCATTAATTCCACACACTCAAGTAGTTAAGGAGTATATAATGATGACATTCGTTGTGAACAACTTTGAACTGTCATACAAATTATATATTCTACAGTATACACGACTAAAGTATATATCAGTGGCGGCTCGTCAGGTGAGGCTCAGCCTCACCTAATTGTTGTAAATAAAAAGGAGGTATATACTATAATTATAGTTATTTCCAATCGACTTTAAGAATATTATATTCAATAATATATTATACATTTTATAATAGAAAAGCTTTTTGTTATTATATAATATTATTATCATGACAAAATGAATTTATTTTGTCATGTATAATATTAACAGTTAATATGTTACTGTCATAGACCATAGTACATAATAATATTTATACATACTTCGACATTGTTATCAAAAATCACGACGATGTTCGTGAAACGATGGAACGATCTCGACGAAAACCGAAGAGCTCCAAGAGGCTAGTAATATTTAGCCTCAGTCGAGTCGGACGGCCGTACGATTATAAAAATATATATCATGGTAGTGGGAGAGGTCGGAATATTATTATTAAATGAGGCTGACCGATTCGGGCCTCAGAGTTTGTCAACATTATCCATTAGTCATATGTCGAAGCGACGTGATTTCCACTAATAGAAAAAGGAACGAAGAGGTTGTTATCATGTCGGGTAGTTTAAGTGTATATACTTACCTATAATACTTTTATCACAAACAAAAGGTATTATCGGTTCTTATGGAACAAATATTAAACAACATATTATTATTATTCAATTTTGTACTTGTACTAAGGCCCTAATAGAAGTTTTTAAAGAGCCTTACTTCATACTTGTACTATAGTAGAACCATGG
Source organism: Macrosiphum euphorbiae (assembly GCA_949089665.1). Lineage (NCBI taxonomy): Eukaryota > Metazoa > Arthropoda > Insecta > Hemiptera > Aphididae > Macrosiphum > Macrosiphum euphorbiae. The sequence goes on along the minus strand of CARXXK010000001.1, from coordinate 18,170,653 downwards.
TAGTATAGTATTCAATTGAATAATAATTTATTGTTTATCTGCCTCACCCCTCATACAGTTCACGAGCCACCACTGGTATATAATATAATATAATATATATTCTGAAATAAGTACATTGTGTGTCTTCAACCCAAATACATTTTTGGTTTTCATATAATATTATGTAGCACTGCATATTATATTCCAAACAATAAATGATGTAGTGTAAAAAGTTTGTTTTTATAAGATTAAAATATTAATATACCGTCAACCATAATATCCATCGTGACATAGCATATCAATCTTTCTAAGTTGTTAATTTTAGAAAGCAATGGAAACTACCGCTTATCTACATAAGTATTATGTTGGTGGTCATTCTATTTACAACATTAGTAATTATGTTCGTTTCAGTTCACTTCACACTTGAACAGTTGACCTGAGTTCGAAGTAAATCGAGCGATAATTTGGTTTTTACACATCACCATGGATTTCTACATATTAAATGTCATTGCATTTTTTCTAGCCCATCAAAACTGTATTAAAAATCTTAATTTATTATTTGTGTAAAACAATTACAAAGCATCAACCATTAAAATGGTTTTCTTAATTAAAATACTTTAGAATTTGTTTAATTTTAATTTTTAAATGTAATTTAGAATTTGATACTTTTCAACTTTTTGTCTAGTGGTTTATTGTTATAACTTATAACACTTTTTATTTATAAATAAGTTTAGTTACCCAACTATAATTATATAGTTCATACGACAATATAGATATTTAAATATATAAAATTCTAATACAACAGCAGTGGGTAGGTAACGAGTAAATGTTCTAATCAGTTACTACTGTAAGTTTTTTTAGAAATAAAATTAATACAAGTGTGATATAGGTATATTATAGCCTATAATATATAGATACTTAGGTAGGTACTATCCTATATTTTACTTTATTTATTCTATTTGTTGTTACTTTTATTTATTGATTTATGTATTTATATTGTTTGATGTACTTGATCATTAATATTTAAAGTACATAATACTGTGTAAAAAATTGAACTCATTTCCCCTCTAAGTGTAATTTACAAATTAATTAATATTTTTATCCCGAACATTGGCAGTCTTGGACATATTTATCATTACTTAAGTAGTTAAGTAGGTATAATTTACATTTATCAGAAATCGTTACTATTATTTCACTTAATTTTATTTTCGTTTCAGCAATCGACATAATAATAATATATAATTTCATACAGTATAAGCCATAGGCATGAATAAAATGCTTAAAAGATGTTACTCACTTTAGTCATACATAATAGTACAACAGTATATTTCTGACCTATCTTATAATTAGTTGTAACCATTGTTTAGAGAAGTCATTTAGTCCGTCCACATTTAACTATGAACTAAATAAATATATATTTAGAAAACTATTTTGAACGCTTATACATACTACATCCATGCATGCAAATATATATATATACTATATACATTATACATGTATGATTTATGCACGAGCGTTTAGAAGATCGAAAATTACAACCGCTGAGCAGATATAAAAGCAATACACCTATATCAATCGTTTGCCGTTATTATTAAAAGAGAAAATACAAGTATATTATGTTGCACATTTTCACCTAATTTTTAGATTTATATAAAACGGACGCATTTTGAACAATCTACTTGCAGAAGTGAGGGAAACTTCAGAAACTCAACTGTATATAGTGCGATACGCCTATTGAGAATAATTTACTATCAGCGTGTCTTAAAATATTATGTATAGTGGCTTAGTGTTTCGCTGTCCGTACATTCAACTGCGGAAATGCTCTGAGTGTATACGTATCGGCCGGAGTTGATAGCTCCCGGATGGGTGACCACACGGGGTTTTAGCTACAAATAAAACACATATAAAAGTGTTTCAACCAACCGTTCCAACCGTACGTCCTCACAAAAAAAAAAAAAAAAAAACAGCTAATGGCCATAGTTTCCGGGCTCAAGCTCGCAATAAAAAAATATATTTACCTACCTATCAGTAATTGATTCTTACAACTATACCAGTGTTTTTTAAAATATTTTGTAATATGTATACCTAATGTATATATTATTATATTAATTGTATATCCAATATCAATTACCTAATCATTTTTGTGCGCTTTTTTTTTTATTCCAAGTAATAACACAACAAATACAAATTACTTTTAATCGGATGGAAAGTACAACGAAATATGAATATGATATGATATGCACTATGCAGAATCGGTGCGAAAGGCTTGCTTATGCGGATATACAGACACAATGATGTATTTATTTATTTTATTTTATTTATTCTTCAAGATTTATTTATTTTTTATAGTATATATTATAGTCTTCAAATTGAATAGTCGTTGTATAAGTCGTCTTATTGAGATTTGTGAATTAGGGACTCTCCCGTGTGAATCGTAAAATATCGGTTATTTGTTTGCATCTCCTTCAGGAATTTAAGAAATTTCTTTTACTTTGTTATTACAAATAGAAGTTTGGTCAATAGTCCTTTTATCATACGGTGGCACGGCGCTGTATACTCGTATGCAGCTGACAGATCAATAATGAGAACAGTTGTTGTCCTTTTCTTATTTTGAAATTAGTTTTCAATACAGTTGGAGAAGCCTCAATCTGGTTTGTGCAACTTCTGCTAGGGTGGTGGTAGCCTAATTGTTCGATTGGGGACTGGGGTAATGTCGTCGCAACTCGTGGATGACTGGTTCAACTAGGTTAAATATAGGAATATTTTTCTAATAGTTAATAACATATTATGCTGCAAGGGGACCATAGTTTTAAACTAATTATACTAAAAATCGTGTGCCACATAACACGACTATTTTACCATAGTCTTATTTGGATCTTACAAACCTAATATAACATAATATATGTACAATTGCACACCACTTATGACTTATCATAAATCATAATAGACACTCACGAACAGTGCGAAGCAAAACATTCGATTGTATAAACTGAGAAGTAGGAAGAACCGTGACGATCCAGGCGACGGACATTTTCTTACATCAATATCGATTGATAATAATATTATGGTTACTCGTTCGCGAGTACTGTATACAATATGGAAAGAGTTTATTTGTTTATTTTAAGGACCGATCGATTAGCGCTAGACAGAGTTTATACCACAGTCCATTAGACAAATTGTATACTATGGTTGCCGGTGGACCACGGTGATCACTATAATCTTTGACCTTGTGGTAATCTACGGCGATCTACACACTATTATATACTGCATTCGCGACCGGGTAACCATTATGACATTTTACACTGGTCCGTTAATTGTCTATTAAACATACATACAATCATACCGTATCCGCGTCACCATCCAAGAGTGTATATAATGGATATTATACTATGCCGACATACAGTGCAACGATATTCCGGCCAAATGAGTCATTTCTATTTGTTTATTTGCGAACCCCATTCCAAAACTCAACGCCATTTATGAAACTCATCTCAATTTTCCTAGGGTGACATACTGGACGTCGTATCAAGGTAAAAGACTCACTTCGACATAGCCACGTAGGTACCTAGTACCTAGTACCAATACTATTTATTATATTTATCATGATGCATATAGGTTCCTTGTAAGTTGTAGTCGTTGTAGATGTAAACGCTGTTTGGTATGTCATAAACGTACCTACCAATGTTTGTTTATTGCAGTAAACGTCATGTAAGTCATGTAAAATCTCGCAAATAAAACCTTGGTTAAACAGTTACATAACGCGCAGTGTGATGAAGTTCTATAAAATATATAGAGTCATAGGCACACTTCACCGAACTTTGTCAAAAAATTGTTGAGGTGGTAGCGTCAGCGAAAGCGATACCAGAATAAATTGGTCGGCTGTCCTTTGTTGGCAAGTTCGCCAGTCATCACAGCGTATGCTTTAAATTATTACTTTATCATCTTTTTTATTTCTGTACCGCTAAAACTACTATATTATACCTCATGGCCAAAGAAGACCCACCCTCATGCCCTACTTGCGGGACACTCATTACGGTCAAGAACATACTCCACGAATGTCGCCAGTTTAATGTAATACGCATCAAACAGGAACTATCGGGGACCCTATAATATGAAATACTTGCACCTACACGCGAGACGTCTAAATTCTAATCAATTTCATCAACGAAACAGAGCTGCGTCATCATATTTAATAATATTACCTAAGAAAACAATGTACACATTTAATATAATAGTAAATAATAATTAAGTAATTCAATGTAGTGTAATGTAATGAAAATTCAATCTATTTCTTCCAATATAAAAAAAATGTAACGCCGGGTAATAACCTTGTAAGTTAATGACTTAAAAAAAATTTTTAAATATTATATTATATAAATTATAATTATTTGTTATATTAAGTTTAAATGTATAATATATTCTATTACATAATAAACTTATGTCAAATTGAATGAACAATCACTAAACATTTGACGAATCAATAGTGAAGCCAGTGTAGGCCCATATGGTTGATCAGTTACATTTTATTTAACCATTAAATTAATCAATTTTTCACGCAACCCAGCATTGCAATATTTAATTTTTGGTTTAAATTTTAAACGATTATCGGTGACTATTGTTATTCACACACCCAAATTATACATTACCACACTTATGTATTACCACATAATACATAAACCTATTAATATATTGACCTTTTTATTTTTCCGTTCGTTTGTGAACTTTGTTTATCAATGGGAAATGTTTACCATAAATCTATTCACACGGTCAGTTGAGTCATTTGATTCATATTTTTGGTGCTGCAAACTTTTTTTTTACTTTATAATGAATATTAAATCGCCCTCTTATGTCTCTTAATGTCCTCAATCCTCTTATAAAAAAAGGGCGCCTATACAGTATACACTAATTATTATCATTAAAAGCTAAAACTAATTCTGAACTGAATACAACTAATATAAAACAGCCCACCTCTACCTACTATATAGTAAAAATAAATTAATTTATTAATTACATGAAAAACAATACTTTTGTTTTGGTGTTGTTCAAGTGCTATATTTGAACACCCAATTACGCCACCACATGCGATAAGTCGGTACAGTCGTATAGACTCAAAAGTTGTTAATTGAATCGTTTTTCGTATGCAATGATTTATCATTGAGTTTAAAATGTAATAGGTACATCCATTAAAAGGACCAACTCAATGACGATGTTCATTTGCCACCCATAAGTTGGTAAGGCATACCCCGTATTGCAGTATACAGCAGCGCGTTACTTACATAGATACCCGTTTTTGATAATATTACTATATAATTTGTTGTAGGCTAATAATAATAAATTGTAAGAATCATAACAAAAAATGTATTAACTATTATAAGCATAAAACCATTATACATCATGAATAATATTTAAGGTTTATACATATAGGTACCTACCCAGAATGCAGAAATGAAAAAATATAATACAATTTACATATTCTATAGTCTATACAATACAATACAATACATATTGATATATTATACAGTAACAAAAATACGTCATACATATGACATATTTGTGCAACTTATTTGCTAAATTTTTCTTTAAAAACTACTCTCAGCTAAACAAACTTACTACTTTTGTTCCCTGTTTTAATAATTCTTTAAGTAGTAATCATTCATTTCCTTTTCGTCTATATCGCTTATGGAGGTCAATGTTTTAAACGAGCTTACCGCTCTCCCTATGAATTTTAACAACGGTCCCGATAACATTCCAGCCTTTTCCCTCTACAATTGTAGATTTATACTAACACCAACTTTAACCTATATTTTTAACTTATCGCTCCAAAACGGTATATTCCCCGACCCATGGAAAAACTCTTTTATTTACCCCGTTTTTAAAAAAGGTGACCCCCCAAATGCTTCCAACTATCGGCCAATATCAAAAAGATCAGTAATTAATTAACTTTTTCAAAACTAATTTCTAGTAAAATTAATAATTATTGCTCCACATTTCTCACCCATCATCAGTATGGTTTTAGACCTAAGCGATTAACTAATTGTAATCTAGCTATTACTAAACAAATAATTCTTGACTCTTATTCGAAGCCCATTCGCAAACCGATATCATTTAAACTGAAATGTCTAAAGCATTTGATAGCATAAACCATGAAATATTATTTATGAAATTAAAACTGTTTGGGTTCTCTGACCCTCTGCTTTCATGGTTTCACTCTTTTCTCTCAAACCATAATATCGTTGTTAAACATTTGAACTTTGAATCAGATCAATTCAATGTACCATCCGGGGTCCCGCAAGGAGATCACCTCTCTACTCTACTTTTTAATATTATTCCGGATGTCATAAAAATTTCCGTGTTTTTCTTTTTGCAGATGACCTTAAACTGGTAAAAATAATTAACAATTAAGGTGACGCGCTTGACTTACAAAACGATATTGATAAAATTCAATCCTGATGCTCAACTAATCGCCTGTTATTAAACATTGACAAATGCAAATTTATACGAATTAGCCTAAACAAAAATGTCATCAATTATAATTATTATACTTCCGGGATTGATATTGAATTATTAACAAACTTTAAAGACCTAGGTGTCATTTTTGATTCTAAACTAATTTTTTCAGCCCACATTGAAATGATAAAAAATAAGGCAATGCTCAACCTGGGTTTTATCAAAAGAACTTGTGGATCATTCAGAGATCCACTATCTCTAAATGTTTTATTCTGTGCCCTTGTTCGCTCAAACCTAGAATACTGTCCATTAATTTGGACTAATAACACTTCTAAACAGATCAGAATCAGTTCAAAATAACTTCCTCCGTTTCATCTCCTTCAAGTTTAATATTTATAGGCCACCTCATGGTTCCTATGATTCAGTATTATCAATCTCCTTCCACTCAAAACTAGACGCACTTTATTACTATCCAAATTTTTACATAATCGACTTTCAGGGATTATCGATTGTGATAGGCTCCTTTCCCTCATCCGTTTTAAAGTAAATCACCGTAGAACAAGATACAGTGATTTATTCTATCCCGTCCCATAAAAACAATTTATATGATAAACTGTCCTTCTAATATCCTAATGGCTGTGGGTAATTCCATTACCTTTGATTTTGTTTAGCATGTCTCGCCCTATATCTTTCTTTGTTGTTATTTACCTTTTAGTTCTCTTGTCTATATTTGTAACTTATAACTGTATAATTAATGTATCTTAAATTGTTATTTGTCATTACTATAACATCATTGTATTATTATAAGTTATTACCTTGTTATTACCACGAAATATTTTTAAGGACTTACGTCCTTTTATATTTAAAAATAAAATAAAATATAAGATATAAATATATAATGCCAGAGTATGATTGGTGTATTGGCATTCTCCAGTATGGTATATTGTGCACGTGATGAATATATTAAGTTAATATTTATTCAAGAATTGTGTTTTTTATAAATATATCTTAGATATCCATTAAAAATTGATTATAAATAGAAACTTTGTGTTAGAATTTATAGTGAAATTTTCGTCATTTTGACAATTATTAAATATGATCTAAAAAGTTTTATTTTTATTTTGTAGTCAATTTTTGTAAGAGCTATAGTCACACACTCGTGGTATCAATATTATTATAATTCATAGAGAATAAAGTAATATGCTGAAATCAAATTGAAAATAAATCTTAATAAAAAAATTAAGTTAATTTACTATAAATTATTATGAAGTTGGGTACCTACTATTAATACTTAATATATATTCATATTTACTCATAATTTATATGCTTACATGAGTTACATGTATAAATACAATATATATATATGAGTGAAAAATGCTTTGCATGTCGATTCAATTTATGACGAAATTATTTGAATACTTATTATATAGTCATATAGGTAACGCCTTGTCCAATATTTTAATTTTTAAATGTATGCGCAATACGCATTATTATTTATCCCGTTTGTCGTATTTATCTTCGAGTTGAATTTTAAACTTGTACAGTTGCACTTAACAATACCTACTGCGCGTTTTAAAAATGCAGAAAAAATAGAATAAAATGTACACGATATGTACGAGTGTAATATATATAATTATAATACATAATGACTTATACCTAATGTATACACGTGTGTAAATTATATGGCTCATATATAATACGCGTTAACAGTGTTTAGGCGCCATTAGCTAGACGGCACAGATTGTCTGTTGTATAGTGTAAAAAAAAAGAAAAACAGTCAACTTGTAAGTCCATAAATTTCCGAGGGATTAACAGGTGCAGGAATGGGATTATGAAAATAATTCTTGGCCGTATACCGAACAGCAGTTGAGCAACTAAGTTATTGTCGAGTTATTCAATTTTCTCTCTCTCATATGGAGCACGCTTCCTATATTTACATTTGATATCACACACACTGTATGGCGTTCGATCGTATATTCGTATATTATAATATATAATATATATTATAAAATATTAAAATATATAATATTATGATGGAAAACACACACACACACACACACACACACACACCTACACACACACACACACACACACACACACACACACACACACACAACTACACAAGACAGAAAATAACATGCGTGTTACGACGTCACGACTCTCGCATACTATATAGTCATATACAATACCTATACCAACATAAAAATAATAACAATATAATGTCAAGGGCGCACGACACTGAAATCGAAACAATGGGAGTTAACCGAGTTGCTCGGGACTGTTATTGCAGACGATGATTCATAGTATATACGGCTGAGCGGAAAATCGCTAGGGAAATGAATAGAAATTGCATGGATAAGGAAAAAATTAATAAATAACTTGCGACACTTAGTGCTGTGGAGGTTTCCGAAATTATTGGGCCTGTAAATGTGTTCGGTCCACGTTTGACAGATTTTTTATGTTATTTTCAAATGCATTAGTTTTCCACAAGCGTCGGATGAAAACCAGTGAGCACATCATAAAAAACTTGTATTCTACTGTTTACCAATCCGTTTTGAACGAGATAGATTTTGGTAATTTGATCTACAGGCGAAACGATTTTCAATAAAATCCAACAACTTTTAATCTAAATATAACGATTTTAGAGTTTTTTTTTATTTCCGTAGGTATTTGTGTTATTATTGTTACATAAAATGTTAAATTATTATTCAATTGTCTAATTTGTATGTACCTATAACCTATAAATGTACTAAATAAGCTTTATATTTAGTTAACCTTAGACACCCATTTTAGCTTATCACTGCATATACCGGACTGTAATATACTGCAATATACTGGTATTTTTATAATATTTATCGACACAATCTGTGCTCCAAAAGTGTGTAGGTTTATAAATTTATGTATACAACAACTGAACAATCTTTGTATATTATATACTTCGAACGACGTATTTTGTATTTACATTGTACACAGTATAATTACTCAATAATCAATATACTAATCACATAATATGGGTAATAATATATTGTGTTTAATTTACATAATATCGTGTGTGTTATTGCAAATAACGTATTTCTTTTAAATAAACAACTCAGAAGTAACAAATTGTAAAATGTGTGGTTTGTGAAATAAGAATTTTACCTACATTTCTGAAGAAAAAAAATTTGTTATTTATACTTTGCTAATTTATCACGATTGTATAGTTAATACTTAATATTATACAATATGTGCGTTTGTCGTTTGCAGTACTGGATACATCTCTTCGTATTTTATTCAACAAAAAGCTAATTATATTAAGTAATTATGTAAATTAACCATAAAAATCGAATAGTGAATGTGTTATTTAAACGCAACTTTAAGCAAATTTAAAACTAATGTTTTATAATTGTATAATTAATAACAACGATAATAAAATTTTAAATTGCAACGTTTATAGGCTGTATAGTGTAGTCGAAAAAATCGTATTCAGAAAACAAAGCTTATTCATAAACTGTCAAAAACCTAAGCCATTATGGAAGAATATTACATTATAGACGTGTGGTGGGCATTGATGGATGATGGTTAGGTAATCGTAATGATTGTTTATCGGCGTATATTATATTATCATCCAACCCCATGATTGGATTCGTCGCTCATCGGTTTCATAGTACATAATACATATCTTTAAAAAATTTATTATTATCCACTCTATTTATTTAAGTAACAAACAGCCGTAAGATGATAAACAAGGGACCTCTTAAAAAAATTATATTTTAATATTATATAATATTATATTGTTAATGGAAAATGTGTTTACTTTACACAAGCGCTGTACGGCCATATTGTCGATAATGTCTAACGATGTATATTGTGTTCATTATGTTACGTACGAGCTAAGATAAAAACGACTACATTATAACGTTATGTTATAATTACGTATAATATATAGGTAGGTACGTCATAATATTATATTATTATTGTTATATTGTATTATAATACCGGCAATCGATAAATCGTTTAAATTATGTATTCCACTTTAGAGTTTTCGAAACGAGCAACGACCACCCCACCACTCCGGTGGTAACGCGTGATGAGACTGTAGAAACTAGAAATATAGTGAATATGTAAGTACTATTATACTAGTATTATACTACTATATTTTATAAGACTTACCTACCTACCTAATATTATAGAGTAACTCTAATACATAATAATATTATACAATGTAGCCATGTGGGTATTATAATAATACGATGGTACAGTATAAATGTATAGTAATATAGTAAAATAATATTATTTCGTCGGGTTTTCCGATTAGGAGGTTCAGTCGTATAATATAATATTTCAGTCCGTCCGACGATGTTTAATAGGCTATAATATACCTCTAACCTGGCAAGAAGAGGTATAATAATAATATAATATCCTATATTATAACGTAGGTGTACAATGTATATATACACGTTATATTCCAGATCGGTATTATAATAGACCTACATTAAAAGACGGCTTGAACTGCGGTGTACAGGCGTAGTATATGATGATAAAAAAAAAATAACAATAATATTATAATGGTAGGTATAATGCCGGCAGTCAGATTTTCAATAATAATAATAATAATTGGCGGACGGTGTAATTTTCGTCGAGTCGCCCAGCGGTGGCGTCAAAGCGCCGTAGACTTGTACTTTGGTATACTTATCATGGTAGGTCGTCGTATACGGGTATAATAACATTAATACGATACAGTTGTATATTATGTTATTTCGGTATTTATTTCCTCCTCCGAAAGTCATCACGTCGATCCATCCGACTATAGGGGACCGCCTGCACGCAGACGTGGCGTAGTATGTTATTACGTGCTGCACTGCGGCAAATCACCAACATCGCCCTGAAGCCCCTCGTCGTGGCGAAGAAGACCTTTCGGTGCCTTTCGACGCCGTCTATAATAACGACCCCGCGTGTACGATAAATATAACTGACAAACACGAAATATGCCGTACGCGTGTATATAAGACGTAGTATACAGGTACAAAATACGTGTGCGATTAAACTGTACATTACAGTTTTTCGAATTCTCCTTTTCGTCCCCGATCGGCATAGATATTAGATACGTATCTGCCTACCTAAGTATAAAAAAAACGGTCATACTGAGGAGAATTGAGAAACGGTTTTAATCAAATATTCCAGTTGCACAATCCTATATGAAAAAAAAAACCATATTAATGAAATTTGGAAAAAATCTATGTGTACTTGCATCGAATAAGGGTGTGAGGGCGACTGTGCCTCTGTAATCTGAGGAGCAAACCCTATGGCCAAGTACACATAGTTTTTTTTTTCCAAATTTCATTAATATGATTTTTTTTCATATATAGGATTGTGCAACTGAAATATTTGATCAAAACCATTCTCGCCGCAGTCGTCATTGTTATTTGTTGTCATCGTTATTACCTATATTATTATTACATACATATTATAGCTCTGCCACCACCACCACCTCCTCCTATCGTACGTTATTATTATTGTTATGATGTATTATTATTATTGTTGTTGCAGTACTATATAAATATATATATTAGTATAATACATATTTTGTCGGACAGTCGACGACGAGGTCTTCTCTGCTCCGGAGTAACAATAATAATTACCGTCCTGCCGCCACCGCCGATCGTAATAATTATTATCCCACGCCGCCGCGCGCACCACACCGCGCTCAGCACAAATACTCCCAAACCGCCTCTCTCTTGTCCGCGACGACGTCGTTATTGTTTCACCGCGCCTCGCGGTCGCCTGTTGCGCAACCCGCGACGATCTAGCGACACCGCAGCGGTGCGCCTCCTCCACGCGACGAGACACTTTCACCCGTTCAACGCGGCGGCCCCGCAGTGCGCTTTTCTCGTGTTATGTTTTGATTTTTATTCATCATTGTTATTCTAAAAGTTACGACGTGCACTACTCCGCCGCATCGCCATCGACAGACGCATATTAATTATTGCATGTTGTCATCGCTTACCCGTTTCATATTCGGCCGTTATTTCATTATTACACTTTTTTTTTAATCGCCTTCCCGTCGCCTCGAACTTAGAGGAGTAGTGTGTATTAGATCATTTATTTGTATAACCTCAATTATAGGTATTTAAATGTATATTTAGTACCTACCTAATATATGGTAAATAATAATAAAATAAATATTTTCGTGTCACCTCCCCTAAAAAAATCCTAGATACGCCACTGCGAGGTCATTACACCGGTTTTCGAACCACCAGCTCCAGACTGCAGTTGGTTATAAGTTATTGTACTTCAATAATATAACATTAAGATTAAATAACATTAATATATTTATATATATAAAATATACATACATGGCTATTTATACAAAAAGTATTACATTATTAAATTAAATGCTGATATACATTAATCAACTACGCGGGCAGTTCGAAGCACGAACGTTATTTTGCTTCGGACATATTTGGAAAATCGGAAAAGTACAGAAGTTATACGATTTAATAAATGTGCTTTTTATTCCAACGCGAATCACACAAAATCTGATCGCATTATTAAAATAAGTGCGTTGTGCGTACATTATATTATACCAGAAAGTAATTCCAAGACATTAAACCAAATATTGATCATCTAATGGATGTTCATATTATAGCTATTCATACCGGAAAACACACAATCGGGTTGACAAGGAACCAAAATACGAAACTATCAATAACAGTAAATGAAGTATAAATAAGATATTGGACATATGATGTGATGTGAATTATAGTGCCATAGTTGACTATCCGAATTTATCTTACCAGTAATATATATGATGTTAAATTATATTATATTATTGTATAATATATAATATATATAGGTATGCATGGTATATAGAGGTATACATGCGAGTGAGGCCAACTACGAAAACTTTTATTCAGTAAGGCGTGCGATAAACAAATTCAACTTGAATATAAATATTTGAAATCTGTCCCTTGCCAAAGGGTACTTAATAAGTTTTCGAAGGAAAAATAAACGATGTACGAAACGCGTTTGAGAAAACTGCGCGTAATTTAACTACGGGGACCGAGTCTGTTTAAAAATAATCATCACCGTTTAAGCCGCATGTATTTATTTTTAAGCATTTTTTTAGTAGATTTGTACAATCGATGAAGTGTTAATAGATTTTCCAGACGTCCCGTCGTATAATATGCGACTAATAAAAACCTTCCTCCTAGTCGCGGTTGTTTATTCTCGGAACAGGATATCGCTGGCTAATGGAAGAAATTTGCAAAGCCAAAAATACAACACGTCCGTTATCGAATTGCCTTATTTATTATTGAGTAGCTTTTTACACGCTGAAAATAAGTGGCTTTATGAGTTTGTATATTTTACACTGCACCAGTACACGCGAGTTTATATATCTTGGCTATTTTGTTATTTTGTTATTTATTTATTTTTTACTTATCCCCATATGTGCCCACACGTTCCATTAATGGATGTCCGTGAACGATAAGAGCTCATTTTTTCCGTGGTCCAACCGACCGTATAGTCATCGTAACTTAATTAACATTTTATAAACCGGATGGAAATAAATCAATTGATAAAATGCATAATAAACGGATTTTTATTACGTTAGGTATAATGTTATTACTTATTATATATAATAATATATTACATACATACAGACTACGACCCATACATTGGACGGACATTTTTTTGTTGATGTGTCTAGATCAACACTTTTTCTGGACGTGATCTGTGGAGATACCTATACTATTTTATTTATTAAGTGTAAATACCGATTTGGATGCTCATTACGAAATAGTAAAATTACGATGGATAGGTACGTAAATAAATACCTCCACAGTCCACACTATATTTCATCCCGTTGATCAAAAATAAATTATTAATGTGTTGTAGAATATTATTATTTATTACTATAGGTACCTAATAATATTATGTTTTAGGCAAAGTAAACATATGAGATATTTGGGGACTTTATTGTATCACTTTAATTTGTATTTCGTTATTTTTAACGCATTTCAGATAAAATATGACATAGTCATAAAATATAAACGTAATAAGTACCTAATTTCTAATAATATATTATACCACGTAGTCCGTATATTTTATAGTTCAAACTGTTCAAAGACATTTTTAAATCATAACCACATAGATAATAATAGATTTTGCATGATTGCCTATCCGGTATTAAAATCTAAAATAGTTATTGGAGTAATAAATTTAAAAAAAAAAGCGAGTAAGTGGGTGTTGCTCTGCTGTACAGTAGTTTACAGTGAGTCACTGTAATGGATGGTGTTCAATTTGAATTCAATGATATCATATCATTTTATACGAAAACGATCCTGAGCGAAAATAGTTTTTCAGCCTAGGGTATATTAAAAAAAACTTTTTGTTCAGTAAAAGCCTTCAACTATACATAGGTTTTTAGCCTACATTAACTTAATATATTTTTATATTATTATTAATTTATTATTAATACGGTAGCCGGTAACTTAATTAATATTATTTGTATGTAACAATATACTTTAGGAGTTTCAAGTACCCACGAATAATATTTTTAAATTTCAACACAAAACTAAAATCGTTGTTCTTCGTTTTAAAATTGCAACAACGGCCAATGTGTGAGGAGCCTTGAATTATATTTTGGAGCTTTTTGACCAAACGAATAAATTGATATTTAATGGAAAGAAAACTAAAAAAATTTTAAATTCATAATATCCGTAAACTTCTTAAAACGAGTCAAAATATTTTATAAATTTTACCAAGTATAGAAATAATGGCGGATCCAGGGGGCATTTTCCCCCATACCCTCCCCCCCAAAAAAAATTAAGCCACTGTATAGAAAATGATAATATAATCATATTATGGTGTAAATGTCATGTATCTACGGTTATTCGTTTTTGAATTATAAACAAATAAGAAAATCGCTCCATGAGAAATTGAGTGAATATCCAATGTTGTAAAAGTTTGACTTTCTAGAAGAAATTTTTGATAAGAGTGGCAAAAGATTATATTGTAAAAATATACATATCTACATTTTTTTTATAAGGATATACTATATACAAATGTACCTAATACCTGTACCTGTAGGTACCTGTACCTTATTATCTGTTAAAGAATAAATCACACATGGATTTAATAAGCGTCAAGCAGTATTTAAGATTTTAAGCCTTAAGGACTTCAAGAATTTGCAATTCAACATTTCAACGGTTTGCTTATTCGAGATTTGATCAGAATTTTATTCTTATATTTATACAAGTTTTCCTGTTTAAAAATTTTTCGATTTCACGTTTTACATATTCAAGACTTTATTGTTCTTACTTCTTGCATATATTAGTATTTGGTTCAAGATATCGATGTTTGAAGTTTCGAAGTTCAAAATTTTTAAAGTTTCCCGATTTTCCTTTAACTGTTTTAGTTGTTTATTTATGTGATTGAAAATTTTGAAAATATTAAGACATAATATTTTTTATTATTTATACCATTATACCACGATATTCTTCACACCGTTCCAAAGTACCCTTAAATAGTTATCCTTAAATATATAATATGCGCTCTATTACAATCAATGCTGCGGTGTCCGAGCGGTTAAGGAGTTGGACTTGAAATCCAATGGGTTTTACCCGCGCAGGTTCGAGTCCTGCCCGCAGCGAAATTTTTTTGCAGTTTTTCCCTCGTCGCTTTTCATGGTTTTCCGATCCTACACGTTGCTACACGGTGCTGGATAAACTATACGCACCTGTTCATGCCAAACTAAACGTATTTACGTACAGTTTCTAATTAGTAAATGTTTGAAAATATGTTGAGATATTATTATATATTATCCATACAAAAAACGAAAATCCAAACTAAAAATAAGGCGCAGTCCAAAAACCAACGTTATCGATTATCCGTATACGCACATAATGTGGAATTATACTCAGGAACGAGCAATATAAATTTAATGGAATATAAACTCATCCGGCTTCAGCGTATTACAGGTTATACCGGTGATCGGTCGTCATCCAGCAATATACACATTTAATATTATATACATATATAGGTAAATTATATTATGTACAATACACACGAGCACACTATACATCTATAATACGGTATGCATTATTGCCCACGAACGACAGTGTGTGTGTCGTCTCCTCTAATGGGTCCATTTGCATGTTTTATCTATAGTGGATTACGTGCCTTCCCGTCCTTTCGCGTCCATTCAAGAAACCGTTCCCATGGAGAAGCCTATATAATAATAATATCTACTACTCTCTCTCACACCGTCTCACTCACTCTCTCTTAACTGCCCGTCTCTATCTGTCGTACACAGAGGTACGCCACACATACAATATTATTATTATTATTATTATTACTATTTTATATTATATACGACAACCGGCCGATAATTCATTCACGTTTTCCTTCTCCGCCGCCGCTAGAGAGTTGAACAACCGACCGCAATTCACTCCGCCGTCGCCACTGCCTGTGCCGACGTCGTAGGCATCTCTCTTTATATCTATATATTATATTATATGTTTTGTGTGTATTATAACGGTTGCCGCCACAGTCACACCACTGCCGTATAATATAATATTATTACGCGAATACCTATACTAGGTACATATTATTATAATAATATGTTAATTTATATAATATGACTAGAGTGTATCTTCTATTATTATTATTATTTATTAAGGTATAAATGTATAATAACGTATAAAGGTAATAATAATATTATAAGTGTGCGTGTGTGCCAAACACTAGATAACATGGACGTTATCGGCCGTTGTTGTTGTTGTTAGTATTTCGACTACCGGACTGTCGCATGACAATGCGAGACATCAGCGAAAATCGTGTTACGGATGACCCCGCAACCGTGGTCACGAATCTCGCGATGACACTATAAATATAGCGGTATGATCAGTTTTTTAGATTGAGGAATATAATGTTTTTAAATATTATAGTTAATAATAGTTTTGGGCAAATATTAAAATATATATGTGTAATGTGTACTTTTCAGGTTCCAAATTATTTGAAAATTGGAGAATAAAACGCGCGTTTAGTATTTATGTTAGTTTGGTCAAATGTCGAAAAGAGTGAGGACCAGTCCACCAGTTGATCATTGTTTTGTTATTTGAACATTTTTTCAGATGTTTTAATCGTGTGAATTCAACAATTTAAAACAAATTCATATGATATCTGATTATATGTGTTGGTAGTTAGTTTATTAAATTATTGGTACTTGGTAGGTAGTTTAGTTAATTTATTCTAGAACACTGAAGTATATGACCGACAGCCAAGAAAATGTTAAAGGCTTATATTAGATACACAAGAAGACAAGAACTTAGGTATATACAGGAAGCTATTTACACTCTGTGTAGAGCTGTATAAATATAAATTGATAAAATACTTAGTGCCGATTTTTAAACTTTATTTTTTTGTCCTTGATTATCAAAAACTCAAACATATCGAAATTGATTCTATATAGACTCCCCCGAATAAAACTCCCGCTGGCGTATGCGATAACACTTGCTATAAAGCAGTGGCGTGTTTAAACTCTGGAAATTGGAATTGTTTAAGTCTGTTTATGCGTTTAACCGAATAATATTCGTGTACATAATAATAATATAATCGGTAATCAGGAAGGTTTTTCGAAGAACGATCGTCAATCGCGCACATGTTCACGACGTTATTGTGGCGTAAAAGACACGAAAACAATCGTAAAAAAAAAAGAGCTGAAGGGCGGCTGGATTACATAATCTATATATATATAAATACACAATATATAATAAATATATACATATATTATATATACCATATACGGAGGCGGTGAATCGCGTCGGTGCGCCTAAAACCGTTTTCTGGTATTTTTTTTCCTTCCCCCAATGTGCTTCGTCGACGAATTTACGGCGAGAGTATGTATACCGCTATGTTATAAGTTTTTATGTCGATGCCATTAAAACGTGAACGACTTCTGACTCCTGTCGCTTTGGGGTGCATCGTTAATAAGTGTCGTATATTATAACATACGCGTAATGCGCATAATATATACAGCCCGATCGGAATAATTATCGTGTTACGAAAACGGTGCAGCGATGGGGTCTTCACGACACACGATGATATCCCCAAGTTTTTGTAACACGAATTTTCGATCACTCGGTATATTTATTACATACCTAGGTACTTATATATTGAACGACGTATATAATATAAAGCCCATAAATGTACGCTGGTGGTACTGGCGGCGTGGCTTGCGTGCGTGTTGCGACCGGACGAAAAACGCGTCAGATAATAATAATAATAATAGTAATAATATTGTTATTATCGTTACACCGTTGCTACCGGAAAAAACAGTTTTATTGTTTGTTTGTTTTTTTAACAACATCCTCTACTGCAGTCACAGGGAGGCTACAGGTGTTTTTTAGTTTCTCTTATAGATAATATATAAAAAACGAATTCAGTACATTAATATTATAATTATAATTGATATATATTTTATATATGTATATATTTTTGGTATCGTACTATCTTAAGTCGTAACTGCAGTGAGAGTGTGAGACTAAGTAGTCGCTATAATGACGTGATGTACACCGGACAATATCTTGCAACGACGATAACAATATTATATAATAGTATAATACAATACCATAATATATTATATTTTGGGTTTGTTATTTATTGTTACACACTTATACTTAAGTATTGACTATAAAGTGTCAAACACAGGATTTATTTCAGGATGGTTGTGAACTGCCTACCCATTAACCAACGAATTATTCAAATGCTTTATTCCATTATTAATTTGTATTAAATACTATAGATATAGTATAGTAAAATGTATTTATTGATGTACACATATACCTGGTAGGGGGGGGACATTATAATCAATACTTATTAGATTATACTATTATAGTAGGTATTACGGTCGTCGGTCACTCTTAAATTGTAATCCCCATTATATAGACTATAGAGCATAGACATAAGACATACAATAATATTATGGTTTTTATATAATAATGCATTGTACATCATTATGTTCTTAAAACGTTATAATTAGTTTACCTATTAATCCTATGTCAATTAGACCTAATCTTCTTTTTAAAAATCTTGCTTCGTTTATATAATGTTTTATTTGAATTGTTATTAAATGGTACCTATCATTGAAAAGAAAATGTATAAACGAGCTTTATCTAGTTTATAAAATGTTGATTTTGAAGTGGGAATTTTAAATTTTTTAAATATTATGTAACATAACAATATTAAGTGGCTATATTATATTAGCTAATATAATTTCCGATAAAAACAATTTAACTTTTATTTTGTTAGGTTACAAGTTGTTGTTACATTTTTAAAAATGGATAAAGGTAAATAGTAATTATTAGTAAATATTAAATTTCTAAGAAACAAATAGGTATAGATATAGTAAAAAGTGCACACCTATTTCTTACTCTTATTAGTTATTATGAACTATTTACACATTTTAAAACAATACCTAGCAAAACTAATTAATTAATTAACACAAATTAAATCTTCTACTTTACAGGTGGCTGATTAGATCGATTATTTATAATTACTATATAAACTGTAAGTACATTGTACATCGTGCAAATGTTTTTTTAATGAAAAGGAACGATAGTAAACAACTATAGTACCTATATCTTATATTCTTATCTAAATTTAAACATAATTAAACAAGGGCTGTGAATTGGTTTAAAAACAATTCACAATAATTGTGCTTTGTTTAAGATACAATACAAATATATTTGTTCACAATATGTGCATTCTTAAATTAAGGCACATTTTCTCCAATTAAATATGTTATTATGATACAAGCACAGAGATAATACCTAATAAAATATTTTAATCGTTTAAAATGGTTTAACACACATTTCTATAACGTGCAGATTTTTACCATCGCAAATAAATATTACTAATATATATTATTCACAGTTACAATAAATGCATATTTTTTTTCATAAAACAAAAAAAATAAATAATAATTTAACTCAAAAATTGCTACTATTATAATGATGATGCTGAAGACAAATATTAAAACGAGTTAAAAATATCATAGGACGCTTGGAATTAATAGTTAATTTATTATACAAATGTTTTTTTATGTACTATAATTATTATTTTATGTTTGAAAAAATAATAAAACACGATCATGTAGAATTTATGGTGCTATTATGTTACTTATATTACATAATTGTAAGTATTAATACTTGGTATTATTCTAATTTCTCGTATTTTATAAATACTGAAATAACAATATTTATTTTTCAAAATAAATAAAAAATAATTGTTTGCATAATTCGATTGTAAATACGTATGCAACTGAACATTTGTGTTGCTCGATTGCTCGAACACTAAAGAAATTTTTTTTATATACACTGCAGAGGTCAAACTGCAGTGATCAACAAACACGACGCATACGAAATCAACTCCCTGGGAGGTATATATCATATAATATAATATATGGAAGTTGTTGATGTGGCTGTTTTATCAGTTTTTTTTTAACATGACACCAAATTAAATAATACTATTAATTAACATTACCTATGTACTTTTCTTACATATTATTTCATTGTCTTGAAGCACCGTGTAGAACTATTGAACATTAATAATTACGTTGGGAAGTATAATTACAATATCAAATCATATTATACAAATAATAAATAAAGATTAACATCATAATAT
This sequence comes from Macrosiphum euphorbiae, assembly GCA_949089665.1. Taxonomy (NCBI): domain Eukaryota; kingdom Metazoa; phylum Arthropoda; class Insecta; order Hemiptera; family Aphididae; genus Macrosiphum; species Macrosiphum euphorbiae. Next base: position 18,149,560 of record CARXXK010000001.1, on the reverse strand, counting down.
ATAATATTATGGGTAGGTACAGTCAGGTATATACATTATATACACATTATACATACTAGGATATAGCCATATAGATAGTCAAGAAGACATATTTATTATGGGTGATAGCGTTCATTTTGTGTTTTCAGTTTGTTTAAATTTAAGATTTAGAATATTTTATCAATGTTGGTATTCAAATTTTATATTTTTATTAATACTCGTTATCGATTTTATGTAGGTATCTCGTATAATCGTGGTTTGCAATGCAAAGTCTTCAATTATTGAGTTAAATCTTGCTAAACAGGTCGTCGTGAAAATAATAATATATATCTTTATTATTATTTGTTAATAGGAATTACTTAAATTTGTTTAAGTAAACTTATATTATATTGACAAACTAATCACTTTATTATAAATTTAATTTAGATGTTTTTAGATTTCCGTTTATCGGTTTTTGTATAAAACCCATATAGTTATGATAATATAATTATTAAATTTGAATTCTTGTTTTAATATCGAATTATACATTTATAGTTTATACTCATATATGGGAAATAGCACTTCTATATTACATACCATAGGTAATATTATACTAAACATACACTAAAGTATTTGAGTTTTCCTCGATAACAAACGAATAAAACAACGAATTGGTCGTACACAAAACAACTTATGCCACCAGTCTAATAATATATATATAAAAAAACACCTATAAATAGTAATTGAGGTAGGTACACTAATGTCGGTAGTCGAAATGTATTATTTATTTTATGTTAGAATACAAAAATGTACGTATATATAATATAGTATAGAAAGGCTTCTAAGTTCTAATAATATATAACGTTTCAAACACACCGACGACGGACTGGAATATTGTGGCTTACCCTGTTATTTAGACATTATTATTTTCAGACTATATTATATAGGTAAGGTATACATTATATGATGCACCATATATTGTGCCCGGTGGCTGGTAACCTCCGGGTAATTTCGAAACGAAAATAAAAAATGGTCAATAACCGAACAGATCTTATATATAAATACATATAACGTAACATAATATAGTAATGATAATAATCAGGTTATCTGGCGTCAAGTCTACATCTGTACAATGCGTACGCGCCGATGGAAAGGTCGAGTAAGAATATTGTATAATATAAAGGAACAAAAAAAAAATAGGATACACATTCACAAATCACAATACCCTATGTCGTCGTCGTCGCCATGTACGTTTAGGGGAACAGAATAGATATCAATATTATTGGCGGTTATAAACAAAGCGGACCGACCGAATAATATCAATGTACCTCATCCTCGTGTACGGCTTCACTATATATTTTGTCGGTCTTTCCGTTATAGCCATATAATAGTGGTATTGAATAAATCGGAAAACGTACGGTTGAACGCCGTCCGAAGGATAGTAAATAATAATATTATATCATAAAATACAAGAAACAAAAAAAAAAAATAAATAGCTATTCGAGTTATCACCGAAGGGCACCGCCAACGATGTCGTAAAATAGTTTACCTATAGATAAAAATTATAATAATAGAAAAATAAAACTAAACGAAAATCCAGTATTTATATAATACGATCTAATAAATCTAAAGTCGGACGCGTGTCCCTCGACAACCTCGCTCCCCTCAAAGCGAACGATATCTAGACGGCGGCGGCGGCGGCGATGATGGAAATAAGCAATAAATTTCATGACAATCGGGTGCCATTGATGTATAACGACGATGACGGCAGCGCCGGCATGTGGTGTGCGTGTGCGCGCGTCCGTTTTGTCATGGTTGACGCCACCATGTAGCATTGAGACGAAAACAATGGTGCCGGCGGCGCTTAAAAAGGCGGCAGGCAGCTGGCGTGCGGGAGTGCTGACGGGCGGGTGTGCGGACGGACGGTGCGGGTGTGCACACCGTCGCGTTGTAGGTTTTCTGTCTGCCCGTCGCCCGTCTGTGCACACACACATACACACACACACAAATATAATAATAATAATATATAAAATTATATTATATTATTATGTACCATGTAGTGCGTATACGTATTTGTGTCCGAGAGAACGGCGCAAACGTCTGCTTAACGAAGACTGCTGACTGCAACTGCGACTGCGACTACGACGTCGACGACGGGGTCGCCCCCGGTGGATAATTACCTCCGCCACCGACGCCGTTTCACCTGCTCACGTGGCGCCACAATCATACGAAGCACCTTTTGTTTTTACGCACAGTGTAAATGTGTGTATAATAATATAATATATTATATACGGCGTGCGTAATCAAAAATATAATTTACGATGTGTACGTGCGGTACATTATTTCGTCGTCTTCGCAACGATGATGATCGTCGTCGTGTCATTATTGTTATCATCATCGTATCATTATATTATTATCATCGTCGTATCGTTATTACTACAGCCATCATCATAGTCGTATCATTGTCGCGGAGACACCGGCGCGACGTGTGCGCGTGCATGTGTGACGGAGACCGGCGCCGGGCGGCGGCGCTACCGCGACGAAACACGGACGCCGAAATTTCACCGTCTGCCCTACAAAACGCTCGTCGAGCAGGAGGAAACCCGACCGGACGGCGTGCGTGGCGGTGGAGGAGACGTGCGATATACGTCTACCTGGCGGGGACATCGAGGTCCTCGGGCGTATAGAGCGAGAGAGAGGTGTACGAAGGCAATGACCTTTTGCGGGTGTAGGTACGGGAATTCGGCGTGCGACGTCAACTCTGATCGAAAATCGTCGGCTCAACGGACTCGAATACAGTTTATTTCCTTTTCGATTTTGCGATATCGCACGACAACAATATAATAATATGTAACTCCGGCGGATAACCGTTCGTTACAGAACTCGAAGAAGTTATAGCGGGTATCCCTTTACGCGCTAACCCCACCGCCGCATGTATATTTTGTCATAGATACTTACCATTTTAAAACCCGTTGAAAAAACACTGGAAAACGGTTCACAATATAATTGGCTAGAGCATATTGTGTATAATATACAAACATTGCAAATAGAAGAACGCAAATCCCCTACGGCCACTCGACCCTCAACGCGTGTCGTCTGAACTCTACAGCCAAAAAAAAATACTGTTTTCAAATTTGCCCAGCACAGATATCTCACACTCAAATCGTGTTAAAGTAGGTACCTAAAGCAATAGGCGGGTGACAGTAATTATTATATAACATCTTACGCGCTTCGCTGTATACGGAAAATAAAAAAGGCAGGTAAGTGGATGTCGCTCAGCTGTACAGTAGGTTACAAGTTGGTCATTGTTTAATGGATTGTATTAAACTTGAATTCAATGATATAATATCATTGTATAAGAAAAACGATTCTGAACGGAGACGGTTTGTCAGTCTGTATATTTTATATTGTCATTAATTATTTTATTTATTTAATTATTATTTTTTTTATTCGTTGCTACGGTGATATACAAATTGTAAGAAATTAAAATCCCATTTTAAGCGGTTTTTCGTAATTTTTCAGTACTTTTTCCCGTGGCATTAAATAACTATTGAGAAAATCGAAAAATGACCTCTCTAAAGTACCATCTTGGTCCAATTTGCAAAAAGATAAGGTACTATATGTTGAAATCAAAGCACTCTTTCTGGTAGAAATTTTGTATACAGGATATAAAAAAAAAGTAAAAAAAATAAAAAAATAAACACCATTGTAAAACCACTAGCTTCCTTGCTCCGCTCAGAATCTAAAATGTATTTCATTCGATGAATACTTTTCGACGACAGTGATTGTACTTTGTAATAATAATATGATACTAATGCGTACCTAAATCCTATATATATATATATTGTATGTTATGATTAAAGCTGAGGATTTCTAGTTTTTTCATATTTGTCTAAAAAAGTCGAAGAACGAATAACGATGTTAGTGATGTATTTCATAATACAAGAAGGTTATATTTACAATTTAATTTCGCATATTTTTGCATAATATATTAGACAAAATAAGATAAAAATATATTGGTAAAAATTTGGAAGATTTTGATATTAAATATAATATAACATAAAAATATTATTTTCTGAATGTCTACAGTCAACCTATATTATATTATATTAATATTATTTTTCTTTTATTGATCTTTAGCATCGGAATCTATGGACATTAACATTTTGTAGGGGGGGGTCACGTTAGTGATTGAGGCCTGCAACCACCTAGTCCCACCGGGCCCCAATGTTATTATTATCTGTTAGGTAATTCACTATCTGGCCGATAACATTGCGACACGTGTAGGATTTTAGGAAGTAAATACTTTAGTTGTCTGTCATAATAATTGATCGTATACTGTTGGTTGATTATCGTGCAATTAATTTTTCACGTTTTTATCAATTAATTAAAATTATATTTTTTTTCACTAAAATATTATAATTTACTATTTAAGTTCCATATCTCATATAGGTAATATTACACTTTTTAGAGCATATTTTAGGTGCATAATATTTGTTTTTAAATGCATAATATGTGCATACATATTTCGAGGTTTTTTAGTAGGTATAGGTACTATAAAAGTCCTCAGCCCTAGTTATGATGTATAATAATAATTAATATTATTTAACCGTCGCTCGTCGGACAACAACTATACAGTAATAGTAGGTATACGTATTTTATTCGATATATTATACAACAATTTTTAATTTATGTCAATTATTATTCAGTTGTCTGTTTCACGATGCCAAACCTGGCCTTGAAGGATTTGACCCAAAACTTTTATTTATGTATATAGGTAATATAAATAGTCAATCAAATACTAATTATATTATAACAATAATAATTAATAAAGACCTACAACATTTTGAAAGCGTTCGTTTTTTTTTTTCAATTAAATTATATATGTAGGTACAATGTCCCTCGTTGTGGCTGTGATTATAAGGTCAAATCTGAACAAATGATATTTACAAACGCACTTAAATCGGACTTGGTCGTTGGCGTATCATAAATCCTTTTATGCACGTTTGGAGGTATGAATCATTTATTATGGGCACTATGTATATTTCACATTTTCACATTTTAAACCAGATAAAGTAACTCCACGATCTTATATCAACAATTTTCATAGATTTATACATTTTTATAAAGCACATCAAACTACAAATAACTTTTTATACTATTTATACTTTTCTATACTTTTTATATTTTTATACAAGTATAAAAGTGGAGAAACTATATCATATCCAGAATTCAAGTAAATTTTCTTAAAATATTAAACTAACTAAGCTAAGACAACAAAAATAGAAACAATGTTAATAAAAAAACAGCTATAAACGCTTGTAATGTGTATAAAACATTTGTAAATACTACCAGTAGGTACCTACGTAATAAAATACCTAGGTAAGTTGTCCTATCATCAAAAAAAATGTATTTTTTTTTACATTTTATAATACCACTACTTCTGCCAATAAAAGAATATTCCATACAATACATTGTATTGTAACATTGAAGCAAAGGTCAAGAAAAGGGTCATTGGGAATGAGGATATTAAATGGAACCATCTAAGTGTTATTTTAATGGTCTTCAGAACATTTCGAAGGGGATGGATAGTTTCATTGTTGTATTATTATGTTTTAAACGAACACGACAATAATCTGGTGTCTAAATATTCGCCATCAAACGTGTTGAATGAGATCCACCCAAACCACAATAAGGGTTCACATAAATATAAAAATGATTTTACAACTTAAATATTTTATTGTCTGGATATTCGGAACAGATCTCGCTGTTGGCCATTTGGTAAACTGTATAATATTATGTGTATAAATGAAAAATCAGAACGCCTTTTCTACGTACAATGTTGTTTACTGAATATATTATGCAAAATAAATGCGACGCAAGAAAAATATTGGCATTAGTTTAACGTGTATAACATTAAAAACACAAGTACCAAGTATAATGGGGTTTTGAGATTATACTACACGTTATTGTTGTACTGGATTAAATGCCGATATTTTTAGAGATGTTTGTTTTTCATTACAGTCTGCAAAATAGACTTTATTGTCACATTAATCCACGTTTTTTTATGGATTACAATTTGTTTTAACGATATAATTATCCAAATAGTCCATCCATGTCGGTATTCTTAGTAAAATGACAATAATATAATATAATGCAGTATGAGTGCATACTCGAGAACCATATAATTACGTGTAACACGAATAATCAAAATTATAGCAATAAGTAATAACAATATTAAACATTTATTGTAGATCAAAAAGGTTTTATGGGATTTTATCTAATGATAAAAAACTATTATTGTTTTTGACAATTAGTATTTATTATTTTAAATAATTTACATTTACAAACTATTGTATGCATAAGACGACGTACGTCACCTCAGTACCCCCTTTCAAAAGTAGTTCTTAATAATTTTTGATCATTATTTAATTGAATTTATTTCAAAATAAACCAAACATTTTTATATAGTAATTGTTTATTGAAAGTTGATACACTAAAAAATGTATTTAATCTTATCCTAATAAATCACACGATTACGTTTTATTTTGAATAAATTATTCATGTAATTGATAATAATTAGTTTACATATCGAGTAAATTACATAAAAAAACTATTATACTATAGCTGTGTGGTATCTCAGTTTAATGAATATTATGTGTGGTTGAATTACGGGTTTGACACACCTCAAGATAGATTGCCCATGAATAACGAAGATAGTTGCTAATGATTTAGAAACCTTTTATTCATGTGACCTTTCATTATCGGTCACATAGACTCCCTCGACATGCATTTAGACGCAGAAATAATGGCTTTTGTTGACCAGAAAAATATTTCAATCATTTTGTCTTTATTATTTAAATAATAGAAGGAATGGATACAGATATATACAGTGACTAAATGTTCGGCACACCTCTGACTTCGTTCACCATATGTATTAGTATTGTTTTATAATGTTAAAAGCAATCGTAAATTTGCAATAGTAAATCATTGCATTTGGAACTAGATTTACCATGAGCTTATAATGTAGTATATTATTATAGTGTTTATAATACGTTTTTTAAAATTTAAATAATCATAATTCATAAACCTATAGTAAAAAAGTATGACTTTATATATTTTATGATTAACGATTCTCGAACATTCGTACTGTATACTAATAATAAAACTATTATTTTGTATCAATTACTATAGTTATGTTTGGATTTTAAAAAGTTTAATTGTGTACTTTAGGGAATAGGTAGTTATCATTTTTTTTTGTCTTGAACAAATTTTGATAGCAAAATACCATTTCCCGACTCCCCGTACAGGAACCAAAACCTAAAATAAAACTTCGACATCAGTATACTAAATGTATGGGAGTTCCTAGTTAAACCAACTCTGTGTAATCAGTAATCACAATATTAGCCCCCCCCTACCCAAAGAAAAAGGCCACTGAGCAGTTTTATACTTTTTACTAAACTTAGTTTAACTATTTATGATCTGCGACATTTGTATAGACTATAGACTATAGATTTGTATAGTCTATACTAAATTATACATTTTACATATATCTAACTATCTAAATTGAGAAACTTAACTAGACATATACCTAATAAATCACACGATTACGTTTTATTTATTCATGTAATTTACGCATCGAGGAAATTACATAAAAAAACTATTATACTAAAGCTGTGTGTTATCTCAGTTTAATGAATATTATGTATAATATAATATATATAATATATATATTGGATGTATATGCATAATATTTTTACATATATCTAACTAGGTATTTAAATTGAGAAACTTAACTAGACATATACCTATATATCTTAAAAAATGTATTAAATTAAACTGATTGAAAAGCAGAAATAATTTATCTGGACGTTTATGGAAATATTTCCATTTTCCTGCATGAGAAATCTGAAATATTGTTTAATTTTGGTATTACACTAAGAACCTATTGGAAATTATAATATTGTATTAGTCGCTTTGTCGAAGCAGTAACAATGTCTGAAGATAAATATTAAATACATGACTTAGAAAAAACATTAAAATAAATCATACTTTAGATCCTATTATAAATATTAAATAGGTATATCATATTACAAATTTCGGTTTATCTATGCATATAATCTGTTTAATTCTATTCGTTATTTACATTCGCTGTTGATTTTTGTAACTTGAGCTTTAATGTCTTTAATAAAATCGTTATAAATAATAATAAAAACAAATGTTCACTCTTAATTTATGAACGCCACTCAATTCTTCAGTTATAATAATGATATGTACGTATAGGTAAAATAAGATAATTGAAGTCCACAAAAACAATTCTAGTGTCTCTAAATGTGTATATTATATGAAGATGATCATCAACATGATGCTTCAACATGATGCTGACATATGACATCGGTCTGAATATGTTACTTATATAATATATACTCAGGGGTTAAAGTGGGGGGACGCAGGAGGGGCTCAGTCCCCCTACCTCCGAGGGCGATTAAAAAGAGTCTCCTTTAACAAATTAGGATTTTATATGTAGAACGGTTAAAACCATCCAGCGGTTCCCAAACTGTGCGCCGCGGCGCCCTGGTGCGCCGCGATGTCTTTTTAGGGGCGCCGCGTTGCCGTAGAAATTTACCTAGTCTAAAAATAAATTTTAACTCGATAACGGCGGCGAGGGTAATGCGACAAAACCGATTACTATAATATCGGTAGACAAAAATAATTTTTTTTCTCCGACTTCACAAAACTGATAAACTGTTTATCGTTATCGGTTCTGACGCATTATCCTCACCACCATTAATGAGTTTAAATTTATTTTTAGACCATAGTCATGACTTTATGAGACGTTTGATAAAATTTGTTTTCGGATTAGTATGACCGCCAGTCTCGCGTAGTGTGTTGCTCTATCGTGTATTCGTGTTCGTCGTTTTTATATAGAAAATTTGTTAATTTTGTGACTTTTTTTAAATCATGGATCGATTTTTATTGAACAGTCATAAACGTTGTGAAGAGGAGGAAAGTATACCCTCAACCAGTAACAGCCCGACTGTAAAAAAACGAAAATATCGGAAGTATGATGACAGTTACTTGGAATTTGGTTTTACTTCGACAGAAGTGAATGGTGAAGAAAGACCATTATGTGTAATGTGTATGAAAGTTTTAGCACCAGAATGCATGTTGCCAAGTAAATTGAAGCGCCATTTGGAAACGAATCATAAGTATGCGGTTGGAAAATCTCGCGATTATTTTGATAGAAAGAGGAAAGAACTAAAACAGGAAAAAAGTATATTTTTTAAGAATGCATCAATACCAAACAATGCATTGATAGCCTCTTATAAAGTTGCTTTTAGAATCGCAAAATGTAAGAAACCTCACACAATTGCAGAAGAGCTTATCCTTCCAGCTGCTTTAGATATGGTAAACATTATGATTGGCGAATCGGCTGGGAAATTACTTTCAAAAGTGCCGTTGTCTAATAATACAATAAGTCGCCGAATTCACCATATGGCAGATGATCTCAATGATCAGTTGATAGAAAAACTTAAAGAAAAGGCATTTGGGTTGCAGCTGGATGAGGCTACGGATATTAATAAGGATGCTCATTTGATATGCTACATAAGGTTCATAGATAATGATGACATGGTAGAAGACTTACTCTTTTGTAAAAATATTACAGCTGGTGCCAAGGCTCAGGACTTATTCGAGATTCTTGATAACTTTATGTCTGAAAATAGTGTAGATTGGACTAAGTGTGTTGGTGTCTGTACTGATGGCGCTCGTTCTATGTCTGGCTGCTATGGAGGATTACAGGCGCTTATTCAAAACAAAGCTCCTGATGCACTGTGGACTCATTGTATTATTCATAGAGAAGCACTTGCATCAAAATATCTGAGTCCTGAACTGAACCAAGTCTTAGAATGTGTAGTGAATGTGGTCAATTATATAAAAACTCGTCCACTGAAATCGAGATTTTTCAAAAAACTATGTGAAGATATGGGAGCTGAACACACAAGTTTGCTGTACTATAGCAGCGCACGATGGTTGTCGCGCGGTAATATGATATTACGTACATTTGAACTACGAGAGGAAATTTATGTATTTATTAAAGAACAAGGACATAAACATGCCAGTGAATTTTCCAATAAAGAATTTTTAATAAAATTGGCATATTTGTGTGACATTTTTGATAAACTGAATTCACTGAATACCTCTTTGCAAGGAAAAAATATGCACCTTTTGAAGTCAATGGAAAAAATTTCAGCTTTTATTAAAAAACTCAAATTATGGAGAAGAAAAATGAATGAAGGCACGAGTAAGGATTCTTTTTTAACTTTGCAGCAGTTTTTGACCTCTAACGGAGTTGAAATCACTCAAGATATGAAGTCTATTTTTGTAGATCACCTATCACAACTCGTCATTTGGTTTGAAAAATACTTTCAAAATGAAAATATAGATAAATTTTCTTGGATTCAAGATCCATTCAACTCCACTGCTCCATCTGAGTTTACTTCTACCGAAGAAGAGAGTCTTATCGAGTTGTCTTGCGACAATAGTTTGAAGACTAAATTTAGCAGTATGGATTTAACCAAATTTTGGATTTCTATAAAAGATGAATATCCTCTTTTAAGTGATAAGGCTCAACGTATTTTAATTCCGTTTTCGACATCATATTTGTGTGAAGCTGGGTTTTCGGCGGTTGCTGTAATAAAAAGCAAGTATCGAACCAAAATCAATGTTGAAAAAGAAATGAGAGTAGCTGTGTCTTGTTTAATTCCAAGATTTGAAAAAATGTGCAGTGATATGCAAGCACATCCATCACATTAATTTTATACCTATCTATTTCGACCTCTAAATATAAATGTAAATCTTCAAAAATAATTAAAATGTGTAAAAAGTATATAACTAAAATTAAATAAATATTCTTGTATTATTATTAAAAAATGGTCTGGTTTTTATTTGTTTTTTATTCATTTTTTATGATTAGTCATGCTATGTCTTGGGAAGGGCGCCTTGAGAAAAGTTTAGTTCAAAAAGGGCGCCGTGAGCGAAAAAAGTTTGGGAACCGCTGCTATATGGAGACATTAGTCCTCTCTGGAATTTTTTCCAACTTTAACCCCTGTGGCCCTGTATATACTACACCTATAGGTAATGTAATAATCACTTATACAATAACATTATTATTTATTATATTAAAATACAGACGAACAATGAGCATCGCCGTTGCAGTCAGTACTATATTAACATGGCGGTTTTTGTCGCTATTCGAGGAGGTTGTGGATTAGGAGGAGGAAGAGGAGGTTGTGGATTAGGAGGAGGAAGAGGAGGAGAAGAGGAACTGTACTAAACGCGCGAAACGTGTGCTGAATTGGGCACCGCTCGCTGCTGGGAAAATGGGCAAAACCGTCGTCTGAGTTGAATAACGAAACGCGCTCGACCCATAATAATATACTCTAACGACATTATTATACCATCGTCGGTCGGCGTCGGCGGCGGCGTCAGTGGCGACAGCGGATTGTAAGTTGGGGATTAATTCCACACACGGCCGGACCGAGACCATCGCGTTTACAATAATAATAATATTATAACACCGCCGCGACGGTTTTACGTCGTTTTCTCTCTATCCGCCGCCTCGGCGTGACGTGCGCATATTTATTTATATTATTATTATATATTTTTTTTTTTTTGCCGTCGTCCGTATTTATATACCCATAATATTATACGCACACGTTATTACCATTTTTCCGTATCGTTGAACTTTGTTTTCATACGTGCAGGCCACGCGAAAATAAAAAAAAAAAATGAAATGCATTACACGCCTGTGCGCGTTGGCGCCGCGTTTACGGACGATTAACATTTTTGTTTATCGCACGGCAATAAAATAAAACGCCCGTTCGCCGCGCCAACAGGTAGCGGTGATATATTTTATGCGGCGGCGGCGCGCGACTTGTATACGCTGGTCTGGTCGTATAATGGTATAATATACAATCACCCACGCGCCGTAATAATAGTAAAATGCAACAAACTGCAGCTGCAGGAGTCGAACTCGTTATTGTTTATTTACATTTTATGTACGCGTTGTATACTTCAATACGTCTTGTAATTTGTATAATATGTTAAGCTACAGTATTATTTACGATATCGGAAGAAATTCGTATAACGAAAAATATTCGCGTTCGATATGAGTGGGTCTGCAAAAGTAAAAACGAATAAACTCATCGTAGGAAGTAAATAATATAGGATTATTACGAATATGATTACGTTATGATTTTGTAAAAAATTATATTTTAGGTCAAAAATTATACCATTTATAATGACACAAATATTAGTACATTAAAAATATTTATTTAAGGTGAAAATATAAGAATGCGTAGGTACATCGTTTTACATTAATGAACTGTAATATAATATAGGCAAATAGTATTTTACCTCTAGACAATTTTTGTACGTTCCATGAAAATATTATTAAGAGTTGTTTAATATTTGAGGATAAATACATTTTATTCAAGAGAATACTACGTTGTACGTATGTCCCCCATTGTTGATTAACTACTTAGGTAAGTACTCAATATAAATTCTTATATTTTAAAATTTTTTTTCTATGAACATATTATATTACTTTTAATTAGTTATTGTTGTCTTGCTGGCCAGTGGTCTTAGAGGTCTACGGACAATGATGCAATTACTTAAACCGTTTTTTAAAACTTAAAAAGAATGCAAAACAATTTTAAAATTGTATCAGAGGTATGCACCAAACAATTTATTGTACAAATGTACAGCACGTACACACATTTTAGAAAACAGGTAATTAACATTGTAAAAGATACCTAATAATATACATAAATTAATTTTTTCTAAATAAATTGTATAGCTCATTCGAAATTTATAAAACTCGTTTAATGTGTACCTACAGCTAGACTAAGCATATAAATCAAAGCGAAGTTTAGATCAAAAGTATATGTCACATTTATATTATATAATAAAAATAATAAAAACCCTCCACTTTAGTTAAAGTACAACAAAATAACAGCATTTCGTAGGTGTTCAATTAAAAATTAAGTTTTTTTTATTTTATAGCATTAATCAAAAATCAAAATATTATGACCTATTTAGAACGGCACAATAATTATGGCTGTAATATTGTTTTAATGAATAATATGTAAAGTTATAATATACAAAAACCAGCTATATACAAGGAGTTAAATTTTGAAATGTAATTTAATATGGTGTCCTTAAATAAAATACCCAATATATTTTTTTTTTGGTTAAGTATAGATAATTTTAGAAAATGTAAGACCCTTTCGTAATACACAATATATTATAGTTCTATAATCTATTAAACTTGGAGTTTTAGATTGGTGGCTGGCGGACAGCAAATACATAATAAAATACATTTTATTTTTCAAAATATATATTATATCGTTGAAGTACACAGTGTGTAAGATGTTCATTTACCTGAAACGAAAGACGAACGGCATTCGTACGACGTGTAAGAAATCTCGGAAAATGTCGGTGCCGGTGTCGGACTATACGTCGGCTCCAATGTATTATCAAATTGAAATAATGTACACCTCACAGTGCCCCTTTCGTGGTGGACGGATCGGCAGCATCAAGCACACTGTCGGTCGACCACGCGTGAATCCTCCCCGTTTTTGGAATGCGACGAAACGCGCGGACGCCGGTTGGCACCGCCCACTGCGCGCGGACGGCGGAAAGCTTGGCGCCCCGTCCCTGTCCCGTATACGTCGTCACCACATGGCGTTTCTCAAATCGCGCGGCTTTCACAGTCTTCTAACGTGTATATATTAATATATATTTTATTTAAGCACAAGACACGCAGACGAATACCAAGTGATTGTTTCAGCGACGAATAACGTTCATTATTCATATTTTTTAAAAATATTTTTAAGTTTGGGACATTTTAATACGCGCTTATTATCATGAGTAGGGCTCGGAAGTTGTTGCATTTGCATGATTTTTTTGAACCATTAGATTTATTGCTAAGTAAGCTAGAAATTCATTTCAAGACACTACGAAAAACATATCAAAAGTTTTTAGTGCATATTTTTGCATATTTAGTGATTTTTAGATTTTAGAGCATATTTCTTAATTTTACAATTTTTTAAAGCATATTTTATAATTTATGGATATTTAATATGAAAATTTGTAAATAAAAAAATAAATACATTCATATTCAGAGACCTTACTAGATATTCTTGAATCGTATTATTCAAATTTCCATTTGACATTAAAAACTATGTTTTTCCTCTATTGGTTAATATGATATTATATAAATATATATATAAATTACAACTACAGCTAGCTTTATCTAAAATAGAATATTATACAAATCTAAAATAGAAACAGCTGCTATCGAAATACGACGATTTTCTATAAATAGGTACTTTTATAGGAAAATAACTCAATGATTATTGACTATATTGTTAATGGCATTTATAGATTTTAGGTATTTCAGGTATATAAATATAACTCGACAGAAGTGCATTTTTTTATTCAAGGAACATTTTTAATTTTTAAAGCGATTTTTTTATTATTTTTTTGTTTAAATTATGATTAGAAAATATAAATAATAATAAATTAATAACTTATATTACTTTGCTTTTTTTTTTATTTACAAATTTAAAACAAATATTTGTACAAATGAAAATGTTGTGTAAAATAATTAAATATAAGTGCATATTTTTAGAGCATATTTGTACTTTTTTAAGCGCATAAGTGCATGCATATTTAGTACTTTTTAAGTGCATTAAGTTCCGAGCCCTAATCATGAGTCATGTCGTTAGCTAATATTCTATAATTGTATATTAACTTTTGCCTTTATCAACGGTTTTTTGATGTTGCACAGGATACGCCCATATCCATAACTATTAACTAGGTATATAATATATACGCCAGATACCATCTATAGGCATATAGTTATCGACAATTTTGACTTGTTTTTCTTACAAAATTTGGTTTTTATTTCGTAATCTGGAGAATCTCGATACTTCCTGAAATTACCAACAATTTAAAATACTGAAAATTAAACGAATGGTTTTTTTTTTTTAATTAGTAAATGTTTCTGCAATCTATATAATCTACATCAAATTTAAATTAGAGGAGTATATAGTTCACTACAAATTTTCGAGTATATTCCTAAAAAGTAAAATATAATAAAATATATTCACACCTGATATCATGTTGTTTCAAATGTGATTGCTTATATAAATAAAACAAAAAATATTGCTTTAATATTTATTTAAACGCTAACATTTTCGTTAAAATCCGGATTAGATTGGACTTTGGTATTTAAGGTTGCCATTTAAAAATCAAAGGTTGATTAAAGGGATTTTGCCAACAAACATAATAATTAATCATGCTCTGCCAATTATTATTTTCATATATTTATCAAAATATTTGCAATATTTGAATATAGTCATAATAATATCTGGGTCTTCCAAATTTCGTGTGACAAAAATAGTGGAGATTACATAGATATTTAAGCAATCCTCACCAATTTTATCACACAACATTTTTAAGACCCAGCTGACATCTAGTATATATATAATAATATAAATATACACAAATACACAATAGATAATAGTATAATAATATAACATAAGTTTCAAAAAGACTATATTTTGGATTACATCACCGCGATCGTTGTAATTTTCCTGATAAAGTAGACCTCGATTAGAAGAACATAGGTACTTGTATAATAACTTGATATGCATGGGTACTGGGTAGCGATCAAGTATCAACAAAAAGACCTCAACGCCCTCTCAAAAAATCATGTCAAATATAGATACAAGAATTATTTTTAATCAAAAAGTTGAATAGTTTGAATTGAATACATCCCCATAATTTCAGTGACGAAATAGGTACTCTATGACCAAGGTTTATAGATTATACAGGTTGCCTCATAGTCATGTAAACAAACTCGAACCCCCCGCACCATTCCCAGCCATGTGACGTCATCGTCGTACAAAATCGGCGGCCTGCCATATTCTATACGTATTCGCCATACAATTATTTACTCTTTTTCTTTCTGAAAATATATAGAAAGTTTATTTTTTCGAAATGTACCTTTTAGAATATAACTAAAATTATTAATATTATAATATGATATAATATTATACGCTTTTTTATTTTTATACTTGATGAATTTTTTTCGAAACCTGTCATTAATATTATATGCACTTTTTTACAATAATAGTCGAGTAAAGAAGTTAGTCTAACTTATTTTTATTTTTATATTATCATTGTCAATAATATTTCATAATTTTTAGTTACCTATTTTATATATTTAATGATATTTTGTATAATATTATAAAGAATAAATTAATAAATAATTTCCAATATGATGATGAGTCTTATTTTAAAAGGAATTATATTCCTATAAATGTATTAAATGAATTAATAAACAAAATAAATTATAGAAAAATCTTTATATATTTTTAACAATAATAAAGAAAATAATCACTTGCGAGTTGTGGTAATACATTTAATGTATAAAATATGTATATAATAATAAAAACATTATTTTTAGAATAATAATTCATATTTTTTACTAACCAAAATAAGAAAAATCAGTCTTGGTATGGTAGGTACATTTTAATAAATTAATATAACAATGCACAAAATACCCATATTACTATAAATTGATATTTTTTTACAGGCTATGATTATAAAAAATGCAGTCAAAGTATAATATATTTAAATTTGTATTACATAAAAATGCTAATTTCAAAATGCTAATAATAACACAAATTATTTTAAGGGAGGATGTTAAACATAAACATAATTATAATGAGTTAACATATTTTTCAAGACTCTAATTAAATGATAAAAAAATTCAATCAAAATAAAGTATTTACATTTCAATTTGTTTGCTTAATAAATAATAATATGAATGTGTTAATGACTCTGTAATAAAAAAAATTCAGTCGCAAGATGCCCTATGTCATCAGTCTTCTAAATTTCTGCAATTTTTGTAGTTGTGCTTTTGCTTTTTGTTTTTTTTTTAATAAAACTAATAAATTTTCTGATAAAACAGGTCCTTTGGAAACCTAAATATAAGACATATTTTTAAACCATAAAATTAGATGAACTATAGGTCTAGTATAGGGAAATTTAAAAAGTAGTATATTAATTTCATATTTCAGATATAAAGTAACTTAATTACATTTAAGTTTAAGCTTACATTTCAGAAAAGTACCTATAAGTAATTGTAATTTTATTACTTTTGAAGTATTTTGCTCAAGATTGGCTAGGTCTACACAAAAATTTATTTAAGGTATACATTGAAATTAATTATAATATATAATTTAGACAACTAATTGTACACCGTGTACACTAAAATAGTTAAATATTTATATATTTTGGTAATAGGGGTTTCTACTGAAGCTGTATTAAAATAAACACTAAACAGCCATTAAAAATTACCTCAAAACAAATGTATTATGAGCAAAAAAGTGAATAAACATTTAATATAAGTAATAATATTATATATTCAACTATGATATTATAAACTTTAAATTTATAAAATTGATAAATACCTATTGATTTCATAATACACTCAAAAAATGTATTAATTTCATTGTATTTGCCAAGTTTTTTTAAATTAATCAAAGTTGGTGAACTTTGATTGACTGTAATTATGTTATTATTGTTATAATAGCTAGATTGAATAAAGTAATAATATAAAAATCAAATGTATTTACCTGTGGAATGAAATATCAGTTCTCCCTTCATTTTTCGATTTTGCAGAATAATTAACGCAAGTAGATACCGCGCAAACAGAACCACCTTAAGGTTTATTTATTTCATTCGTAGCCATAATTATTCAAATTAAAACACTATTTATTTAAATAAATAAACGAAACGAAAGTACGAAACTACATAAAAACATAATATGAAACACTTGTCATTGTTTATAGTTTGTACGACGATGACGTCACAGCGTCATTTTCTCCCACTCCTGTTTTTTCGATATTTTCAAAATGAGGCAACCTGTATAATCTATAAACCTTGCTCTATGACGACGTACACTCGACACATATAATAGGGCGTTGCCCCCCCCCCTAAACCCAGTCATTGCCCCCTCCCCTAAAAAATATTAGAAAGATGTTTAGGTAGGTATGTATTTTATTGCTTATAACATTTTCATCGGTAATAGAATAGATCAAAAAAGTTTTTTTAGCCGTATTGTAGTATTTATTTCGGAAATTCCGGGCCATGACGACGATACTGACGTGTCACGACGACTGTTGGCAAATTGATTGCTATCGTTATCGCAGCTCAATAATTTCCTATCAATTGACATTTTATTATAGAACACTATATTATAGAACATTATTAACGAACTTCAACAAGCAGAAGAATAGAAAATTGAAGCTGTATTAATTAATATTAAAATGTTCAAAATGTAACCACGTAACATCAGTGAATATGATGAATATTATAATTATCTATGTAAACTTTAATATAAACTCTAATATAAGTTTTATTTTTATTATTAAGTATTATTCGTTCTGTAACTTTAAAACAAATGTTTCATTGTAAATGCCCAAAATATTCTATTAGAAATGGATATTAGATGGAAAATTATAGTTGTGTTAATTTAATGAGATGTCAATGTAAATAAATTAAAAATTGCATTAATATTTAATACATTTATATATAATGCCCCCCAAAAAACCAGTATATATGTATCAGTATATAATATGTGATGAGTAAATTATTTTCTTAAAGAGTTTAGGTCAAATTATCTATTCATTATGTTGTACTTCGATCAATACTGTTCAAGAGCACTGAAAAAAAAAATTTTAATGAATCCATATTTTAAGATCTTTATATAGGTTCGACATATTATAATGGTTTAAAAAGGTAAAATGATATAGCTCTAATAATAATTCAACTAACATTTTACTCAGACTAATAATTAAAAAAAAAAAAACTAAATCTTCAATATAATAATCTAAACGTCTTAAATATTTTGCATTTGGCTAATTCGTAATATTTTTTCATTATCTCATTATTGAGATTGTGAAGTGCCTACCTACAAAGAGAGATTCATTGGAAAGCTTAAACTGTACAAATTTAAGACTATTTAGCACAACCTCAAGTTTTATATGCCCAAATAAGTCTTATAATGATTTATATTGAACGGTTTTTGTGTAGATTCTAGATAGAAAGTTTCGAGTACTGACGTAAAAGTGGGGCGAAGTAAATTAGATAGTTTGATGTTTTATATTATTCATCAAGCGGGACAGACTTCAAATTAAGATTTAATATAAAATAAAATAAGGTTCATATAGATTAAATTAGAATATTATAAGAAAATAAATAAAATGCATTTAAGTAAATACAATAATTAAAAACCGTGGAAGTAGCTCTGCAGTGTACAGTAATATTATAGGTGTCAAGTATTCCACTATCCACACTATTGAGTAGGTCACTATGTAATAAATGTGTTAAATTTGAATTCATTGATAAATCATTGTTTACGATGACAACGAAACGATTCTGAGCAGATACGGTTTGTACTTATATTTTTATGTTACAGGATATTCGTCAGAGATCGGAGGTTAATATTATATTGCTGTGTCATCATATGGCATATGTCTCGGTAAATGTAAGTAGGTACATACTTGTTTTTATTGTGTGTTGAATCTTGAATGTATACACAATTTTATTAAAACGTTTTATCGAAATCATCGTTTAAGTGATACTGCTGTAGTAATTAACGTTATTTACGAATTTTTGGTGTGCGTGTGTGTGTGTGGGTATTAGTTACGGCGGTAGAGGTGTGGTAGATAGAGGTATCCACCATTAACGCGCCCCACTGCAGTTAAAATCATTGATCATTAATTCATAAACAACAACATACATTGAAACGTAAAACACTAAAGTTGACAAATATTTGTGAGTATACTCTATCTGATATACGTCATAAACATAATTAACTAAAACGTATTTGAGAATAATTGAAAGTCTGTACTATATGGTTTAAGGGGGTAAAATTACAGCTCCTATAATTCTATATTTCTATGCTTACTATAACTGTATACATTAGAGGTGGCCATAAATTAAAAAAATATCAAATGGGATGGAAAAACAAAATAAACCCAAGTTAATTGTCAACTTTTAATGAAATTAAAAACAATATTTTAATAGCCTTTACGCAATTATAACAAATTATGTACTCGAATATTATAATAGGCATATTGTACGTCATGTTAAAAGCATGTGTAATTAGATATAAAAAAAAAAAATGTTTATTTGGTACAATTATACGAAGCACATGGTTGTGTAATTATATAGTGAATATTAAACATGTATATAGAAATAATATGTAATACCTAGTAATAAATTACAATATTTACAGGTCATAAACCGATTCGCCTAGCTTTAAGCCTTTAAGACTATACGAAACGGTGCTATGCAACATCAAGTGCCCCGTGGTAATTTTCCCACTATGATTATATAATTTATAATTTGTAATCAATAATGCATGGATTACAAATTACAATCAATGCATGTACCTAGCTGCTGTATAGAAACTTGATGATCCGCGGACCCTATATATAGTAAACGCTCGGTGGTATATTAATTTTTAATATTAGTAACTATACTTACAGGCTACAACTAACCTTGTATACTAATTTCCAAACCCAGTTAAAATATGAAACAAATTTTTTGCAAATGCCTTTTTTTACATTCAAAAATAGAAACACGATTACGCCCCAAATAGCTGGTGTTGTCTTTTTACTATTGTTCATTTGTTCCTTCCCAATTTTACAGAATTATAGGACTGACAAAGATAAAATTAAATTATGTTGGCTTGATCAAAAATTGTTTCTTATTTAGACATTAGCATGCACAATATACACTATTTAAAAATTATTAATATACGACATAAAAACTAAAAATTACATCTTTTTTAATAATAATATTTGTCCAAACAATGTCTAAATATTTATTATTGAATATAAATATATTATCTATATATATAAAACTGAAATCAAGCAAAAGAGGAAATCTTTGTTACGGTTTGGCTTCGAACTTCTTATCCAATTGTCATGCAGTTTTTTTTAAATGAAAGAGGATATCACGGAGCAGGTTTTAGGCATAAATAAAGTCCGATAATGTTAGTCAATAATTAGTTATCTATACATATAAAATCCAAATACCACTGACTCACTGATCGCTATATCTCAAAAACTACTCAACGTACGGACTTGAAATTTGGAATAGAGGTTCTTCTCATATTTTCACCGTGCAATAAGAAAGGATTTGCCAAAATTCGCATTTTAAATAGGTGTTTTTAACTGTATGATATTTGTGTATGTTTTTATCATGTTTGTGGCCAACTAAAAATGAATACCAGTTAAGCTGTACTGAGTGTCCTTAGAAGTTAAGACATTTCCGCATGTCAGTTTTCCGCATCACCGTCCTGATACCGGGTTTAGGGCACGGCCGTGTGCTGGTGACCGCGCACGCCGTTGAAAAAATCACGCGAACAGTTCATCGTCCTGAATGTCGACATCGACTCATCGACATGCCTCGAATCTCGATTGACCACGAAACACTTGGAAGCCGACGCCCGACATTTCGGTCGTGACCGTCGCGGCACGGACTGTGTTTTTCGAACACAAACTAGAAACCGTTTCAACCGAAGTGATGGTCAACCGGCCGCCACTATCTCTGTCGTCAATACACGCCGTGTACGCGTCGTCGATCAGCCGCAGCCCGGCTTGAGTGATTCGCGTTTAGCCCCACGCGATACCTTGCAGAGACCGGTCATGCGTCAAACGTATCCCGTCCCAATCATCGATACCCGGGATACTCGTCGTACGTCGAGACAAACGCTGACGATCGACGGACGTTCTTCGCGCTCATGATGATGGCCGTCCGTCCCTCGAACTCCACGATCCCGCAGGTGACGCCGTATTCGGAGAACCGGTACACTAAGTCAGCGGGACGTCGTTGTTGACGCTCGATGGTGGCACCGGTGTTGGAGGTGACTCCCTGCGATTCAATTTTGATGCGCTCATATTGACCTATTCCCACTGCAGTTCTTGGCGTTATTTATTAATCATAAGTCATAATAATAGTGGTTTTAATAGTACCTATTATATTGTGCGAATATACGTGCATAATGCTTATAAGGTACGGTTTCCTAGCCGCGGCTAGTCACAACGACTGGCCGCAACATACTGTTCACGGACGAGTACAGCCGCCGGCCCAGCGGCTATAATGCTGTTCCGTAGCAGAACAGTCGTTGCGACGCCTTTTTAGGTCTATGTAACAGTTCTTAGAAAATACTGATGGTTTGGTTAATTAATAATTGTATAGAAAATAAAATCCATTTTTCACTTTTTCCTGGATAAGCCATTAAAGTCTTTTCCTGCTACACATTATACTCATATATTTGTTCCAACAATTTTATAATTTATTTTAAGTAAAATAAAAATGTCAATTTTGTAAAAAAAAATTAAGAAATAAATATTTGATTGGACATACAAATTATAGTGTGTTCACTGTTCGGTGTTCATGGGCCATGACCTAAGAGGCACCCTTAAGGGCCGTTATTACAATGACCGGTTGAGTGCCTGATAATACGTTTCCCAGCAGCATTTATTTTGTGTTACCCATAGAATTCTACAGGTTAATCTTAAACGACACTGCAAGAACAGCCCTAAATATTTAAGCTGATAATGGATTGAATAAGGGTTTTTCGGGAGATAAAAATAAGTAACGAAATACACATTTTTATGTTTATTATTTTGGAAATTAGCATGTATTAGCATGATAACTTTTATAATTTGCATATTTTTCTATTTACGCGGGATATCAAAAATTTAGTGGGGGGTTATATAATGCTATAGGGCTATACACACCCCTCCATATATAAAAAATGTATTTCCAAATATTTTTCAAACCAATATTTAGCGTGTATAATTATATTATATATAAGCATCCGTATTTGCACGTCTAGTCTCGAAACTCTACCGTTATCCGTTGCTACTTGCCTCGTAAAATCTGTTATCCTAAATCACGAGTGTCCCCAACTCCATTAGTCCATTCCATCATGAAATACTTGGAATTTCAAAATTTTCTTTAAGCCAATATTTAGTATATAATTATCATGTATTTGAACGGGGGAGATACATTTCCTAGGTTATTCGTACTCCGATCGATGTATTATTTTCCTAGGATATTTATACCCGCCATGATGTATAATTTGTGGGCGAAGGGTATAAATATCCTACGAGAATCATTCACCCGGGGGTTCATAATTACATGCTAAATAATGGTCAGGAAGAAATTAGTCAGGTACAAGTTTCCACACACACGATCCGTTGGCCCCTGCAGGGTTTTCGGCACCGCAACATATATTTACGGTGTAAATTATTGAACAATATAAATTTGCTCAAATGCGGACGCACCTTTACGTGTCAGGGCAGGGGCGTGGGGCTGGAGTACGTGTGAAAGGAGAATGAATTTTACGAACCGACGAATAAAAAATAAGAAAATTATATTTTTTAAAGTTATTAGGTATATTTTCGTTATAATGTATTATATTAACCATCTGTATACTGTACCTATTATGTAAATAATGTACCTACGAGTGAAGTGTTACAGTTATAACTTATAACCTTTTTGAGAGGATTAGTCTTATTTTTAAAAATACTATAATAAAAGTAATTTACCTACACACATTTTTAAACATGTATAGATTACGTCTTATTAACGATATTTTTTTTTATGATTTCTGATATGCTGATAAAATGTTTGGTTTTTGTTGGGTATACCCATTAAATATTGAAGTGTTTGTCGACACTCGGAAATTTACCATAGTATGAGTGAATGAGCGAACTATAAAACCGTAATGATGTTATTTTAAACAATATGTATGCTGCACCACTTACCATTTACCACTATAGACACCACACATGTACTAATGTGCTGGCATGTGTATTTTGAAACTAAACATTCGTAAACTTTATTCGTGGATTCTTAGATCTATAATATTAGGTATAACAGAGTTCATAAATGTATATAACTTACCTATTATAATATTGGATACTTTTTCAGCTATGGGGGAGGGTACTGTATAGGTTTGGTTAACCTTAACACGTGTGTTTAATTTTTAGCAGAATTTCAAGAGTTTTTAACCTAACCCGTGGGTTTCTGCTATACCCGGTCGCAGGATGGCGGCCTCTCACTCTATACTGTTGACTGCCCAGAGAGAGGATGAGCCGCCCGTGGTCGAGATTCGAACCCGCGACTGTAGGTACGCTTCGGAACCGAATCCGTAGTCCGCTCGGCCACTCCATTCTCCTACAATATTTTTAATGTGCATTAACGTGAAATATTAATAATGCTGTTAGGGGGTATTTAATTAAAATGGTCTCTGTAATAGTCCCAACAACACTCTCCCTATTTATATCTCATTTATAACTAGATACTATTACGACTGAAAATTGAGATTCTCATAAAATCTGCAAAAATACGCATGCCTAGAACAACACCATATTATATTATATAGGAAGTAAAGATATGGGTTGTGTATCTATAATATAATAGATATACGGCATCTATTTTTGACCATTGTTGATTTCTAGCTATACTAACATTTGAACAACCAGGATAACGTTTCAACCTATTCCTATGTATATACTATATAGTCAATAGCCAATTTCATTCAACAAACAGCGATTTCCCCCCCTTATTTTCAGATTGGTATAATATTTCATTCATTTTTATGTTTTTATTATTGGACGATATTATAGATTTACTATTTTTGTTTGATATAGATATTTATTTTAGTTCAAAAGTAATCCCTAAAATGTCAAACATTCAAACCACTCAATATAATAAATGTAAACAAAAAAATATAGTGTTTGCCTCAATTGATTTTTCATTGTTTGTAATTTGTGTACACAAAAAAGAATCGATTTATTGTAAATGTTATTGTTTTTTGTATTGTATATGAAAATACAATAGTGCATCGCACTTAATAAAAATAAATTATTGACGATAATATTAATTCGCTCTATTTTAGTTTATACATGCGAAGTGGGCTTACATGCTGAAAAGGTGTAATACATATAGCCATATATCCATTAGCCATATATAGGTACATTCTTGTAATCAAACTATTTGAAAGCAATAAAATATACTTGTATAATGAAAAGTAATGATGATGAATTAATTAATTAATAAGTTGTAAATTAATTGAAAACGAGCAAAAGCAATAATTTTTAATTTAAATTTCATATAATTGTTTTGATTGGCAACGAATCATTGACACTAAAATGCATACAGTATTAATACACTGACGGTCTATATAACTGTTGGTATGTACCTACCCAGTGGTCCTACTGTTAAATATCTTATTTATAAAACTAAATTATGTATATAATGTTTATTTAGGCCAGCTATATAATATATGTATGTAGAAAACCTCTCGGAGTGTGGAGAAAGGATGTTTATGCCGTATCTGGTTAACTTTTATTGTCGGCATTATGATGGTTGAAATTGTAATAATATATGTTTCAAGTTCTGACAATGTAAATTGAATGCTACAGTAATTCGTGAGTATAAAATATAAACATATAATATTTTGAAGTATAATAAATGTAAATTATACTTAACGATGGATCATTTGCATACAGAACCATGTGGGTAAAATATATTTTAAATTTCAAAGTAACCAACGGCATAATAAATGTGTACTAGGATTATGGTGCTTATTCTTAATTTATTGATGTTTCTGAATTTCTGATACAACGTTTCAGGTAGAGGTGAAATAATTAGCGTGACAAAGACAATATAGTCCTGGTCCTATATAGGCTATTGTCACGGTCATCAGCACGAAAAATATGTATTTTAAACTATTGAATAATATTAGGATTCTAGTACCAGAGTCCAGGGCATTGGTGTAACTAGGGAGGGGTGCTTTGGGTCTTTAGCACCCCCAAAGTCAAACTTAGCGCCCCCTAAAAAATCGCTTACAAATTTGAAAAAAAAAAGTTGATAATTTATCGAATTTGTAATTATACAAATGTATACAATAGTAATTTTTATAATATAACATTTTGTTAGCAAATATAATTACATATAAATTGATATAATATATTATTATTTTTAACAAAAATGTATATTAAATCAAAAAAAAGGTGGGCAAGTGGGTGTCCCTCTGCTGTACAGTAGGTTACAAATGGGTCACTGTATAATGGATGGTATTACATTTGAATTCAATGATATTATATCATTGTATAAGAAAAACGATTCTGAGCGGAGACGGTATGTCCTTCTAGGTATAAGACATGTTATATACATATCTATGGTATTAAAAAAAATTGAAATATAATGAATTCCAAATTACTCATATCACAATATCCATTAGGTACTTATAACGCATTATACACCAACAACAAACCCTGATACTATCATAGATATATAGTAGTATACTTTAGAAGTTTCAAGTACTCACGAAAAATATTATACAATCACAACAAAATAACTAAAATAGTTATTCTAGGTTTTTTATTATGTAATTTCGTCCAAATTTGAATTTAAAATGTCTGTAAAAAATAAGTGTGTTCATATATTTTTTAGATTTTTTGGTTACAGTATGAACTATTTATGAGAACTTTTGTTTTAAATTTGCAATCCTTAGGTATGGAAACTGAACATTTTATAATTTATTAATTACAATGATTGATAATTTTCGAGATTTTGATAAATGTTGTCAAAATTCGATCTTTAAATGCTTATAAAAAAAATTGTGCCTCTGTATTTTAAAATTTTTCAATCGCTATTGTAACAATATATCAGGAGCCTTGTATTAATTTTTTACACTTTTTGGCCCAACAGATGAAACTTTATTGATATTTATAGAAAAAAAAACTAAAAAAATTGAAAACTGAAAATGTCCGTAATCAGCTCAAAAAAAGTCAAAATATTTTCAAAATTGTACAGTGTATAGAAAATGCTAATTTAAACATTCAGTGAAATTTTCGTGTATCTACAGTTATTCCTTTTTGAATTACAACAAAATAAAGAAATCGCTACATGAGAAATCGAGTGAATATCCAATGTTGTAAAAATTTGAATTTCAAACGCTCATAAAAATTTAATTTGACTTTCTTATAGACATTTTTTTTTTTTGATAAAGATAGATAATCTTATAAGGAATCTTATATTACATTTTCAAATCTTAGATTTAAAAAGAAAAATTTTTACGAATTCTTACCTCAAAATAATTTGCTAATTTTCGTGATTTTTCCATATTTTGTCAATTTTTGAACTTTAAATGATTATAAAAAAATATTGTGACTAAGGATTTTTAATATTTTTCATCTTCCTTTGAAAAAATATACTAGGAGCCTTCTATTAAATTTTCAACTTTTCGTAACCAACAAATAAAATGTTATTGATATTTTTAGAAAAAAAACTAAAAAAAGATGGAAAATGAAAATGTCCCTAAACAGTTCAAAATAAATCTAAATATTTTGAAAATTTCATCGTGTATAGAAAATGCAAGTATAAACAACCAGTGAAAATTTCATGTATATACGTTCATTTCTTTTAGAGTTACAGCAAAAACCAAAATCGATTGTTTGGAAAACCGATTTTGCGTAAAAATTCTCGTTTAAAAATTTTTCTTTTGTTTTTCACGGCACTTTTGAAAACTACTAAAAAAATTATACTTTTGACTCCCCAAAGTACCAAAATTCCATTAGATGGATAATTACGAACGTTTGGATGTATTTTATAAGGATTTCCCAGAATTTCTGGCAGGGTAGTCATACATAAGTACATAACACATTAACACACACACACACATATTACGTATATATTATATTCATATTCACATCTAAGGTATTAAATTAATTTGGATGGGGTAACCTCGTTTAACTACATTTACAATAGTAAAAAAGTATTTTATGATTGACTATCAATTATCATGATAATAATAATGAATATTGAGGGGGAAAGTTCGCAGAGTAGTCAAGTGCCTACTGGTTGGTACTTTGGGGGGGGTCAAAAGTAAAAATTTCCCAGTAGTTTTCAAAAGCACCGTGAAAAACAAAAGAAATATCTATTATTAATATTATTTGAATTATTATGAGTATTTTATCTATAAAAATCCAATTTTGAACAAGTAATTTATTACCTAGTACCTGGTTCCTAACACTTATAAATATTTTAATTTTTAAGAAATTGTTGTTTTTAGTGACTTCAAATAATGTAAAAAAACGTTCAAAGCTTATGAAATAATTAGTGTCTTACATTAAAATTAATATTTAATATCCAATAAATTGTCATATTATATAACATTGTATATTATCTAGTATAGGTACTCGTATTGAACACGTTACAAATACTTTATTTCTATTGATAATATATCATGCCCTATAGTGGGCTCTGTGCAATAACATATATGTATAATTTACAGCATAATATATATTTTGTTAGCTAGTTAGCTAATATTATTATAGAATAAACAGAATACTGATAACAATACAATCTGAATGAGCGCCACTCACAGCAAGATTGACAAGGATTCTAAATGGCAAAACTATACTCTAATATAGAACATTCTAAAGAAAAATATAAAATTACTAAGCAAATTGGAGAAATTCAAATCCACGGAGAGCTTTATTACACATCGTTTTTCTCGTAAAATCGCAGGGTTTTTGATTTTTTCGATGTAACTTGTTGTTACATTTTTTTGGTCATTGATCAAAAGCTTAAAAATTCAATAATATCAAATAAAACCAAATAAATTACATAGCAATAATAACGTCTATTAGTATAAATACTAAATGTAGGTACACAAGATTACGGAAATATAGCCATATATTTTATAATTTATAGGTAGGTATCATCTTTTTACATAAACACTTCTTTTGATCCAGGGCTAGAATTCTGACCGCAGGGCAGAAGTAACCTCTGTCAGCTACTGCAGATTATTGACTTTCCACAGTGACTTTTAAACGTCGCTGCAGTCTTGGCTCCCTCCCCTCTCGCCTTTATTACGCCTGTGTAATACGCCAAGGTGAGCTTTTGTCCTGAGTTCACAGCTCTTTTGTGTCCAGCTAGACGCCGTTTTGTTCGCCGGACACTTTGAACAAATCCTCCGTTTAGGCTCGCCTTTTTTTGGCGTTCGCCTGGCAGACATTTTTTTGTCCTCTCGTTTGTTGAACCGTTTCGTGCATCGGCACCGGCTTCGGCTCTTTTCCGTGTCTTGCGCCACGTCGCGACGTCGCGTCGTGGTCGTTCCCGTTTCCTCTAGTAATACTCGTTTTTACCTACAGCTTTTTCCACAGCGGTTATATTTATCAAACTGATAACAGTATAGTCACATGGTTTATTTATTGACTACCAGACTACCTACCAGCTATTATTAATTTGTCAACAGGAATATTAAATTGATTTTTGACTTGCTGTCATGGTTAAACTTTAATTGTACATCTCCGTTATAGTTGTACTTTTAATTTTAAGTTGTTAGTGTTTAAAGCATCTTAGCATTTTCACTTGTTAGGTATCTTTAAGCTCTGGTTGTTTGGGTATTTAACTTGTTGGTGGTAGTTCTCTGTTTCTGCATTTCTGAATAATCAATTATATTGTATTCATAATGGATGAATTCATTAAGTTCTTAAAAAATAATAATATCATTGCGGTTCTATCAAATGAAGTTTCTAATATAAATTAAAAGACCTCGATTCTTAGAGCCAATATTAATAATGTTAATGAAGTCACCTTACTGTGCTGGCATACCCAATATATATGAAACATGACGCTGAAAAAAAAAATGTCTTATACATTAATATTAATCAAATAATGAGAACTATTTTTACTTACCTTGATGAATTGTCAAGCTGACCAACACGAATCCAATTAGTTTTCGAAAATTCTTGGTAAAGCATTATGAAATTCTCAACTTCATTAACATTATTAATATTGGCTCTAAGAAAACAACACAAACAACTAAAATATCGTTGCCATGTACGTGAATGTTTCAAAAATCTACAATTCATATCTGTGTCACATAGTTACCACTTGTCAATATTAATTTCTTGTGTTCATTACGGATAAATTTCATTCCTATACGTATTTCTGTATAATCTTCTCCGTTAATTGTGCCTATATAATATTTTCAAATAAATATGTCATATAGATGTGTATCTATGCCTAACATGGCCGCGATGTGTGAAAATTCCTCAACCAAATCGACAGATATTGGATGGCGATCAACGCCAAATCTCAAGTTTAACTGTACCAATGATATACGAAGACCGGAACCGTCGAAAAATTGTGATTCCGAGGGTTTTCTGGACGGCAGGTTCTGTGTATCTGAGCCGAACATTCCTATACATCCAAAATTAGCTGGCGAGACAGCTGCAGATATCGGGTGGCGATCAACGCCAAATCTAAAGTTTCAGAAGGTCATCAACGATGTACTGAAACCGGAATCGTTGAAAAATTTTGATTCCAAAGGTTTTCTGGACGGCAGGCTCTGTGTGTCTGAGCCAAACATCCGTATACATCCAAAATTAGCTGGCGAGACAGCTGCAGATATTGGGTGGCGATCAACGCCAAATCTAAAGTTTCAGCAGGTCACCAGCGATGTACGGAAACCGGAAAGTCCGAGACACACACGTCCTCGTCGTTCATTTTGGCGCCAGACAAAGAAATTTGTCAGGCGGTTCCTTTGTTGTTGTGGTTCTGTTGACAAGATAGACCAGTAATATGTATATTATAGAAATTAAAAGGTTTTTAAACATCCCCTCTTCTCCCACCGTTATCTCACTTTTGTGTTCGCTGGTACTATTCTGAAACCGTTTATCATGTCCTCCATTGTCATTTGTACCAAGTTAGTGTAGGTTTGCCTCACGTATTTCATGCACTGTACGTCTGTACCATCGTCGGCTCTTCGCCACCTGTTTTGTTCTGTATTAATTAAATTAATATTATTAATATTATTATGTTACTCATATTAAACGTATTATTATAAAGTATGTACTATCTATTATATCTACCTCATTTGCTTTGCATAAATATATGTAATAATCCTATATGAACACGCAGGTGAATATTGTATTGTCATGGATGTCATCGATTTTCATGATAGTAAAAAAATTAAAAATTATCTATACTAGAGTGGTTGACAAATGATTTACTTCACCTTCCGTTTAACCACATGTACGGGTGCGCATAATATTATATGAGCTATATATTATAAGTCCACGCCTCTCCGTTTCGACTAGTTACGAATTATATTATAGTATTTACCTATTCGCAAACAGCTCGGTGTTATATGCCTGCGGACAATGTTATTTGTTCTGCATCGTGATATGGAAATAACCGAATACACACTGAAATAAACGTGAAAGTGTGCAACCATGTAGACGTCTCTGCGGCAAACACCGCGTCGTAAGTTTGAGCTTCAGTGGTAGGTAAACATTAATAGGTACTGTTAAAAATCGTGAGTAGTACTTAGAAAACTCTCCAGGCGTGTTATTCGCACACCCCACACATAGAGTCAGTATATTATACTGTAATACTATATAGTGATCCGAGTTCTAATGTTGGACTCGATGGTGTATAATTGTACAGCCCAATTTTTTTTTATACAATAATATTTATTAAAATTAATATACATATCAACAGCCTAATTCGCAATATTGTCCTAACTCCAAAAATGTGATTTTGGAATTAATTGTGATTAAAATTAAGGAAAAAACTGCATTGTATGATTAAGTTGTAACTGATAAATTGTAACATTTTATCCTCCATATGACATTGATTATTAGAAATGGTCGTATCTCCGATGTGATGATTTTAACAATTAGAAAAAATCATAACTCCATATTAGCATGGTAAAAATATTATGAAGATAGGATATTTGCAAATTGAGAGATGAGATAGGAAATTTTCCGAAATGTTTTTCCTTTCTCCTGAAAACAAGTCAATATGAAGTTAAGTGATTTGCGAATTAAGATGATGATAATATTTGATTTTTAGATGTTTTTAAATATAATTGAAGACCAAATTTTCGAACTTTTGAGATTTTCGTATTGCATTAGAAGTGTCCTTGTGGCGATATAAACTTCCGTTTTTAAAATGCTTCCATTAAGAAGAACTTGAACGCTTAGACATTTTAGTTTTAAGTACAAAAGATATCCAAACCTATCTTGTACCGACGACTATGGAGTATTGGTTGACATACTATTATTTATCTTGAGAGTGATGAAACAGACAACTCACTGGAGAGTTGGCGTGTTTCTGCGGAAAACACAGTACCGTATACATGAGAAATCGAGTGAATATCCAATGTTGTAAAAATTTGAATTTCAGACACTCATAAAAATTTAATTTGACTTTCTTATAGACATTTTTTTTTGATAAAGGTAGATAATCTTATAAGGAATCTTGTATTCCATTTTCAAATCTTAGAATTAAAAAGAAAAATTTTTACGAATTCTTAACTCAAAATAATTTGCTAATTGTCGTGATTTTTCCATATTTTGTCAATTTTTGAACTTTAAATGATTATAAAAAAAAAATTGTGACTAAGGATTTTTAATATTTTTCATGTGCCTTTGAAACAATATATTAGGAGCCTTCTATTAAATTTTCAACTTTTCGCAACCAACAAATAAAATTTTATTGATATTTTTAGAAAAAAAACTAAAAAAAATGGAAAATGAAAATGTCCCTAAACAGTTCAAAATAAATCAAAATATTTTGAAAATGATATCGTGTATACAAAATGCAAATATAAATAACCAGTGAAAATTTCATGTATATACGTTCATTTCTTTTAGAGTTACACCAAAAATCAAAATCGATTTTTTGGAAAACCGATTTTGCGTAAAAATTCCCGTTTTTCCTTAATTTTTATGTTGTTTTTTCCCGGTGCTTGTGAAAACTCCTGGGAAATTTTTACTTTTGACCCCCCAAAGTACCAACAAGATTCACTTTCCTATCAGAAAAAATACTGTTGAAGATAATCCAAGCACTTTTACTGTCCTAAAACGTGATGACAGACACAAAAATAAAAAAAAAATTAAAAAAAAACACACATCATTGTAAAATCACTAAAATCAATACATTCGTCGTTTCACTCAGAATCTAAAATAGATTAACTTTTTTGAAACTGAGTTAAGTTAATATTTTTTTCTATATGAACTTTTAACTTATCGAGTTAAATTTATAATTTGTTAACTGCTAAGTTTTAACTAATCGATCTTGTGTCCTCTTAACTTAATTTAACTTGAGTTAATTATTTTCATTAACTTGCCCACCTTTGCATATATGTTATTGCACAGAGCCCACTATAGGGCATAATATATTATCAATAGAAATAAAGTATTTGTAACGTGTTCAATACGAGTACCTATACTAGATAATATATAATATGTTATATAATATGACAATTTATTGGATATTAAATATTAATTTTAATGTAAGACACTAATTTTTTCATAAGCTTTGAACGTTTTTTTACACCATTTGAAGTCACTAAAAACAACAATTTCTTAAAAATTAAAATATTTATAAGTGTTAGGAACCAGGATGGATGGTGTTAAATTTGAATCCAATAATATAATATCATTGTATAAGATAAACGATTCTGAGCGAAAACGGTCAGTCAGCCTATAATATTACTAAGTATATTTGATGATATTACTGTGAACTTAATATAGGCGTGTTTACGAGAGGGGCTGGGTAGGCACTGGCCCCCCGGCAGACTGTGCCTCCAACAAAATCATGCCAGGATAAAAAAAGATTCGTGTGGTGTGTACCCTGCAGTACCTATAAAGTAACACTAAGGTATAATAACAGGTATAATAATCGTATAATATGGGGGACGGAGTGGCCGAGCGGTCTATTTTTTTTGATATTTATATAAAAAAAAACTTTTTAAAATAAGTTTGTGTTTAATTAGGTTTTTTCGTTAGTTAAATTGTTCTATTCGTTGAACTCAACAATTTTAATTGAATTGATTTCAATATGATATAAATGTGTTTCATAAAGTACCTCAATTATTGTATAATATAAAATAATACACACAGTGGTGCACACGGGGTACTCATGGTAGGCACTTGACTACTCTGCGAACTTTCCCCCTCAATATTCATTATTATTATCATGATAATTGATAGTCAATCATAAAATAATTTTTTACTATCGTAAATGTAGTTAAACGAGGTTACCCCATCCAAATTAATTTAATAACTTAGATGTGAATATGAATATATATAATATACGTAATATGTGTGTGTGTTCATGTGTTATGTACTTATGTATGACTACCCTGCCAGAAATCCTGCGAAATCCTTATTAAATACATCTAAACGTTCGTAATTATCCATCTAATGGAATTTTGGTACTTTGGGGGGTCAAAAGTATAATTTTTTTAGTAGTTTTCAAAAGCGCCGTGAAAAACAAAAGAAAAATTAAAATAAAACGGGAATTTTTACACAAAATCTGTTTTCGAAAAAATCAATTTTGGTTTTGGTGCAACTCTTAAATAAATGACCGTAGATACATGAAATTTTGACTAAATGTTTTTATTAGCATTTTCTATACATGATAAAATTTTCAAAATATTATGATTTGATTTGAACTGTTAAGAAACATTTTCATTTTCCATAATTTTTTAGTTTTTTTTCTAAAAATATCAATAACATTTTATTTGTTGGTTAAAAAAGCTTGAAAAATTTTAATAGAAGGCTATTAGTATATTTTTTCAAAGGCAAATGAAAAATACTAAAAATCCTTAGTCACAATATTTTTTTATAAGCATTTAAAGTTCAAAAATTGACAAAATATGGAAAAATCACGAAAATTATCAAATTATTTTGAGTTAAGAATTCGTAAAAGTTTTAATTTTTAAATCTAGGATTTTAAAATGTAATACAAGATTCCTTATAAGATCATCTACCATTATCAAAAAAAAAAATGCGTATAAGAAAGTCATATTAAATTTTTACGACCGTTTGAAATTCAATTTTTTACAACACTGGATATTCACTCGATTTCTCATGTAGCAATTTCCTTATTTTGTTGTAATTCAAAAATGAATAACTGTAGATAGATGAAAATGTCACTGAATGTTATACTAGCAGTTCCTTTACACCATACAATTTTGAAAATATTTTGACGCTTTTAGACCTGTTTACGGACATTTTCAGTTTTCAATTTTTTTAGTTTTTTCTTTTTATAAATATCAATTAAGTCTTATCTGTTGGGCCAAGAAGTGTAAAAAATTAATACAATGCTACTGATATATTGTTACAATATCAATTGAAAAATATTAAAAATACATTGGAACAAATTTTTTTTATAAGCATTTAAAGATCGAATTTTGACAAAATGTATGAAATTTAAAATTGAATAATTATTTTGTAGTTAAATATTTTTAAAATGTTCAACTTTTATATCTAATAATTGCAAATTTAAAACAAGATTCCACGTAAGTAGTTAATTCTGTAACCAAAAAATCTAAAAAATACATACAGACAGTTTATTTTAGTAATTTTAAGTTCAAATTTAGACGAAATTACATAATGAAAAACCTAGAATAACTATTTTAGTTATTTTATTGTGATTATATAATATTATTCCTGGGTACTTGGAACTTCAAAAGTACACTATTATACATCTATGATAGTATCAGGGTTTGTTGTTGATGTATAACGCGTTATAAGTACCTAATGGATATTGTGATATGATTAATTTGGAATTTATTATAGGTCAATTTTTTTTTTAATACGATAGATAAGTATATAATTTGTCGTATACCTAGACTGATATCCGTCTCCGCTCAGAATCGTTTTTCTTGTACAATGATATTATATCATTGAATTCAAATTTAATACCATCCATTATACAGTGACCCCCTTGTAACCTACTGTACAGCAGAGCACCTTTTTTTTTAATGTGAATTAAAAATTATTAAATATTAATTCTGAGTAAATACATTTGATTATTTGAGGCCCATCATAACTTACCACCTACTCTATTAAATAATATGCATGTAATTGCGGCGCGTGATGTGAATGATGTGATATTTTTATTTTTTACTTAACTTTACGAGATTTTACTCTTACTTTGTTTTTTCTTTATTATTATGTTTCTGTTAAGTCTTTTATGTCTTATACTGTTGTCCAATTGATTTTGGATTTTGAACGATGAAGGTGGTGGAGTTGAACGATGAAGCTTTGTGAGCCATGATAAATGGATATTTAGTCTCAGGTCATTTAGTTCACTGGCGACACCATGCCTAGCCGACTAAGACGTTATGGTTATAAATGTTATAATTAATTGTGTATATAATACGCGTATAACAGTCACTTCAAACGAGCGCGTTTGGCGCCTTAACTTATTCGATGAATATACATATTATGTTATATATATGCTGGCATGCTGCAGGTGGTCAATTCGAGAAATATTCAAAATATTGGTGCTCAGGTGCCCTGTTCACAATCCTGTACCATCATGTGACATAAGCACGATCAACTAACTTGGTTATATTATGCGTCTTTATTAATTATATTTGTTCAAAAAAACTAATTCTTTTTAAAACCATAAAAAAATACCTACCTACGTTCGATATGGGTGCATATACAGTATAGTACAATGAATTATGCCGCCGACTGATTTCGTGTTATTTTTTATCATCGTCGCATCTCCGTGGCCGTTACTACGAGTCCGGTGTACATAAAATTACACTATTTCCAAACCACCCATTGTTTTCTATGCACGCACACACACACGAGTATACCTACAACACAACCTATATAGTTACAGCGTTCATATTATAAAAACATTAAACGGGACGTTTAATAATTTATTCGAGAATTGCCGTAAATAAGTTATCTTTATTATGCCGCGAAGGTCAAGTATCAAGTAATCGAGTCGTATAATATAAAATTATTATATAAATATTGATATATCATAATATAATATGATCATAAAACAAGAGAAATGTCGTTATCGTGGGCCGCGGCCACGGCGAAGGTGCAATCACGCTGGCATATACGTTGCAGTAGCTGCATATGCGGCCACGCAGGTATAACAAACGAACCATGGTCATGTGGTTTAAATTACAAAGTTCAATGTCAGCATCACTTATACGTATACATCTATTTAATGTAAATTGAACACCTTACGCCTATATTTTGACACCTATAGTCTTATACAACGTCTAGAATGTAAGATGTCATTTTTCTAAATATATACTATTTTAAGCAGTGACGTCCTACCAACGGAGGGGGATGCCCCCTCCACCAAAATTCAGGACCAAGTACACCACTGATTTAAGTGAAAATATATGAACAAAACAAAAGCCGAGGAAATGTAATCGAGCGTGGTTCAATTTGAATCCTGCAACAGACCATTTTTAGATAATATGAGGCTCTGCTCTGAAACGTTTTTCCTGCAACGCAATGATGATTTATGATTGCTTTCAAAGTTTTAACAATACAAAGACACCCGTCCCCCAAACGGCTATACTGCTCTAGTTTAATATTTTATAATAAATTATTATTTATTACGACACTCAATTCTAATATGTATAACTGTATAAGAAATCTATCTTAATATTGTATGCTTCTTCTAAAAACATATTCCGAGTTTCCGACAGTCCTCGTGATCGAAAATTTGGTTGTCGCATAATTATACTAACTCCTGTGTACATAATAAGTAATAATACGCTATAAATTATAATGTAGGTCAAGTTACCTACCTGTAGACTGTAATTGTCTATTGCGAGACTCATCCTGCGCATATGTAGCGCTTTTTTGACATAAATGTGCGAGTATCGTATCTACCCTTTAAAACTATTATTAGTTCTTATAAATTTTAACAATTTAAGAATAAGAAACAATATCAATGATAGGTACCAGAGGCGTGCTCGGGAATTGCGGATTGGGGGGGAGGGTCCACGTGAAATTGAATTTTTTTGGGGAAACCTTTGTATTACAACCAGTTAAGAACGATGGTAAATTAATTGCTGGAAATCATTAGTTTTTATGGTATACCCCCGACAGCAGGTGCTTGAGGGCGCGAATCTGAATAATATTATTGTTATTGCAGTTAATAATAATAAATTAATGTCACCCATTCCCAGAGTCTTATAGATAACTTGCTATAGGGATAACGGTTAAGGGTATTGAAATGGCATTATTAGAACCGGTATCGGGTATATCAAAAAACCGTCAATATATAGTCCATAATATTATATAGTATACGCCATATGATATACACTATACGGTGTACGGTATTACTTTCGGTATTGAACTACGTCAGTATTTCAGTATTACGGTTTACAGTTCTAGTGGTATTTGAGCAATAACCGGAATATTGGTTAACCGGTACACTGACATATAGGATGGTACATATAAAACTCGTCAACCCCATAGTTGACGGTACTGAAATCAGGTTATAAGACAGCGGTACCGCCGGTACCGGTATTGCTAATCTCGAGGAAAATACCGTGAGGTGCATCAGTAATACACCCCCATGCACCGGATGATCTTCCTGCTGAGGACGTAACCGCTGCACCACGACGTTCGGTGCTCCGCTTGCGAGTATCCACCACACAACCCGATGCACGTCACATCAGTGCGATGTATACCACAGAGTTGCAGAGAGGAAATCATAATCGCCGGTGGCGTCTATATTACGTAGTCGAGCAGTCAGTGAGGGGGATGACTATGGCTTTTATGTATATAATATATTATAAATTATAATATAATATGATGTATATTATAATATTATGTATATCACAGCTGCACCAGAATAATCCAATCGAAGTGGCGTAAACCGATTTCTGAAGCAGAGCCCTCCTGCGTCCTTCGAGGGCATATCCACTCACCCCCGGACCCGTTTTTTCATTTTCTCCCCCGTCGGACGTCGCCCGACTTGTCGTCGTCGTCGCAGTGGCAGTAGCAATAGTAGTCTGTTGCGACCGGCGTCCATCCCACTACCCCCTTCATCCCCCCCCAAACACACTCACCCGTCGAAGTGGTTCGCCCTATCGCGTAATAATAAACGCACACAGACGTCGTCGTGCAGTGTATATATAATATATACTAATACACCACCGCCACCACCACTGCACGTATATTATGTATATAATATGTACTGCTGCAGGGGGATGTGGCGGCTGTGGCGTTGTTGTTGTTGTTGTTGCTGCTGCTGCTGCCATGTGCGGCAGACTTAAAAGATGTCGGACGCCAAGGCAAAAGGCTCCACACCCACACACGGGCGCGCCGGCACACGCGTGTACACGGCGTTACACGCGCACACACACGCGCTCGCGCGCCCAGCCGGCCGGAGCCCGCGCGCGCCAGTCGTGCCGCCGTCCGCCACGAAGACGTCCAGGCTAGCCGCACCGGCGGCAACCGGCGGGCGACGCCAACATCATTCTGTCGCCAATATTTCCATTATGTTTGTGTGTGGGTTCATATTATTATGGTGTGTGTGTATTATATATATATTACACATACTCTGATACTCACACAGACACAAACGACACACTAGATAGACACGTGATACGACGCATGTATGTGCGGAAACGACGAGAGGGCAGTCCCCTAGAGGTATTATGTTGTGTGTGTGCATGTGTGTGACTGGTGTCGTGTGTGGGGTGCGGGTAGTATTAAAAATAGTTAACGGTTCGGTTGGCTCGGGGGCGCCACGGCGACAAAAACAGTAAATTATTATTATTATTGTTATTATTATTGCTATTACATATTATATTTAATGTACGGGAGCGTCGACGTTTTGGATTTTTCCAAATGTACACATATCTCGTTTTTTTACTTAATGTACATATCATAATATGTATAGCCGTATAGGTACTGGAGTACTGCATTATAGCGCATTTACGTGAATATTTATATTATTATCAGCACATTGTCTGTTTACAGTCTGTTGTTATTGTACACCGTCTCGTCCCGCCGGTGATTCGGTTCCGCGTATACCGTCCGCAATACGACCCTCGAGCGAGTACGCCGTTGTTTACACGATGCGGCGGCGTCAAAACGTCGAGTCGACAAAGCAAATAACTCGGCTACGACGGGAAAGTGAACAACCCGCTCTACGGTCGGTTGTATTTCGGTAAACACGACCACCTCCAACACCTGCACCGCAATAATGCAAGAGTCGAGAGTGGTAAGTGGTAACATGCATGATTGGAGGGGGGTGATTGCACTTATTCGTCAGGCCCGCATGGCCGCATCACTATAATATTGTGAGTGTGATGCCGGGTACTTGGTACCTCCGATCAATCATTCGCATTTTATCACTTTCATACAAAACACATCCCACTATTCACCACCACCAACGCACCAAAGATGAGTGAAATATTTTTCGAGTTTGTGGTTTAGCCAAAATGACAAGTAGATTACACTACATTTAAGAAATAT
This sequence comes from Macrosiphum euphorbiae, assembly GCA_949089665.1. NCBI lineage: Eukaryota > Metazoa > Arthropoda > Insecta > Hemiptera > Aphididae > Macrosiphum > Macrosiphum euphorbiae. The sequence continues at coordinate 18,109,151 of CARXXK010000001.1, read as the reverse complement.
ATAATATTCTATATTTATTTTGCACATTTTATTTTACATTATTTACATACAAATACGATCGAAATAGTAAAACTTCGTGAAGACGTGTTTCCGGCAAGACACATAAACCAGAAAAATGGCAAATACTTTTATAATATTTTGCCCTTTTTATCATTTAATAATGTAGTTATTCAATTTCTGAATTTTTCAGCAAAACTTTAAGACCATATTTTCAGATACTTAGATTTTTTTATACCATTTAAGAATAATGTCATGTGGTGATATTTATAACTCGTTGGAAATTCGATTTTTATTCATCCAAACTCCAAAGTCTCTAGATAATATTCTGTTTTGGAATATGAAATAAAAATGTATGGTGTCTATCAAAAAAATAAAAAACAATATAATACGATTACAATTTAAAAAAATATTTTTTTTAAACATTGATATATTGCAGGAATTCAGATTACATAAAAAAAAATATTCAACAAAGACAATAATTTTCGAAATAATGAGTGTTACCTAAATGTTAAATTAATGTATAATTTACGTCAGTGCCCGCTCTACTAATTTCTGCGTCAAGAATTTACAGCTCTATGGTTTGCTAAACAAGTTAAAGTATAATTACTTAACTACTTAATAATTTTCTACATAAAAAAAAGCTTAAACAGTGAACAAAACAAACTTAAAAACTTGGAGAATAATTAGTGGCGTCATTTCAGTTTTCAATAGAGGGGCAAAGGTTTTGACCGGCCCGAATAGGCAAAAAAACCTCTTCCTTCGCTCTTTATCTTATCTACATTTTTTTATGCTACCCTTTTTATTAACTAGGTAATATCATTTTTAAATAGAAGGTGGCAGATATTTTATGAAAACAATTGTACAAATATATCAATTAAAAATCTACAAACTATTATGGTAATATTTATTGATAAACAAAAATATTAGTAGTTTATTAAAGTATATTATCTTCATTTTTTTCATTTTTGAAAAATATCAACGGAATCATTTATAAATCAATTTTACCTGATTCGTCACTTACTATAGAGGTATACGATATATTTACAAATTAATATTATTTTAAATTATAATATTAATTTTTTTATTGCTTTCTTACCGGTTTGAGTTTCGTCTTTTTATTAAACATACCAGAAATTGTTTTCGATTCTTGAGTGGTTTGCGGTAATTTTCTATTTTTAGCCGCACCACCCATTTATTTTTTTTTTTTAAGTCATATTTTGCTCAAATTGAAAGATTAATGTAAACAAGAGGCACGAAAAAAATCAATTTTAATTTAGGTAGAATAATGTAGACCGTATACAACTAAATTAACACAATACGCAGAATAGTTGAATACTCGTAAGTTAACTGAAGTCTGGGATCAATGGACAATGATAATTAATAAGAGTGCCAATCTGTTGTTGTTTTCAGAATATGTATTAATTTTAGATTTTAGAAATAAAACTATACGGGATTACAATAATAATTAGTAATTATTATTATTGTTATACACTCACAAAAACAAACATACATAAGTACATACCTACTACCTACATACAATGTGTACGTCCCCGCATACGTCTAAATATAAATATATTCCAACTATCAATTATTAGTAAAAATGTATCATTGTGACAATAATTTCTTAGTACATAGTGTAATATTTTCTGCAAATAGGCATGTTTTTGCGCTGATAAAAAATATAATAATGATAAAACGGCAACAACTGGGCACCGGTAGGGCCGCTATTAAAATCAAACCGGTGCAAATTGCCCACCTTGCACCCTCCACCCCAAATGACGCCACTGCAGAGAATAATCAATTTTTTCTACATTTCAGTAATATTTACATTCCGATTCCTTCATATTATTTTTATCGGGTGGTTATTCGGTCTGAAAATCTATTTTCTATGATCCTATACGTTGAATTATTTTTTGGTTTGAATTTTTCCATGAAGTGGACATATCACAATATCACATATCAAAAAGGTGCTCTGCTGTATAGTAGGTTAATACATTCAAATTTAATACTATTATACAGTGGCCAACTTGTAACCTACTGTACAGCAGAGCACCTTTTTGAACTTTAAATGCTTATAAAAAAAAAAACTGTAACTAAGGATTTTGAATATTTTTCATCTGCCTTTGAAACAATATACTAGGAGCCTTCTATTAAATTTTCAAGCTTTTTTAACCAACAAATAAAATTTTATTGATATTTTCAAAAAAAAAAACTAAACAAAAATGGAAAATGAAAATGTCCCTAATCAGTTCAAAATGAATAAAAATATTTTGAAAATGTTATCGTGTATATAAAATGAAAATATAAGCAACCAGTGAAAATTTCATGTATCTACAGTCATTTGTTTTAAAGTTACACCAAAATCCAATTTCAATTTTGTGAAAAATCGATTTTGCGTAAAAATTCCCACTTTTTCCTTAATTTTTCTTTTATTTTTCTTGGAGCTTTTGAAAATTACTGGGAATTTTAAATTTTGACCTCCCCAATGCACCAACGATATTCACTTTCCAATCGAACAAGATACTGAAGTTGACAATCGAAGCATTATTTCAACTCATATACACAGCACAACAAAAAATAAATAAATAAATAAAAATAAAAAAAAAACACACATCATTGTAAAATCAATACATTCATCGTTCCACTCAGAATCTAAAAACTATATAAGAATAATGAATATTATATAGAGTTAAAATATGAGATATAATGTTGTAAATTTGTAATACTATTTTTAAATGTAAATTATACAGTTATGAAAAAAATAAATTTACAAAACCTACTTGTTGTGCACTTGTGTCATCTAAAAACCCAATTACAATTGTACAACTGGTGTATAGAATATAGCTTGTTTACTACCATATTGACAATTGACGATTGACATATTGTATAGAAATAACTATAGTAATAATATTTAACTACAGCTTACAACATTTGCTGGTTGTGTCTGTGTGTATCGATAATGTACCTCTTCTTAGTCAATATTCGATTTTCTATTTATATTAGGATATTAGATATTATTTCGATTTTAACAACAATGACATAATGTTTAGTTTGTTTTTAAATTTCAGCACACATTGTTTTTAGTGTTTGACAATTTTTTTAAATTATCGTTGAGTATGAAAAAATACAACTATTATTGTTGGTTTTACTTAAAATTGTATTTTGAACTTATTATTTTACTCTTGTTGAATCAATGTCCAATAACTAATAAGTAATAATATATTACAGCTATAATATTGCTGTTGCCTGTAGTTATGATGATAATAAATAGAATTTAATTTTACAAAATAGTAAAATAATCTCTTATAATAAATAGGTATAACTTAATAGTTAATTCAAAATTTCAAATGTATTACAGATTGTTCTGCTGAAAAGTACACAGTTCAGTTATATTTTGTTTTTTTGTAATAATGACCGGATGATGTTATCTGCTAGTGAAACAATTTTTTTTCTATTTTTATAAAACTTGTTCCTTTAGAACGTGAAGTAAACAATATAGGCAAACATAAATCTAATACTATGATGATGTACCCTATAGACTAAGAAAATTGAGTATAAAATAATTTTAAATGAAATAGTTTACTGACGGTATTTGAACCACTAAATTAGGTAAGAAATTAAAAAAAACTGTCTGTTTATTTTAAAGTTATATAGTACCCAGTACTTGAGTTTTAGAGTATACTTATATAGGTAGTTATAATATTTATAAATTAGCTCAAATGTTTATGTTTATTTGTCATAATGGCGTGTAATTTTGAATATTTCTTAGCTTGATGTAAGGATATAATATAACAAATGTCAACTTCTAAACTACTTAACTACCTAAATTATATTTACGAATGTATGATGTGTTTTAAGAAATATTAAAAAACGAGTTATTTACTTACGTGCATTTAAAATGTATTCTTGTTCCAATATTGTCATATTGTTAAATTGTTGAATTTAAGTTTGTACAATGTACAGTTGTTAGTTTTATACTAAGATAGTTACACGTATTAAGTATAAAAGTTCAGTTAAGAAGAGTTGAACCGGAAAGCCACTGACCTCGGGTGACAAAAAATAAAATGTACAAGTCTCTGTTGTAATACTTTTAACTTGTAACTTGTACTCTGGAATATTACAGACAACTATCGCTTCCTTCTCCAGTTATTATGTATTTTCTAAACAAAGATGTAACTTGACATGTGCACCAGTAAAAAGTACAATATATAATATTATGTTTGTACGAATGTACAAAGCGAATTGTGTGCAACTATTTTATTTAACAATTATACATTTCCCTTGAATCATGATTCCATGAATTCATCTAATTAATTATCATTCAATTCATAAGTTACAATAAATATTAAAATTTAAAGGGTAAATACAAATTTATTACAATTGTTCAAACAAATTCAATAGGTAGGTACATTATGTTATTGAAAAAAGATTTCAATCTTCAATAATGTTATTAATCTTGTTAAAAATTATAGAGTAGATAGATTCATTACAATATTTGTCTCCGACGTTACAACTTACAAGAGAAACAGTAAACAGGCAACAAATTATAACATTATTGTGATTATTGATTAATGTCATAATTAAAAACTTTTGTGTTCGGAAATTTAATAATCATTAATCATATATTAATATAATATTAAGCCAGAGTGTTTTACCCTGATAAGTATGGATAATATTGAGTTAAGCCCCCCCGCCGATGTTTGTATATTACATGTTTCACCATAATATGCTGTACATTATTGCAGTTTTAACTTTTGGATATTGTCATATTGAGTACCATTGGAGCAAATAAGGGAGAGGGGGCTGGGGGGTTTATCCCGTGACTAAGATTTAGCCACTATCCAGAGTTTTAACCCTAGTTGCGCCAATGCTGAGTAATAACTACTAACTAAGACTATTTATTAAAATATAATAATATTATATGTATCATTAATGTTATACCACGTCACCACGGGGTATTTTATAATATTTATAACAGTGTAAGATTCCGGTATGGTTGACAAGAGCCAAAAAATTGATTTTTCGCCATCACAAACATTTATAGCACTTATATAATAATAACAATGATTAAAACAGGCCCTATAAGTGTTTTACTACCCTTGTCGAATACATTTTTAGCCACCCATTTTTAATGTTTAACTGTAATTAATTCCAAAATAGATGAATTTCTATGTTTTTGTTTACATTAGTATTTCAGATATATTTAAGAAATTAATCGTGTTGCTCCCGCATGCAACGTCTCTATGTAGGTACCTATAACCAGTCACAGTCACATCTAAATTGTTCAGCTCCTTGTAAGAAACTGACGCTGCTATACCTATTTCGCCATCACGTTGGGCCGGCAGACGTGTCGTGGGCACCTTACCTACTATTGTCGTGATGTCTGTAGCGGTCACCGAACTTCCGCTTCCTAAGACCCGATGAAAAAAATACAAATTTACGATACTATACGATAACGTATGTACTGTGCTCTGTGTATGTAGCATATGACGTACTGTATATATAGGTACACAGTAATCTCTCGATAAACCATTATACGCGTCCTTAATCAAATACATAATATAAATATATAATATACGATTTACCTCCCTCGCCCCTTATTACTCATACGTATCATCTCACCACCATCCTCTTTCACGTATATATAATATATATATATTATAATCTATTATATATAGTAACATCATCGAACCCCAGCATTATTTTTTCTCCTCTCTTATATATTATTTTTTTTCTCATCCCCCACCCCCAAATGTGTATATATAATAAATATATGTATATACACGTTTTCGCCCGTTAGGTTGCCGTCGAACAATCAATTTCCTCGTCTGCGGCACCACACCCGCCGCCGCCGCACACTCACGCAAACGTGTGTGTGTGTGTGTGTGTGTGTGTGTGTGTGTGTGTGTGTGTGTATACATGTACGCTGCAGGCACGCACGGCGCGTACACACAGTATTTAAACGCAGACGGTTGACGCCTGCGGCCGGCCGTCGCGTTGGTCTGTGCGAGGGGGTGGCTTGACTGGACGGAGCGGTGGGTGCCCCCTTCGAAGTCGCGACGAAAGCTTCTTTCCGCATATCTCATCCAAAGTCCGACGACGACGACGACGCCATACAATATCTGACGCCGCAGCTAGCCGCCGCCAGCACACTCAGACCACGACGCCGCTGTATTATATACATACAAGACGGTAGTCGCCGCCACCGCCGCTTATACGCGCGCCGCCCGCCTGGCTCTTTTATCATATAACGCCGCCGCCGCCACTGACGTCCCAAGGACTTCTCCCCGTCCAGTATGTATAATATGTATACGGTCTACTATAACGGAGGACTCGCAGACGCCCGCCACTGTGGCGTTTCCCCCCTCCACCACGATATTGTTTTTCTCCCCCTCGCCGTCCTACCGTAACAATATTAGTATCATATATTATATTACGACTTACGAGAGCATATCGAATACCAATTTTTCGTCAGATCGTTGTTTACCGGGGTAGTGACTTATAAAATATATATTTTATATGATATGCATAATATATTATAAGCATTATTATTTATTATATGTATGCGTTGCGAGAGTGTGAAGTATTAACTCGCGAGGACGAGTAAAACAATAATTTTTAGTAAATGGTGAAATAGGAAATAATTTTTCACAGGGAAAATTAAATACATTTGTAAAAAACAAATAATTTTAATTGTATCTCATTTCAATACTCATGTTGCTGACTATGGTGATGGCAGTCATATTATCAATACACAATGGTCCATTAATTTCCTCGCCAACTCACAATTTAATTCTGAATGAATGAATGATATACCGCGCCATTGCAATTTGCCGTAGACTCAAAATGACGCACTATGAAATCAAATTTAAACAAAATTCAAGAGTTCCGAAATATCACACTCATCAAGATTATAAATGCTTGGTACTTTGTCTCTAACTCGACCCTCCACAGAGTTCTTGGCATTAAAACAATTGAGGAAGAAGACGCAATCTTTTATAATAACGTTTCTTTACTATATTAGAAAACCCCCAAAATGCATTGATAAACGGCTTACATATATCTCTTCACTTCCTGAAGACTTAAAAGAAAATTATGATATAGATCTTTAAACTTAATCCTCTAACATTCCGACCGGCGACCATATTATATAGGCGTTAGGTACTCCTCTTGTGAAATATACTATCGTGTAACGCGTACCAGATTATAGTAATATTTATTCGTTGTCTTTAATACCTATAGACTCTAAATTCTAATAACTCTATATACTATAATAAATGTCCTAGGTGGGCCATTGAGATTTGGAGCAGATGGTACAGTATTGTTCCTATATTATATTTTGTATTATTATTTTATGTTTGGTGATCATTAGATGATCTTATGATTTATGACAAAAAACAAAACTTTAATTTTAATGTCACTTAATTGACAAGTATAATTGTTTGAAAAATCGACTGTAAACAATTTTTTTAATTCTATATATAGTCAACATTTTCTCTATTTTGTTATTAGCTATATCATACCATAATTCTAAAATTATTTGCTTTGATTAGAATATATTATAATTAAATTTTAAATATTTATATATTTAGGAACGTTTTGAATAATTAATAGGTAATTAAATACCTATAATATATGTGTTAATGTAATATCTATACATTATTTTTTTGGAGGATAATGGGGCGCCAAATAACACTGTCCCAGAGCGTCAAAAGTCTTATTACGTCACTAAGTTCTAACTTATAAATCCCAAGCTAAGTATCACTATTATGTCGCTTCCTTATTCCTACTTATTGTGCGTATTGCACAATATATTATATATATCTTATTAAAAAATACCGAAAAGGTTAAAAATTTGCATTTTTCTCAAAACGTGTCTTTAGGTACTCTCTTTTATCTCCCTGAAATCCCATTTCAATCCAAGGTCATCCAGCTGAGATATTTATATCTAATTATAGTAAAAAACAAACTCAAATATGAACATCAATAATAAATATATTTATGTTGTATACGTATACAATGTGTACCAATAAAAATGTATTCAATGGGTAAGGAGTACAAGTATACAGGACTCGACGCTTGATGGAAGTTTTGGGGGTTTAATGACCCTATACTTCCTAACTATAGGTTGTTTTTTATTTATTTTGTATTTGTTTATATATGTATATATATATTTTTTAATGTTTAGTACTCGCAGTGGTGTATATGGGGGGTGGGCACAGTGGGCTGCAGCCCTCCCCCCGAAATTACAGTATTTTTAAATAGAACAACATTACAACAATATATTTTATTATTTTAAGTTATAATATTACATAGCCTATTGAAAAATAACAAATACCAATAAATTTATAGAAACTGTTAAATATATACCTAGTAGACAGTAGCCTCTAAGTAATAGATCACTTGCTAGTTTATATCTACTATAGCCCACCCAAAAAATTATTTCTATATACGCCACTGAGTACGTCCCTGGGCAAGTTGCGTTTAAGACGGCGTGGTGGATTATCAGGCAGTTTAAGAAAGGAGAGGTTGGAAATTAGGGGATTTGAATGGTTGAATGTGTTTTTATGAAATGGCTTACAGTAGTGGGAATGCGGGATTCTACTGTACCATGTGTTGAGCAGAACTCAAATTGACTGGAATGATTGGAATATTTTAATCTTGGATGTTTTGGCCGTTCCCATAGCTGAATTCAGTAGGTCATCGATAGGCGGATAATTTGTTTATAGATTAAGAGTTAGACGTTGAGTGGAAGATTTTATTTGAGGGATCTTCTCTATGTTTTTTTATGATTGATCCATGTAAGTTTGCTGTTTAGGTGGACTCCGAGATATCAGATGAGTTTGTTTGAGGGAATCATGTCGTTATTAAGCGTCATTGGGGGAGGGGGGGGCAGAGTGAAAGTTGTGTTCATTGATTTGTTCGGATTTATTTAAATTTATTCTCCACTGCTTGAACCAGTTTTGGGGTTTATTGTGTGCTTTGAGTGCGTCAGAGGATCTAGTTAGGTCGACATTTGTTGAAATAATAGCTGTATCAATAGTGAAGGTAGCAAGAGTGGTGTTTTCAAAGTGTGGAATGTCGGATGTAAATATGTTGAAAAATCTTGGAGATAATATATACTACCCCTAGGAACGCCCGCTTTATTATAGTGGATTTGAGAGAGTTTCTGTCCTCACAATGAACAGGAAAAAATCTTATTTGATAGGAAGGATATAATTATTAGAAATAAGGGAGCCGGAAGAAAACGAATTTTGTGGAGAAGGCCCAAACGTGGTGCTAAATGCGGTCAAACGCCTGAGTCGAGGAAAACACCTGTGGAGTAGAGCTTATTTTCAAGTGATTGAGATTTAATAATAAATATTAAATACATAATACATAATCAAACATAATATTATTTGTCGTATATATATATTAGAACTACCTAGTACTCTACTTGAAATTTAAACTTTAACAACTATAATTCGTAAGCAAACCAGTAATCACGGAATGAAGAAAGAAACGACAGTTTACTTATATTTAAAAATGAAAATATCTTCGGTCATAATAAAAATTGTCAATATGAGTGAAGTACCATAATCACACGGAAAAATATAATAAAAATACGAAAACTATAAAGTTAGGACACTTAAGAGGACGTCGAACCCACATATGTGAGACTACATTTGACTCCGGCTTATTATGCTCATAACATAGAACATTTTACGTTCAGAAGAATATATTTGTTTCTGTTATTTTTAATAACAATAATGTGAAGACAATTTAAAGAATATTATTCAGGAATACACTACACCGTATGGCGTATACCATTTTTTTGGTAAGTTTGTTCTGGCGCAAGTTATTAGAATTTTAAAATTGTAAAATTAATAAAATATTTTTGTAAATAAAACATAACAATTTGATATTGAACAGCTTACCACGTTTATATGCAGCAGTTAATTCGCATTGATTTAATGCGAATTGAATTAATGCGAATAATGGGGTGGGTATCCATATATATGCACCTAAAAAATCAAGATTAGAGGTCGGATAAAATTTTAGGCTAATGCGAATGTTTTTTAGTACATGTTTTATAATTTGTATTCCATGACCAAAACAATTATAAATTTTTTTTTAAATTCCCGTGAAAAAATTAATCCTCATTAAAGCGTTTAAATGCATTTCTTAATCTCGGAGTAAGATCTAATTCGATTTGACGAATTGAATTAAATAATAAATGAGTTTATATGCACCCAACTCACGGATTAACTCAATGCGCATTGAGTTAATAAGCATTAATGACTGCATATAAACATGATAGCTATTATAAAAAAGGTGCTCTGCTGACTGCTGTACAGTAGGTTACAAGTAGGTCACTGTATAATGGATGATATTAAATTTGAATTCAATGATATAATATCATTGTATAAGAAAACGATTCTGAGCGGAGACGGTATGTCAGTCTAGGTATAAGGCATATTATATACTTATATCTATGGTATTAAAAAAATTGACCTATAATAGGTACCTATAATAAATTCCAAATTAATCATATCACAATATCCATTAGGTACTTATAACGCGTTATACATCAACAACAAACCCTGATACTATCATAGATATATAATAGTGTACTTTTGAAGTTTCAAGTACCCAGGAATAATATTATACCTACAATCAAAATAAATAACTAAAATAGTTATTCTAATGTTTTTTAATATGTAATTTCGTCCAAATTTGAACTTAAAATGACTATAAAAATAAACTGTGAGTATGTATTTTTTAGATTTTTTGGTTGCAGAATTAAATACTTACGTGGAATCTTGTTTTAAATTTTTAATCCTTAGATTTAAAGTTGAACATTTCATAAATTTTTATCAACAAAATAATTATTCAATTTTAAATTTGATACATTTTGTCAAAATTCGATCTTTAAATGCTTATAAAAAAAAATTGTACCTATGTATTTTTAATATTTTTCAATTGATATTGTAACAATATATCAGTACCTACTCAGTAGCCTATCAGTAGCCTTGTATTAAATTTTTACACTTTTTGGCCCAACAGATAAAACTTGATTGATATTTATAGAAAAAAAACTAAAATAATTGAAAACTGAAAATGTCCGTAAACAGCTCAAAAAGAGTCAAAATATTTTAAAAGTTGTATGGTGTATAGGAAATGCAAATATAAACAACCAGTGAAAATTTCACTTATCTACGGTCATTTGTTTTAAAGTCACACCAAAAACCAAAATCGATTTTCTCGAAAACAGATTTTGCGTAAAAATTCCTGTTTTTCCTTAATTTTTCTTTTGTTTTTCACGGCGCTTTTAAAAACTACTGGGAAATTTTTACTATTGACCCCCCAAAGTACCAACAAGATTCACTTTCCTATCAGAAAAGATACTGTTGAAGAAAATCCAAGCACTTTTACTGTCTAAAAGGTGATGACAGACACAAAAAAAAAAAAAAAAAAAACACACATCATTGTAAAATCAATACATTCATCGTTCCACTCAGAATCTAAAAAATAAAATAAGGTTAGGTTAGGATAGTATAGATTTCACCATTAGTGAAATTAGGATTAGGGCTTAGCCCTCTACCCACTCCGCCTCAAAAAAAGAAAAGTCATCCTAAATACGATTGGAAAAATAATTGTAATGTTTTAGATTTCCATGGCATATATTTATACCATATATTAGAATAAAACATTAATAAAGAATTATAATACGAGCTAGAAGCTAGATACTTGATACAAAGATCATAAGATACCTACTTGACATTCGTTATGTATAAATTATAGATATTAGTTATATTATTATACTATTATCATTGTATATGATAATGAGTTGAGTTGAGTTAATCCATGTTAAAAAAAATTAATTTGTGTTATTCAATATACCTGACCTAACCTAACCATTGGAAACATTGTTGCATGAGCAGTAATACCTGATTTTGTGGATTTGTAAATTACTGCTATAGCAGTAGTGACCCATTACATTAGAATTGAAATTACTGTTATAGCAGTAACTGACCACGAACGTGTCAAATAATGTAATATATTTACTTTTATACATAAAGGTGGCCAGTTTTTAAGCTCATCCAATAATTATGTTAGTATTTAAGTACCTAATTTAAATGAAAGATGAAAATGTAAATAAGAAAAAAAACAATGCAATGCAGTATAATATAATATCCTTATATTATATTTAAATATAAAATAATGAAAATTTCATACAGAATTCAATTAAACACTTCAAGACTCAAGTCAATGTAAAAATTCATTAATTTAATAATCCAAAATAATAAATTATATTGCACAAAAAAATATAGATAATACATTTTTAAAACCATTTAAACACTGATGTCGGGTTGCATGAAAAATATATTCATTTAATGGTTCAATTAAATTTAATAGGCCACTAAATCATGTTAAAAAGACCTTGAGCTCACTATTTGATATTCTGTGAACGATTTGTTAAATGTTTAGTGATTGACTCATAGGCACAACTGGGGGGGGGGGGGTGCTTTAGAGGCCAAGACCCCCAAGTATTTCTTAAATGTTGTTTTAAGCGTATTCAATATATTATTATTGAAGTAGGGATTTAGCCCCCCCCCAAAAAAAAAATTTCAAATGCTATTTACGCCTATGGTGATTGTTCATGCAACTCGGTATTATAATTATAAACAATGTATGGTTCTTTAAAACTTTAAAAATGTAAAAATGTCTTGATAACTAAATGATGCTTGATATAATGTAAGTATACAATTTGATTTGGACAATATCATAAAAATTAATGTACAAAGCAAGATGATAAATTCTTTGCATTTTAACAACAAACTATGATTAATTATAACCAATAATATGTACATGTTAATCTTAATAGTTTTTGCTAAACCCTGGACTAAAAGAATATTAATTTACACACAAAAAGTATTTTTCAGTTATAAGTCTCTTGTAAACACATCTTAATATTATGTCGAGAAAAAGGATAATAATTCTTTATTGGTATTTAATAATCATATTTTATTATACATATTATTTATTCTCAACCTAATACTTTTAATACATTGACTTGTAGGGGATTTGTGTAGGGGATTTTTCTGTAAAAAATCGTTTCAACGTATATACTTGCACAATGGCGACTAATAGTATTGCAATAGTTTCTGTAGCTGACCATAACGCTACATGGTGATTCAGATCTTCAGCCCGTTTACGACTTTGAGCCTCTTTTAATCTATGATGAGTTTGATAGTCGATAATTTTGTTTAAATATTCATGAATATCTTGCGACGTTGTTTCCATCTAAAACAACATAATGAAATATTTATATTCTATAGTTGGATACGATACTACGATCAATAAAAAGTATAAGTATATACCTGAGTCATAACAGTCACTTGCTCTCCTATACCGGGTAGTGGGTCTTCCTCGCCAACTTGTAAGTCCATGTATACGAGCTTGTGCGAGAATGTTGAGAACTCATTACTAAAACAAATGGCATATGGTCCACTAACTGCTGCTACAAAGGTATGGCTGTCGAATTGCGATTTCACTTGTCTGTATAGAATTTCTTTGGTCGGGGACTCGATTATCACGTCGACATCATATTGACCACCAGTGACGACCTGCAATTGAAACACAACACACAGTTAATTATACAATTAATGTATCGCTAAACTATATCCACCGTACTTGGTACTCCAGCGTGGTGGACGTATTTTTCTGTATGTTTTCGTAGTAACAATCCTTTGCTTTGTCCTGGAGTTCAAAAGTCAACTCGATCGATTTCACCAAACAGATGCAGTACGACAAAAATAAAAGTCCGATCAGTGAGTTCATATTCGACGGTATCATTTTGACAGTTGTTGTAAAGTCGTAAAGAGGCGAAACATTTAAGCTGTTCACAGCTCGAATAACTCGATGTCAACTGTCAAGTGTCAAGTTTTATATTGCTTTAAAATTTTATATTAAAACGTAATGTTCTATTTATCTGTTCAAACTTTGAAATTAAAACCTTCGGGGAGCAATGCTGATAATTGTTACGCTACTGATAATGTGCAAACGAATCGTTGACGTCATTGATTGCTTACGTGTTCTTTGATTGGCGGTAGCCGGGTAGCGTTGCGGCGAGAACAGAGTGATAACACGTTAATAATATTATATAGGTATGATAGAAACATATTTTCGTGACCGTGGTTACGGACCATAGACTTATTAAGTTAATAAATCTATGTACAGGAGTCACGGGAAAAATAAATCAATAATATATCTTGTAGGGTATTTAAAATATATTTGAATTAAAAGTTATTTGAGTCTTGAAAAACGACACGGTATCGGGTATAAGTGTGAAGACTGTGAATCCCGCTATAGTCTATAGAAGATAATATATAATATTGGAACTTTTCTACTTTACCGGACTCCCTTTTTTTTTTTGAAACTGATGTAGACATGTAGTTAAGCACGCTGACAACTAGGTGAAGTCCAAATTTAGAGCACTGACTTAGTTTTGAAGTTATGGCCTAATGAAGCTCGCTATTTTGCAATTTTCACGCATTGGCGCAACACTAGTTTATTGCGTCTACGTGTCTACTACGAATATTGATACATATTACATATTATTTAATATGGTATATTTTTTTTCGATAAGTGCTGCAAAACTTGTAATCACTGCCCATAAGTTGAAAATCTAGAAAAAACAGTGATGTCAAATAGAAAAAAAAATGTGTAAAAATTGCATTTTTGTTGCACCGAGTCACCGACAGTGGCGTCACTCGCTCGGACGATTAAAAACGAAAATATCGCTCGATTTGCTATGCAACACCTCCCCAAGTGGGTCACAGCCCACAGGCATAGATAAGTATATTAAAGACGTAGGCAACGACGATTCAACATTTTTAACTAAATAAATGATTTAATCGAAAAAAAAAAAAATCAATATTCGTAGTAGCTGGCTCGCGGTAAACTAGTGTTGCGCGAATGCTTGACAATCGCAAAATAGTGAACTTCATTAGACCATAACTTCAAAACTAAGTCGGTGAGGCAAATTTGGACCTCACCATCGTTTTCAGCGTGCTTAACTACATTAGTTAAAAAAAAAATGCAAAAAAAAGGGTGTCCGGTAAAGTAGAATACTAGAATATTATACCCAAATATTATTCTAACTTCTAAGTTCTAAGACTGTGATTTGATTATTTGAATATAATTTTACCTTAAAAAATTTTAAATTGAGTTAACTGTTGGTATAAATAATTATTATTGAAGTATTTGAAAGATTTACTGAAAATTTCTAATCGTTTCGTCACGTATAGGTACCATGTGTCCGCGAAAACAGAGTACACTGAATAATTAAATTACCCATTTTACTCAGTACACTATACATATATTTTTAAATTTGGTTTTGCGGAACACGAAACTAGACTATTGGATTATCAATCTCCTGCAGACAGAATTCTAAAATATGTACCTATTATAGAGTACAAACTATCGTACTGAGTAATGTGGCCATTGTAGGTAGGTAGGTAACTGAATATTATAGAGTGCACCCAGTTTTCGCGGACACACAGTATATTATATTATATTAATATATTTACATATATTATCAATTATCGTATATGACGATAAAAGATTTGATATTTGCAGGGCCGGCTCTAGACAAGATGTATACATAGGCAAAATCAAAATTTGCCGCCCTTTCATTTTTGATCCCTCTATTTACCCCTTGCCCCCCCCCCATATCCTCAAACATATTTACGTCTACTTCGGGCTTAAGTCGCAGTATACCTATACGTTATAGTCATAATTTATAATTCACAAAAAAATATTTTTATTCAACTATAGAAATATAAATAGTAGACATTTTTGTTGAAATTGAAATACATTAAACTTAAAAAAAATTTAAAGTGGTATAATAAAGAATCCAACATTTTTAATATTTATATAAATTTTATTTTTCTGGCTTTTAATGTTGCAAACTCTTCTATTATTTCTTCCATGTCCAATTTGTTTGATACATCCTTTTCAATAGAAAGAACTGCCAGACCAACTAAACGCATTTGACATATTTGGGACCGCAAATAGTTTTTAATAATTTTCAATTTTTGAAAATGATCTTTCGGCACTAGCTGCAGTTATAGGTAATGTCAGTAAGATCTTAAGGGCTGTGACCAGGTTAGGAAAAAGCTCCACCATTTTCCTTTTACATATGTATTCCAAAACCTTGCGTGGATCACTTTTTTCAGTCCTTCAACATCTTTTAAATGCGATAATTTCTTGATGTAATTCTACAGCACTAATATCTGTGTTTAAACCGTCGTTAGAAGTGAGAGAAAGTTGTAGATCCTTGCAGTGTTTTAACAACCCATTTTCATCTTCAATTATTGATATGTTATATAAGAACGAAAATAAACTGTTATGCTTAGATAGCTTATCCAATCTTTCAATTACTGACTGAATACCTGTATCCAAAACTTGATAAAAAAAATTAACTTTGAAGTGAATTTTTGGATCGGGAAATCGCCTTACGTCTCGATCTTTGTAAACTATCAAATTTGTCATCAATTCCAACTTTTTTAGCAACTTCCTTTGCAGTTTTTAATGTTTTTTTAAAACCTTCTTCAGAACGATAATCTTCCAATAACTTTTTTGTGATGTTTAATTGGTTAGTAGCTTCTGATAGATCAAGCGAGGGTGATTGGAGAAGTTTGCTCGAAATATTAATTTCATATAAAATATCATTACACACATTACACACACTTTAAAAAATTTAATGCCATATTTATGAGTTTTGTTCGGAATATATTGTCGAAATTTGAGTCTGCCACGATAAGGTATCATTGATTCGTCAACAGCTATTATTTCCCCAGGTTGGTGCACATTTTTAAATATATCATTTGCTATATTTAATAATTTTCTAATTTTATACAATCGGTCTGTTTTATCTGCAGAATCATTATTTTCAAAATGCCAAAATCGTAGAATAAGCTCAAATTTATTTCTACTCATAGTTTTTGATGCAACTTTGTTTTGGTAACGTTCTGCTTTGTTCCAATAGTCGGACAATGATGGCATTTTCACTAGTCCCATCCATAACAAAAGACCCAAAAAATGTTCGATGTCTTCCTTGGTTATTGGTACCCAAGACGAAAATCTACTACCCCTTGATATTCTTTGTGAACTTAACATTTGTTGAGCATTTCTATTTGTTTCAATAACCATGAGTTGAATTATTTCATCGGTAAGAAATAATTTGAAAAAATCTATAGGCCCACTACCTTCGTCTAATATAACTAAGGGTCCAGAGTTTCCAATAAAGTTGAAATGTTTTTGATTATTACCTGAAACTATATTCCAGGCGGGTTGAAGTGGTTGAACATTATTATGTACAGAAATTGAATGATCCTCCTCGTCCTCGTCTTCAGTAGAATCATCAAAGTCACTATTACTTTCATTTTCAATTTGAAATAACGGATCAGCATCACTATCGTCAATACTTTCACTAAAAGAGTCGTATGATTCATTTAATGAATCTATTATCATATCTTCATCCATTTTGTAAAAAGTTTAATTTTATTTGAAAAATAAAACACAAAAGGAATTTAACACTATCAACAACGGTCACAACGAAAACGAAAACTAAAGACGACTGACATTGAATAATCGATTTATCGCCACAGAAACTATAATAGTGTAAATTATGATAAGCAAAAAAAAATACCAGCTAAGTTTATGTTTAGAACAAGACCGCCGGCGACCAACAGTGGCCCATTATATAAAGTCATATCATTTGTAGGCCACTTGCCAGCCGGCGACCCAAGACATTTCTTCATTTTATATTATTATACAAGGTTTACTGATTAAAACTGTATAAATTTTATCAAAATCGGAAAATTAGAGCTATTTTTACAAACGTAAACATTTACGATAAATTATGTGAAAATAGTATGGCCCACCACGCTCAGAAATTACTTGGGGCGCCGGCGGCCATGCGTCAGCCAACGTGTTAATTGGTTAGTAGCTTCTGATAGATCAAGCTAGGGTGATTGGAGAAGTTTGCTCGAAATATTAATTTCATATAAAATATCATACCATATTACTAAACACATCACAAATTTAAAGTCGGATATTTTTTTTTAAATTCCTTGGGCTTCAGAACGACTTTTCGACCACCGCGACTTCGTCATTTCGGGGAAAAATCAATTAATGTTATACGTTATCTACATTTTATTTCGGTGTATTATACATTTGTACTTTTAAATAAACCGTCCCAACCAAAAATAAATTTATTTAATTTATATTAATTAAATCATTGGTATTTTAAAAACGGTTTTTGGTTTTTGCGTTAGCCTAAGTAGCAACATATTTATGTTATTCTAAATACGGTCCTTCCTACTATCAAGGAAATGCCGCCTCTTCCATAATGCCGCCCCAGGCATAGGCCTGTGTTGCCTGTGCCTTCCGCCGGCCCTGGATATTTGTTTTATGTAACTAAATAGTAAATACTACCTAGTTACTACCTATTCCACCTATCTAACTATCATCGATAAGTTGTTTTATAGTATTTGATTTAACTCAGGCACTCAGCTTTTGTAGAGTTGTCTATGATGTTGTATTGTTGTGTAAACCAGGTCAATCCTGAATTTGTGAACAAGTAAAAAATTAAAACATCTTTCGATGGTGCTATGAATTCTGATTATTTATTAAATAATTACTGAACTCAAAAAGGATATTAATATTAATTTTTACTTTTTATCAGGACACAGTACACACACAAGTGAAAGTGAAATAAATATTTCTTGACTCCACTACGTTACCTACATAGGCAGACAGGCAGTAAGTACTTAAACTGGCAACTCAGTGGCAAGTGTCAAGTTACGTTGATTTCTGGTGTCTTCCGAACATCCTAATGACCCAATCTCTATATTAAGTACCCTTCTATCTGCAGGGACATTTCATATTATTATTATAAGACATTTAGACTCACCATAGGAAATCTATGTCCTCCGTTATTATAGGGAATAGGGGACCTCGAATTTTATTTTAGTTTGGTATAGGTTTTTACAGTATGAAATATGCTACAGACACACCTCAAGTTATTTATCAAGAAAAAAAATTTAAATGTGCATTTGGAATTTGTGATAGTTTAATTGTTATTTTTTTTTTTTTACTGTTTTCTCATTTTTATTGCTTTTTTGCAATTATTCCAGTTGTGGAATTTTAATGTGGCATGTAGTAGTAAACATTTTTAATGAAATCAACTTATATAGGTACTATATAGTCTATAATCTATATTATACCTATAGGCTATAATGCACATGCATTACATTATTAGGTACACAATGTTTGCACGAAGAAGTATACGTGCACTGCACTACCAAGATGTAGATAACTTGATTGGAGGAATGAGAATTTCGAAGATTATTACGTATCGGCGTATCGTCTCTGTATCTAATATATCAACTTTGTTATTTTTAAAAAAGTAAATCTAAATACCGTAAATTGCACACTAACTTGAAAACAATTTAGGGGTAAACTAGAATATCCGAAAAGTTGGGGTGCTCAGTGTCTCAGCCCTCCTGCCCCCCCTCCCCCCAAGTCAATCACTGACTATTAAATATGTATATGGAGTAGGTATGGAGTAAAAATATAACAAAATTACTAAATGATATAAAATGATTGTCACCAATCACCATCATCAACCATCACAGGAGTACATCATAACACTGCAGGTTAAACGAATACGAAAATAACAAAAATAGCATATTTTATAATATTATTATAATTTGTAGTATAAACAATAATCATTGATGAATAGCTTATATTTTAATTATTTTAATATTTTTTTTTATTTTTTTTTATTATTAAGTCATATTGTTGTAATTTACAGTACCTACTGGTTTGTTAGGTATACCCGTGGCCGGGAGTGTGAAAATTGTATAGCCTCTCCACTAATATACCTAAACCTAATAGATAAAAAATGTGTACCTAGGTACTTATATTATGAATTATGATATACATATTAATATAAATTAAAGTTTCCGGAATTTAAATTTGGCACTTGTCTTAACATAACATAAACGTACTTATAAGAGTCTAAACTCTCGGATTTTGTTATACCGTCTGATATTTGTTTGGTATATCAGTTTGATTACTGTTTTTTAAATAACCCATATTATGTATTATAGGCTATAGTGATGGTACAATTTTTCAGAGAATCGTTGAATTATCAACGCAATATATTTATTATTATGGATGGCGGCGAGATATCAAACTTGAATGGCGGAGCTATAAGGTTTTCACCACGGCTTTAGATAGAAGTGGTTTTCTAGAGTGGTTTTCACACTCTTGGCGGGGATATAACAAACCAGTACATATAATTTAATAAACTCCGTAATCCGTTGTGTAAGATAGATTAAAATACCTAATTCCTTAAGTCCTAAGAGGTAATTTGAAACAAGTAACTAAGATTAACTTTGTTTCATATTTGAAACTAGCGGCGTTTTGGAAGCTAGAATAAAATATGACATTTATCAATTTTGTGCTCATACCAACTTATAATTATTGAGATTTGCAACACTGCTTATCTGCACTCGAGGGATGACACGACACGACAACTACAATTATTACTGTCTACATTTTATTATGTTTTCATTTCGGCTACAAAACACGAAATTACAATACGTGTTATCAATGTTAATTATTTATCAGTGTTAAAAAAAATTGTTGAAATTTTTTAACATTGGAGCATACGCCAATTTCCGATCAATAATTATCAAATTGACTACTTAGTGACTGAGTATCGAGCGACGAGCATCGAGTGCGAGTAGAAATTAGTGTACAGCAAATATTACTTACTTGTTAGTTGTTATTTACATTCATAATAAGTAATAACAATAACATTACACTACACAAGTATTATACTTATCTTCAGTTTCTGCATAACTAATCACTGAATTTAGCTGTTGTTGGTATTTGATATTTTTCGCAGTATCTACAAATATAAGTAATTTTGGTGCTAAAATTGTGTTCTTATTTTAATTCGATAACAGATTGCTGCTGGCACACGCCCCTATAATTCAAGAAGATAAGTTGGTGTGTATATTTGTATTTTGTATATTATTTACAGCACCTACTATATAGGTAGTAAGGTGATCGCGTCCGATTATTTATCAGTGAATGTTGAATTATAGTTGAAATATCATTGAATATATATTTTCAGAAAATTTAAAATATCAAGATGACGGATAGCAAATATTTTACCACCACAAAAAAAGGTGAAATATTTGAATTGAAGTCTGAATTGAATAGCGATAAAAAGGAAAAAAAGAGAGAAGCTGTAAAAAAGGTAAAGGCGTTTACAATATTACTATTTTATCTTATAATTTAATCCAAGGTAGCTTAGAATTGAGACTAACTGGCAGGGCCAGATTGAGCTATTTCGGGCTACCGAGTTTTCAAATTTGTATCGGCCCTGATCTCATGACTGGCCCTATACCCTAATAAAATAAATTGTGTGACCATTTTTTAGATTCTGCTCTGAGCAATTATTTCACATACAGTATTTTTATATTTTTTTTTGTGCATGTGGAACCTTTTTGGAGCAGTTAAAATACTTCTGCTTTCAAGTTTAGAGAGTGATTCCTAGAAGAAAATTGAATCAAACTTATAGGGTCAAAATTCCCAGTACTTTTCAAAATAATTTTTACCAATAATTTGGAATCCTTGATGCACAAGACAAATGTATAGATTATTTTACTTTTATTTGTGTCTTATAATTATCAAATGTAATGTAACTATGAGCCCTGGTTAATTATTAAAATAGTCACTTATATATAGGCCTAAGTAAATGATTTATAGATATTCCGTATTATATTGAATTACAATCATAGAGTTTTTGATAGTTCAGTTCTGCATAGTGTTTTAGTTAACTCGCTCATGAATAATTAAATTATATCCTTAAACAAAGTACAAGTTTATGACTATAGCTTTATTCTAAGTAAAAAGATACTCAAATTTAATTTTATAGGTACCTTATGTTTTTAGGTTAATGAAATTTCTTTGTTATTTAATTTCTTTCTCAAAGAGACTTACTATAGATAGTGTGGCTTTTATATTATGGTAAAAATTTTGATTAATAAACATTAATTAATAAGCAATAAAAGAAATAGTTTTATACAATAGCCTAATTCATGCAGATTGCAGAATAAACTGTAACTAATAAATGTAATGTCTTAATGTAATAAAGTAATTAATTATTATTTATGATATTGCAAGTATTTAAAAGTTATAATACTTTTACTTTTGTTGCTATTTTTGATAGGTTATTGCGTCTATGACGGTTGGTAAAGATGTGTCTGCTCTATTTCCTGATGTTGTAAATTGTATGCAAACTGATAACTTAGAACTGAAGAAACTTGTTTATTTGTATTTGATGAATTATGCTAAAAGCAATCCTGATATGGCTATTATGGCTGTCAATACGTTTGTTAAGGTAATATTTTTCACTATTTATCGCTATATTATAATTAATTCAAAACCATCTTTATTGCTCAAAAGGATTGTGAAGATCCAAATCCGTTAATACGTGCTTTGGCAGTGCGCACCATGGGCTGCATCAGAGTCGAAAAAATAACCGAATATCTATGTGAACCATTGCGTAAATGCTTGAGAGATGAAGATCCATATGTACGTAAAACAGCTGCAGTTTGTGTTGCTAAACTTTACGACATCAATGCACAACTTGTTGATGATCAAGGATTTTTGGAACAGTTAAAAGAACTTTTATCAGACTCTAATCCTATGGTAATTACTTATTTTCTTTATGTTGTATAAAAAATGATTGTAATTTATTTTCGAAAAGGTGGTTGCTAACGCTGTTGCTGCTTTATCTGAAATGAATGAAGCTAGTATAACTGGTTCTCCATTGATTGAAATGAATTCACAAACTATTAATAAACTTTTAACTGCTCTAAATGAATGTACAGAATGGGGTCAAGTGTTTATTCTTGATTCGTTAGCTAATTACAGCCCAAAAGATGATCGTGAGGCACAAAGGTAAATATTTATTGAAGTATTTATTTTATTAGATTTTATGTAATATAAAAAGCTTATTATATTTGTTTAATTACCTAAATGTAATAGCCTTGGTTTTGTACTAACAAGTAGTTTAGTTTAGAAAAACTATGTAAGTTAAAGTATTGACTCATTCATTGCAACTGTTGGCTATAGAAAATATAGTTATTTCATAAATATACCCTATGAAATATTGCCCTGCTATTAAAATAGTTTTATTTTTAATCCTTTAAAAACTGTTTTATTTTTATTCAATTAGTTTGTAAATAGTTATTCTAGTTGTTTTTTTAAAAAAAATAAAAGAATAATATGAAATAAAATATTTGCTCTATTTGTAAGTTGTAACCACAAATTATAAGACATAGAAAAATACGTGTTAATCATTTTTAGTATTTTAAGTCTCCTGGAATCAATTAAATGTTTAATGCTTATGTTATTAATTTAAAAGTAGATCAGTTTATTTCATAGTTTTTTGGTTTTATTTATTTTAGTATATGTGAACGAATAACACCTCGATTAGCTCATGCTAATGCTGCAGTTGTTTTATCTGCTATTAAAGTCTTAATGAAACTAATGGAAATGTTGCCAACTGATTCTGACTTTGTTACTACATTGACTAAAAAACTTGCTCCACCGCTTGTTACTTTATTATCTACAGAACCAGAAGTAATATATATATATAATTATATGATAATTTATTCTATAATATATCTAAAATTCAACTAAATAGCTATGCATTTATATATTATAGGTTCAATATGTTGCTCTCAGAAATATTAATTTAATAGTCCAAAAGAGGCCAGATATACTTAAGCATGAAATGAAAGTTTTTTTTGTTAAATATAACGATCCCATTTATGTCAAACTTGAGAAACTGGATATTATGATACGTTTAGCATCGCAAGCCAACATAGCACAAGTTCTTTCAGAACTGAAAGAGTAAACACATTTTTTATAATTAATTTTTTATTTTAACTGACTTCATATTAAAATGCATTTAGGTATGCCACTGAAGTTGATGTTGATTTTGTGCGCAAAGCAGTTCGTGCAATTGGTCGATGTGCAATTAAAGTAGAGCAGTCTGCTGAACGTTGTGTGTCTACACTTTTGGACCTTATACAGACAAAAGTAAACTATGTAGTTCAAGAAGCAATTGTAGTTATCAAAGATATATTCCGTAAATACCCTAACAAGTACGAAAGCATAATATCTTTATTGTGTGAAAATTTGGACACACTTGATGAACCAGAAGCAAGAGCATCTATGATTTGGATAATTGGAGAATATGCTGAACGTATAGATAATGCTGATGAACTTTTAGAAAGCTTTTTGGAAGGTTTCCATGATGAAAATACTCAAGTCCAATTGCAATTATTAACTGCTATCGTTAAACTATTTTTGAAGAGACCTACTGACACTCAAGAATTAGTACAACAAGTCTTAAGTTTGGCTACCCAAGATTCAGATAATCCTGATTTACGTGATCGTGGTTTTATTTATTGGAGGTTGCTGTCCACTGATCCGGGTGCTGCCAAAGATGTTGTACTTGCTGAAAAACCATTGATATCCGAAGAAACCGATCTTTTAGAACCAACTTTACTCGATGAACTTGTATGTCATATTTCTAGTCTTGCCAGTGTTTATCATAAGCCACCAAATGCATTTGTTGAAGGACGACCAGGATTAAGAAAATCTTTACCAGCCAGGTAAAGAAATTATGATAATTTTTAATTCATATATGTACATATTCCATTTATTACAGTATAGTGTATAATACTTAACATGCATTTCTTATAGAAATGAAAATACATCTGCTAGTAATGTTCCTCAAGCTGCAGTCATACCTGCACCACAAGAATCATTGATTGGAGATCTTCTTAGTATGGATCTGACTACTCCAGCTGTTGTTCCGACATCTGTTCAACCTCCTTCTGTTGATTTACTTGCTTCTGGGTTAGATTCATTATTAACCACATCTGACTTACCAGCAGCTTCATCATCAAATACAGGTCTGCTTGGTGACATTTTTGGATTTACACCCACACCAGTATCTTATTCTCCGCCTAAACAACTTTGGCTACCAAGTGAAAACGGAAAAGGTTTAGAAATTATGGGAACATTTTCGAGGAAGTATGTCAAAAAATATTAATATAATGTATATGATAGGTCATATATTATTTAATTTTACTGTTTTTTTTTAGAAATGGACAAATTAGTATGGATATGACTCTCAAGAACAAAGCTATGCAACCAATGAGTGGATTTGCTATTCAGTTAAACAAAAATTCGTAAGTATTTATTTATTTGATAAAATATTGAATTTGTTTTATTTATGTTCTCAGTCATTAGAAGGTTAAAGTTTGTCTATAAAAATAATTGCTGAGTTGTTGATTTCCAAATTATAGTTTTTAACACAAATCATTGAACTTTTATTGAATTGTCCAAGCATCATAATCATAATTCAAAACTTATATAACATTTATTATGATAACCAAAAACTTCTGGTTCGTTGACCTTTAGTTACAATAAATGTAAATACAATAAATCTAGGTGAACAATTTTATGATTATTAAAATTATTATATCAGATTTATGGTAAATATTTATAGGGTTCTTAAAATGTTTTATTCATTAAATGCAAACTAATTTTCTCCTATTTGTATAAAATCCAGTACTCTACATCAGGGGTCAGAAACTTTTTTGATGTCGAGGGCCAACAATTAATTATACATTTTTCACGGACCACAAATTTCAATATACCTTATTTTGTTTTAAACAAAAATGTATAATCATATCAAATTTAGTTTATTTCAGCTCATAAATATTAGGTTTATTAAATTAACAAAATATCTAAAAACAAACAATGTTTTAATCCAAAAATTCCAGTTCAGATGACTATCTTATAGTTGGGGACACGAAAAGTGGTGTTTGAGCACGTGAATCCTAGTGGTAAAATCGTCTAATGTGTTCTCAAACCTCAATAAACAAGACACATGTCATGCTGCACTCGCTAATGACTCCGCAGGTTGAGAACCATTGTCTGCAGGCGATGTTTGGCCCGCTGTACAGCCCAAGGTCACACACCACTTTTCTTGTCTCCGACTAGTCAATTTCTTAAATTATAAATTTTACTCTTGGGCTACATAAAATTACCATGATGGCCATATGCGAGACTCGGAAAGCTGATACCTGCTCTACATGATACAAATTTTGATATCAATAATATGCAATTTTAAAAGTATAGTTGTTTATAAGATAATTTCAATAAACTTAAATATAATATATTCATAATTTATATTAATAACATGGAAAATAACACGTTAGTCCTTAGAAATTACTTTTGAAAATTAATTTTCTTACAATTGTGAATATAAAATATAATGAAATTACTAGAGTTATTGCAAAAGTAATTTCATTACAGTAATTTATAATTTGCAACGCTACGTTATTACCCAAAACTGCATTTTATATTGTATGTCATAAAATAATTAATTTTGCATAACTTTTTTTGTAAAAGAAAACAATGTTATTTAATAAATATATTTATTTGTATCTTTATTAAAACCAAAATTAAAATTCTGTACATTTTCTCTTTTTAGTTTTGGCTTGACACCAGCTCGTCCATTACAAGTATTAAATCCATTATTGCCAACGGCATCTTATGAAACCAGTTTATCTCTTGCGACTACTGGACTTGTGCAACGAATGGAACCTATAACTAATCTTCAAGTATATATTTATTTGCTGTAACATGAATTATGAAATAGAACATTTTTAATTTACAACCATGTTATAGGTGGCAATAAAAAATAATATTGATGTTTTATATTATGCTTGTATTATTCCAATGAATGTATTCTTTATCGAAGATGGTCAAATGGATAAGCGAGTGTTTTTGAAAACTTGGAAAGACATACCTGCAGAAAATGAAGTGCAATTCACTTTGAAAAATGTTCTTTGCAACACAGGTAGAAACTGAATATTAATTATAGTATAAAACGATAAAGTAATAGTAGTAATACCTTACGACCTCAAACCGTTCAGCTAATATTCTAGTAACATTAAGTTGCATAAACTAATTGTTCTCAGAAATTCATTTATTTCCTCTTTTTGTTTGTACTTAAATTTACCAGGTTATTTTTTTTAAACTATTTTGTTCTATATTTTTAGCAGTTATTACTTATAGATATTAATATTTTTCAGAGGCTATCGTCTTGAAGATGTCACAAAATAATGTCTTTACAATAGCTAAAAGACACGTTGAAGGCCAGGACATGTTATACCAGTCATTAAAGTTGACAAATGGTAATTGGGTGTTGAATGAGCTTAAAATTCAGCCAGGAAATCCAAACATAACTGTAAGTAATTTAAGTAGTTAACTAGATTTATGCCGGGTTTCATGACAAATCAATACATTTAATGGCTCAATAACATTGAATGGATATCGGTCCTTTAATGGCTTTAATCATGTCTAAACGCTCACTATTGATTTGTTAAATGTTTGGTGTTTTTTTTCATGCAACCTATCATTAAACTCATTGTTATTAAACCTATTTTATTTTCTTCCCGAAGGTTAAAAAAATTGTGCTGTAGATTGTTTAACATAAGATATAATAATTTCAAAGAACAATTATTTTATAACATTTATAAATATATAAGTATTTTAGCAAACTAAAATATTGTTGTATAAAAAGCTTATGTATATTGTTTTGTTATAATTTGTAAATTATTTTATGTTTAGCTATCATTAAAATTACTAGCTATGGAAGTTGCACAAGGAGTTTTCCAAGCATACGATGCTATCCTTCATTCATAGAAACTTAAATTAATAAGTAAGTTAATTCCAGGTATTTGTATGAGTTGTACAACTATAAGTAGGTAGTCATAATATAAGCTTTCGTTATCAAATACATACTAAAGTATTTTAATTAAAATGTTAGCTACCTATTTATTTATTTATTATTTATTCACAATACATTAAATTGAAATATGTTTGTTTTAAAATTAAACTTTTTTATTTTAGCATTACAATACAATATTATTATGTTGATTTTTTTTCCATTATGTATTTTGTTATTTATACATGCAAATATTATTAATTAATAATTGTAATAATATTAAAATTTTTTTTTTTTTCATAAATATTTTTATTGAAGTGAAACAAAACTACATTTATTTAAACCTTACTCAAGTATTAAATAAAAATATATAATTATAAGTTATAACCATATATTAACACAAAAAATATGTAGATAATATTATAGTAAACTGTAAACATTAATAATATATTATAATATACATATTATTAGTTATAAGATTTTTCATGTTTTAATGACCATTCATGTATTCCTTCTTAATTTTTATCCGTTCTTCTAATGATGGCATGTATGGCCTTATTTTGTTGTTTTTCCTCTCTTTAAAAATATTGTACTGAAAGCAAAATATATTGACAATTAAATATAAATATAAATCAACATTTTGTCTAAGTTACATATTAATGTTCCTATACATTATTATTCTTTTTTTTTTTAAATTTATTCTTCAAAAAGATAATGGGCCCCACTGAACATATTTGTGTGGGGGCAAATACAATTAATATTATACAACTTAACATTTTTTTCAAAAGAAAAGGAAATTTAATAAGGATTTTATTTTTAGTGCATAAAAGCATACCCAAAATGTTTTGCAGTCTTTGTAATTTTCTATTTGCGGTTCACATTGGGATTTATCACCAAAACTATCTTGCAAGCATTTGAATGATAATCTTTGTTCCTGTACAGCAAAATATAGTTAAATGTAAAGTGTTCTAGTTTTTGACATTGAAAATAGAATAATTCAAATTTAGTAATGGTAATTTGTATTATCATCAAAAGTGGGGAAACAAGATAATATTCCATTAGTGTAATATATAGACATATAGTATTTTAATCATAAACTTATTCATATCATCTACTGTTTAGCAGATTTTCATGATAATAATACCTATATATATATATATATATACTAATAAGTTATAACCACAGACTATAATATGAAAATATAGTCTGTCTAGAAATTCGCTAAACTATGCCACATTATCCGGCACCTGGATAATGAACCATGTAAACGATATAGTCCAAACATCCCGGTGCATTATTTTTCACACCGGTTTAATCTAGCGAATTTGTAGTGTGTTATAACTGAAATTATATGACGTTACCTGCAAGCAAGGATTTGAATCCGAATTTTTAGCTTCTGACATTTTAATTACAATTCAACGAGATGATCTTATTAAAGGTCAATGTGTAAGATGTAGAGACGAGCTGTAGAGGTAAAATTATTATTAAATCATGATTTATTCTAGCGAGTCGTGAGATGATAAATATAATATTTAAATTTCAAGTAACAGGTATTATAATTCTTCAATATATTACCTATGTTTACTATTTTGATTTTATTATAATTTGTATCTTGTGTATGTATCGGCCGACGGCCATCGACAATCGACTGATGGCTTGAGATCATGAACTAAGATAATATTATCTTAGTTCATGCTTGAGATAAAATATATTTCTCATCAAGAAGTGATATCAAACATAAGACAACCACATTGTGGTGATTACGAAGTATGTGATAACAAAAACAATAGAGATAAGACCGTATTTGTGAATGTAAAATTGTAAAATGTAAATAAATTGTAATTTGTAACTCATGTCCTAATGTCTTGTTGAAAATATTTTAATTGTTTATTTCGTTTTAGAAATGTAAAATGTTTGCTTTTAGTATCCAGTTTATTACTTAATTGTAAATGTTGAACACAGCTTATTGTGACTAATTAACCTTTAACATTATCCCTTTTTTTATTGACGACCAATTTCAATATGTTTACATCAAGCGGTCTACAGCCATCCAATCATACATTGAGGGTTGTGGATAGGGATCGGTTAGTGACCCAACGTGTAAGAGTTATACCTGACGAGAAGCTAATATTTAAGACAACAGAAACAGCCAAGCCTCAACAAAATTTGTTGAACAATTTTTCTGATTTATCAACTGATTTTGATATCATTCAAAATTCAAACAGCGGTGATCTTCTTGACTTGGGTAATAGTCAAATGTCAACATTCTTTCGTGAATTTTCAGAAAATCAAAAAACATTGTGCAAAGAAGAAAAAAAAACAGCTTCTACTAACTATAAGACTATAAATGGGTTAGGATTTTACTATTGTGATTCATGTCCATTTCTTTGTTTAAATGACAAAATTATTTTGGATCATAATGAAAAAAATCATCATTTCTATCATAGTTCACTTAAATCTTCACAAAGAATAAAATGTATTGGATGTGATAACATATTTTATTCAGTAAATGTTCTTCGAGTAAGTATTCACTTTATGGAATTGCACCCAGAATTGCATTATTATTTTACTTTCTTATCATCAAAAATCACTGTTTTGGTGTTATAATTATATATGTCAATCTTATTAAAACAATATAAAAAATATTTTATGTAGAACTCCATTGTCTATAATTTAACTTAAATTATAGACATTGGAGTTCATTATTTAAGTTAATGTATGATAATACTTGCAAAATTTCTGTAATACCTACATTTACTAAAAAACTTTATTTTATGAAAGGAATAATATTCCCGAGTTAAGACTCGCTTAGGTATTGTTCATACAAAATAATTTAACATTTTTTAATCTAATGTAAAACGATGTAGGTTTAGATTAGAAACTTTTGTGTTTTTTTCGGAAATTTTCTACTTTACGGGATACAATTTTTAGGGCCTTTTTTCTGGGGAACACCAGTGATGCCACTTGCTTGCTACGATGCTCTCGGACAAAAAAATCGAAAATATCCCTCGACTTGCTATGCAACGACACCCCAAGTTGGTCATAGGATAACTGCCGTATATCAACTCTTATCATTTTCCCTCTATTTATATATTACCATTGAAGTGTCCAAACTAAGCCCAAGCGCCAAATTCTGTCCATCATTTTCAATGTACTTAACTACATTAGTTTCAAAAAGAAAAATTGCAAAAAAAAATAGTGTCCATAAAGTAGAATTATACCCTTTTTTCTTACTACATATTATTGACTTACGATTTTTTATTTTTGCTGATATAATATTAAATTTACTTTAATTTCACATTTGGAATATAATTAATAGGTTAATATTTTAAATTTCAGTGCCATTTGATTGAAGACCATGCTGTCGTGTCTGATGAAGTTGATGGATTAGTTCAACTTGTAATTGAAGCTCATAATGAAGATGTTTTATACAAAAATAGTAAATATATATTGCATATTATTTTAAAATAGTAGTTTTGAAATAAGTAACAACTAAAATGTTTCATAGATAATGAAATATCTCAAACTGAAAACAATATTTCAGCAAATTTTAATGATACAATACTGGATACTTCTGAGTTTGGTCATAAATTACATTTCATTGACACTCAAAACACAGGTAACATTTGTATTTTATTACTTAAAATTAAATTAGTAAAAATGCTCACTTTATACTCATTTACAAGCTTTAATTATTTTTAAGATTAGATACCCCAGTTGTTTATTTATTTATTATTTTAATATCCAGAATCAAATAATTAGAAATATTATATTTAGTATAGACTATTAAGACATCAATTCATACAATAAATGTACAAACTACAAAAAATTAAAAAATCAAAAGTATTAATACATAATATGATAAATAATAGCTATTAGGTATTAATTAAATTAATTATAGTGTTTAAAATGGTTGGTATTATTAAATAACAATAATTCTGTTGTCACTACAATATACACAATTTAATGCTTAATACCTATAATAATGATTATACCCATAAAAAGTATTTTTATTTTACTACATCGTTATTATTTTACTTAATCTAATCGAGACCAAAATGCATGATTTTCCTTATAGTTTTAGGGCCGTTCCAATAACCTTTAAGCATTATATTCCAGTAAATAAATGGTAGTGCATGTTTTTTCATTAAAAACATGATGCGCAATTCATTCCCTTGGTTTATTGGAAATGTTTCTAATGGTTTAAGGTCATAATCAAATTCTGCTAGAATGCATTTGCTATATCCAGTGACTAATGGACAAGATGTGTATCCGTCATATTTTTCTTTGATGTTCTTACCATTCATCACATTTATCATGTTTTTAAAAACAACAATACTTTGTGCTGCTACTGCAGCTCCTGTTTTTGATGTCGGACAACTCGTACAATCTCCGATTCCAAATACGTTTCCATAAATATTGTGCCTCAATGTATAAGGATCAACATCTAAATACCCAGCACTGTTGCTGAGACTGGATTTCATTAGAACATCTGGTGGACCCATTGGTGGAGTTACATGAAGCATAGAATATTCTATTGATTCAGTTTTATTTTCGACATCAAGAAATTCAAAAGTGGCTTTGTTCTGTGTAGAATCTATTTGTATTAAATTTTGTCTAGTGCCAACAGAAATATTACGTGCATTACATATTTGCTGTAACTTCTGTGCATATTTTTTAACACCAAATATTGCAGGTGTAGATGTTTTGTATATAATATTTGCCTTGTTTCTTATACCTTTTCTTCTTAAATAGTCTTCTGCAATATACATAATTTTTTGAGGAGCTCCTGCACATTTAATAGGTGTATTAGGAAATGTAAATATTGCATTTCCACCATTGAAATTCTGCAAAACTTGATAAGTTTTTTCCACATATTGAGATGAATAGTTTGTACAAACTCCACTATCTTTTTTTTCAAGGGCTTCTCTTAAGCCAATGATTTGATCATAATTATATTGCAGTCCAATAGATACCACCATATAATCATAATTAATTGTGTCTCCGTTTGATGTCGTTACAGTATTTCCTTGTGGATTAAAACTTTTGACTTTGTCCTGGATCCAATTTACATTTTTTGGAATCACTGATTTTGTAGAAGAACGGGACTGGGAAATAGTTTTCATACCACCACCAATCAACGTGAACATAGGTTGATAGTAGTGTTTATCATTTGGCTCCAGTATGATCACATCACGTTCATATTTTGAGAGTTTAGCTGCCATTGTACATCCTCCAGAACCTCCACCAACAATTAATAATTTACAACTATGTTGAATGTTTCTAGTAATTACACAATTTGAAAACATTGTTAAAAAAATTTAAGGTTGTTCTTTAGTTGTTAATTGTTATTAATTTCTGGGTTAATAGCTGTCTATGTTTATATTTTCATTTATTTTTCAAACTATCACTTAATTATGTTGATATTATGTCCGAGATTATTTCTGTTATCTATAAACTCAACAAGTGATGACTAATAATTTTATTTCACCACTTACTATCCAAGGTTAAAATATTTTAGTAAATAACATTATAATGTTCAACAGTCATACACTCATACTCGCTATTTCGTATCTTGTAGGTTGTGTAGATCTACAGAAATACAGTACACACCTTTGGCGTTGAAATTATAATCATATCTAGACATTCAGTATTAAATATTAATGTATTATGTAAAAATAAATAATATGGACTATGCTAATCGTGGAGTGTCGATTGCGGATTATGATAAATATATGATGAACTACTTAACTCGTTCACTGTGCTTCCTGTCTGTGTACTACAGATTAGAACACCTATACTGTAAGTTGATAACAGCGTTCTCAGAGATGCGTGGATCTGATTTAAAAATAGAATATTGTTCACCTTTCTCAACGTTTGGTTCAACACTGTATTCGGTCAATCGCCAACGTCCGTCCGGTGTTTCAAAATCAGGTGTAATAGTATGACGTCCTGTTTAACATTTCCCCGATGATTACGTATTTACGTGTCTATACATTATTGATTGTTCAATTGTTGTAACAGTGTACCAAGTACTTCATATGTGTCTTAACTAGAAACGAACTGCTTGAAAATAATACGATTTATTAAACGAAAGTAAAAAAAAATCGTTATGTTCAACTCGTACTTGCGATCTCGTGGAATGTACGTACTACTAGAACTGTAGAGTATATTAAAGTGATCAGTTGTGGTCGTCATCCGTCGACCGAACGCCAGTTGTCCGTACTCCGTACAACAGATTAGAACACCTATACTGTAAGTTGATAACAGCGTTCTCAGAGATGCGTGGATCTGATTTAAAAATAGAATATTGTTCACCTTTCTCAACGTTTGGTTCAACACTGTATTCGGTCAATCGCCAACGTCCGTCCGGTGTTTCAAAATCAGGTGTAATAGTATGACGTCCTGTTTAACATTTCCCCGATGATTACGTATTTACGTGTCTATACATTATTGATTGTTCAATTGTTGTAACAGTGTACCAAGTACTTCATATGTGTCTTAACTAGAAACGAACTGCTTGAAAATAATACGATTTATTAAACGAAAGTAAAAAAAAATCGTTATGTTCAACTCGTACTTGCGATCTCGTGGAATGTACGTACTACTAGAACTGTAGAGTATATTAAAGTGATCAGTTGTGGTCGTCATCCGTCGACCGAACGCCAGTTGTCCGTACTCCGTACAACCATACCCCCCACAACAGCCAACAGGTGTCTACACGGAATTCATGATTCTGTTGGTACGGACTGTTGATACCCTCCCACCCCCACACACCATTGTCACACAACTTCAATGTTGACTTAGGTTAAGGATGGAGTTCTGTTACTTATGCATCGCGTTCGATTATAATAGATCCGATTATAAGAAGTACCGCATATTTTAGCTACAAGATACTCATACCCTATAGCCAATAGACAGTACGCCAATACTCTAGTAGTAGTAGGTACTTATAGGTTCTTCCGTTCTTCGTTACAAACATATTTTTAAATTAATTTTAAAAGAGAATTTGCAGGGTGTGTTGATTTAAAATAATGTTTTTAAAAAAAAGTACGAATTAACACCATTTAATAAATATTCAAAATAGCTCTATCGAATTTTTGGTTATAGACGGAGGACAATTAATTATAATTTATATGGGTACCCTTACCTGATTTTTAGTTGTCTTTTTTAATAGCTCAACACGATAGACGATTAAGTTGTTTACCATTCACCAACAATTAAAAACTGTGTATTGCAGGTTTTAATTTCTTCTCAATTAATAGGATAACAAGATGGCCGTTCTACTATATCTAATTAATAATAAATAATAATGAAACGAAAATAATAAATAGTTAGTAAATACTAAATAGTATCGAATACTTTCGGTTCACACGCATTGTAGGGAACAAGGGAACGTTTATTATACAAAAAATTCAGAGTGAATAGGTACTGATAATTTTATTGTAAACCAGGCAATATAATATAAGAAAATATAAGAAGTATATTTTATTTGTTTTTTTAACTTTAAGAAAAAATACTATAATTATGTAAAATGTATGTTTATTTTATGTCTATATGATGACGTTTAAAAAAAATAGTTTCTAAATTCAATATATTTCCCGTGATATTGCAAGTACATGATAAAATAGAATCATGCTGTATTTACATTATATTTATTCATGCTCGAACTACGAGCTTGTAATCAGTGGTGTATTGGTAAATATATTTATGGGTATACGCACCAATAAAATATGTATGTAACTTAAACGATCAAATTATATCATCGTATATATTATATAACGTTATTGCAGTACAATTAGTACATAGTTTTTAACATTATTTTATCAATTTTTTTATAATGTAACAACAGAAAATAAAACAAATCAACTCAAATGTCAAAAAAATTAAAATAATAATAACATTATTATTATAGGTACAATCTATAGAATTTTCCACAAAGATTTTTTGTATTCAATATTGGGTTTACTAAATTTAACTTAAAGCCTTAAAATACATTAAACACAACACATATTGTTATACAACTTATATTCAATACCTACTTCAATTGACAAATAATTCATTAATACATAATAACGAATAACGTTTTTTTCCTATATGAACTATTAAATTAACTATTTAAATCTTATTTGGTTTTCTGGTTATTTTGGAAACGTATGCCCGTAAAATAAGATTTTACATTGGGTATACGCCGAAAACCGAAAATCTTCTGATGGGTATACGGCGTATACCCGCGTACCCGTACAAATACACCACTGCTTGTAATAAAGTTTTGATTTATTTGTTTTATCCTTCGTGGCTTTGCGGTTCAGTAGCGTATCTAGGATTTTTCACGGAAGGGGGATATAAAGATTTTATTATTTTAATAGACATATTCAGTATACACATATTATATTCATGTTATTATATACATGTTGTATTGCGTACAAAATTTGGTCTCCCCTCGTAGATACGCCACTGTTGCGGTTTATATGCGCTTTGCACATATGTGTACGAAAACAAATTCAAATTGAACTGCAATTAATAAGCATTAATGACTGCATATAAACGTGGTAGCTATTATAAAAAAGGTGCTCTGCTGTACAGTAGGTTACAAGTAGGTCACTACATAATGGATGATATTAAATTTGAATTCAATGATATAATATCATTGTATAAGAAAAACGATTCTGAACGGAGACGGTATGTCAGTCTAGGTATAAGACATATTATATACTTATCTATCGTATTAAAAAAAATTGACCTATAATAAGTACCTATAATCAATTCCAAATTAATCATATCACAATATCCATTAGGTACTTATAACGAGTTATACATCAACAACAAACCCTGATACTGTCATAGATATATAATAGTGTACTTTTGAAGTTTCAAGTAGGTACCCAGGAATAATCACAACAATCACAACAAAATAACTAAAATAGTTATTCTAGGTTTTTCATTATGTAATTTCATCCAAATTTGAACTTAAAATTACTATAAAAATAAACTGTCCGTATGTATTTTTTAAATTTTTTGGTAACAGAATTAACTACTTACGTGGAATTTTGTTTTAAATTTTCAATCCTTAGATGTAAAAGTTGAACATTTTAAAAATATTTAACTACAAAATAATTATTCAATTTTAAATTTCATACATTTTGTCAAAATTTGATCTTTAAATGCTTATGTAAAAAAATTGAGCCTATGTATTTTTAATATTTTTCAACTGATATTGTAACAATATATCAGGAGCCTTGTATTAAATTTTTATACTTTTTGGCCCAACAGATAAAACTTTATTGATATTCATAGAAAAAAAAACTAAAAAAATTGAAAACTGACAATGTCCGTTAACATCTCAAAAAGAGACAAAATATTTTCAAAATTGTATGGTGTAAAGGAACTGCTAGTATAACATTCAGTGAAATTTTCATGTATCTACAGTTATTCGTTTTTGAATTACAACAAAATAAGGAAATCTCTACATGAGAAATCGAGTGAATATCCAATGTTGTAAAAATTTGAATTTCAAACGCTCATAAAAATTTAATTTGACTTTCCGGTAGGCGGTAGAGATTTTTTTATTGATAAAGGTAGACAAACTTATGAGTAATCTTGTATTACATTTTCAAATCTATGATTTAAAAAGAAAAATTTTTACGAATTCTTAACTCAAAGTAATTTGTTAATTTTGGTGATTTTTCCATATTTTCGTGATTTTTGAACTTTAAAGTTTAAATGCTTATAAAAAAAAATTGTGATTAAGGATTTTTAATATTTTACTTCTGCCTTTGAAACAATACACTAGGAGCCTTCTATTAAATTTTCTAGCTTTCGAAACCAACAAATACAATTTTATTGATATTTTTAGAATAAAAACTAAAAAAAAAATGGAAAATGAAAATGTCCCTAATCAGTTCAAAACAAATCATAATATTTTAAAAATTTTATCGTGTATAGAAAATGTAAATATAAACAACCAGTGAAAAATGCATGTATATACGTTCATTTGATTTAGAGTTACACCAAAAACCAAAATCAATTTTTTGGAAATCCGTTTTTCCTTAATTTTTATGTTGTTTTTCCCGGCGCTTGTGAAAACTATACTGGAAGTATTTTTACTTTTGACCCCCCAAAGTACCAACTAGATTCACTTTCCTATCAGAAAAGCTACTGTTGAAGAAAATCCAAGCACTTTTACTGTCCTAAAACGTGATGACAGACACAAAAAAAAAAAAAAATAATAAAAAAAAGGTGGGCAAGTGGGTGTCGCTCTGCTGTACAGTAGGTTACAAGTGGGTCACTGTATAATGGATGATATTAAATTTGAATTCAACGATATAATATCATTGTATAAGAAAAACGATTCTGAGCGCAGACGGTATGTCAGTCTATGTATAAGACATATTATATACATATCTATGGTATTAAACAAAAAATTGACCTATAATGGGTACCTATAATAAATTCCAAATTAATCATATCAAAATATCCATTAGGTACTTATAACGCGTTATACATCAACAAAAACCGTGATACTATCATAGATATATAATAGTACACTTTAGAAGTTTCAAGTATCCACGAATAATATTATTCAATCACAACAAAATAACTAAAATAGTTATTCTAGGTTTTTTAATATGTAATTTCGTCCAAATTTGAATTTAAAATGTCTGTAAAAAATAACTGTGTTCATATATTTTTTAGATTTTTTGGTTACAGTATGAACTATTTACGAGAACCTTTGTGTTGAATTTGCAATCCTTAGCTATAAAAACTGAACATTTTATAATTTATTAATTACAATGATTGATAATTTTCGAGATTTTGATAAATTTTGTCAAAATTTGATCTTTAAATGCTTATAAAAAAAAACTGTGCCTATGTATTTTTAATATTTTTCAACTGATATTATAACAATATATCAGGAGCCTTGTATTAAATTTTTACACTTTTTGGCCCAACAGATAAAACTTTATTGATATTTATAGAAAAAAAAACTAAAAAAAATTGAAAGCTGTAAATGTCCATAAACAGCTCAAAAAGAGTCAAAATATTTTCAAAATTGTATGGTGTATAGAAAATGCTAATTTAAACATTCAGTGAAATTTTCATGTATCTACAGTTATTTGTTTTTGAATTACAACAAAATAAGGAAATCGCTACATGGGAAATCGAGTGAATATTCAATGTTGTAAAAATTTGAATTTCAAACGCTCATAAAAATTTAATTTGACTTTCTTATAAACATTTTTCTTTTGATAAAGGTAGACAAACTTATAAGGAATCTTGTGTTTAATTTTCAAATCTTAGATTTAAAAAGAAAAATTTTTACGAATTCTTAACTCAAAATAATTTGCTAATTTTCGTGATTTTCCCATATTTTGTCAATTTTTGAACTTTAAATGCTTATAAAAAAAATTGTGACTAAGGATTTTTAATATTTTTCATCTGCCTTTGAAGCAATATATTAGGAGCCTTCTATTAAATTTTCAAGCTTTCGCAACCAACAAATAAAATTTTATTGATATTTTTAGAAAAAAAACTAAAAAAAAATGGAAAATGAAAATGTCCCTAAACAGTTCAAAATAAATCAAAATATTTTGAAAATGTTATCGTGTATAGAAAATGCAAATATAAACAACCAGTGAAAATTTCATGTATATACGTTCATTTGTTTCAGAGTTACACCAAAAACCAAAATCGATTTTTTGGAAAACCAATTTTGCGTAAAAATTCCCGTTTTTCCTTAATTTTTATGTTGTTTTTCCCGGCGCTTGTGAAAACTACTGGGAAATTTATACTTTTGACCCCCCAAAGTACCAACTAGATTCACTTTCCTATCAGAAAAGCTACTGATGAAGAAAATCCAAGCACTTTTACTGTCCTAAAACGTGATGACAGACACAAAAAAAAATAAAAAAATAAAAAAAATAAAAAAAAAAATAAAAAAACACACATCATTGTAAAATCAATACATTCATCGTTTCACTCAGAATCTAAAAAAAACACACATTGTAAAATCATTACATTCATCGTTCCACTCAGAATCTAAAATATTTATATTTAATAGGACGTGATGCCCGCATGTGTTGTCTCCGTCTTACAAGTGCATAACATAGCAAATTTTACGCTCAGCAAAACACGTGTAGCTCTGTTAATTTAAAAATTAGAGTAATTTAACTTCTTATAAAATCTAAAGGTAAAATTATTATCTAGACAACCTCATGGGCTTTTTTTAATATTTTAATTTTGAAGCTAGTTATGAGTAGTTTAAGATCTATAAACAATTTACTATTTTAAAATAATCATAGCTCGCTTAAAAATTAAAAGATAATAAAAATCCCATGAGGTTGTCTAGATAATAATCTTACCTTTAGATTTTATAATAGTTATTCACTCTAATTTTTAAGCTAACGGAGCTACACGTGTTCTGCTTTGCGTAGAATTTGCTATGTTACGCACTTGTAAGACGGAGACAACACATGTGGGTATCACGTCCTCTTAAATATAAACATTTTTTAGACATGATGCTACTTTTCCTAGAACAATTTAAATTTACGGTTATTTGTTTTTAAATTACACAAAACGATCGAAATCAATAGTTGATTAACATAATTATTATGTCGTTAAATTGTGTACATAAATATTCCGGGTTTTCCGATTATTTTGAGAATTAGTAGACATTTTTACTTTTAAGCCCCTTAAAGTTCTAACTTGATTAACTTTCCTACAAGAAAATATATCGAAATTGATAATTTAACTATTGAAGCACCCATTTATAGTCACCAATAAAAATGTGGTATTGTATACAATACCACATTCCTAATTACTATAATAGTTTGATAGTAACTTGAGATATGCGTGTCACGATTATACAGGGTGATTCACCAGGCATGCCCATCCTAAGATTTCCTTTATTGATTAATTAATTTAAATCTGATTTTTATAATTTTTATATATTATAGGGTTTAACACTTAACTAATGTCCTGTGGTGATGCAAACTGCTGTTTTTCAAACGAGAACCCCCTTATTTTTTATACTGTAAATTATTATTATTATTTTTTTTTTTAATGTTGATATACCTTATACAAAATTCGAACGAGTTGTTTCTCAGTTATTAAAATGTCTATTCTAAGGATAATAGTTCTTAAAATTGGGTTTAAAAAAATATAAAGTAAACGTAATATTGGATTTAGTATTTACTATGACGTGTCTATGTATATCCATACTTGGACCATTTTTACAAATTATAAATGTTGATAGATTAATATAAATTACTAAAATGTTCATATCACCATAGCGTCCATATAATAATCTTCCCTTAGATCATATACCTACTATGAATGGAGTCTTTTCAGTAGCATAGCCAGGATTATTATTTGGGGGGGGAGTTGATAATGTGTTTACCTTTACACAGAGTTGGCTTAACTAGGATCTCCCATCGGCAAGGCCGCAAGGGGATTCGATACCGTGGTTCTCTATCCTTGTCTAACACACGCTCGACTTAGGTTTTACACATGTTCTTTGCCAAATGCCAAACATACCAATCGATCTAATGAAGCGATAAGAATTCTAAAAATAGATTTCAATTTGATGTCAAGTCTACTTCAAACCGACTTTTCCACATTTTTGATTTTTTGATATTAATTTCTCCAAAAATTGAAAAAACAATTTTTTTAATATAACTATTTAATATTTTAGGAATTTGGGGGATAATATCAAAAATGTGGCAAAGTCGATTTCAAGCAGACGTTACGAAAAATTCAAATTTGTCTACAGAGTTCTTATCGCTTCATTAGATCAATTGGTATGTTTGGCAAAGAACACGTCTAAAATCCTATGCGCGTGTGTTAGACAAAAACAGAAAATCACGGTATCCAATCCTTTAGCATACTGATGTCGAGGTTTTATTTTAAGTTTTGGGCCCTGAATAGTTATGCAAATTTGTATTTGCATTTTGCAGTAGCTTTCATAGACCTTATAGAAATAATTTATTAATTATCTTAAGTTTTCGTTTGGGGGGTGGGGGGGGGGGTGTAGACACTAGACACCAAAACTCCCTGTCTACATAATATAAGCGACGAGTCAATAAAATATAATCTAGTTGCTGAATCATTATCCTTGTACACAAAGTTAAAAACTCATAAACTTTATTTTTCTGTCTGAAACTTTATTTGATACCCATATTAAATAATTTATGTTCCTATCGATTGTATAGTATTACCTAATACCTATAGTCTATACAATTATATTGTTCTAGTAATCTATAGTATACAATTACAATTTTTATATAGATAGGTATACTCAATAATAATAGATAGTATTGTGTAATATGATAATAATAATTCTAATTTTTACTCAAAGTAATCAACGATTTACATTTTATAATGTTTAGCTAGGTAATGTATTATATAATTTTCCAGGAGAAATTAATTCTGCTGAAAATTATCATTCGAATGATACTTGTGATGATTTTTGGGAGTATCAAGAGCAATCATCCAACGGACTTCAAGGAACAAACACCATTGAAGATACAAATATTATAGAAAAACATTTAAGGTTAGTAAATCATCACTTTTACAATGGGGTTAATGTTAATACTGAAAATGTGTTGAATGAAGTTGGATTGAAAAAATATTTAAATATGTTATTAAATACTTAAAAGTTACATTTCACTGTTGCTAGTATAATCGTGTTACGATGTATATATATAATATATTATAATATTATATTTATATATATATATATATATATATATGAGTTTAATTATGACTAATAATCATAAATAATGACATAAATATGTATACAAAAAATATATGTATATGGGTTAACTGCAGAGTTATTTAAGCCACTTGTTTACAATTTTATAATTGCGCTTAGCTGAATAATATTATATAATATAAATTTATAAAATATATAAATTTGTAAATTAATAAATCACTAAACTATAGAGATAAAGCAATATTATCTATATGTAAGTGTTTTACAAACAATTCAACAAGTTTTATGAGTTGTATATGTAATTATACACTTCCAAGAAATAATTTTAAAATTACCATGTACTGTATATATATACCTATAAAGGTACCCAGGTGACCGGGTGCTTATAAGTAAAACTGAGTTATATTGCTGATTATTCAAAACTAATATTTAATATTATTCTATTGCTTAGTATAGAAACATTTTAGTTTTTTCTCTAATAAAGCATATTATTTAGATTTCCAGAACAATCTGATATTATATCTTGAATTAGAAAAAGCCGGAAATGACTCAAAACCTGGAAAGTTATTAAAAACGCTACAAACCGTTCTAAAACAAATTCCTTTATTCAAACTATTAATAACAAATTTGGTGAAAAACTGCACTCTGCAGATAAATCAAAATAAATACCGAAATATTTTAATGAGTACTTTACAAATGCAACACAAAACATGTAATATAACCAAATAAAACTTACAGGATAAAATATACATACTATAGAATGTATATACACTGAACAACTAATCTCAAATACTACATACATGTCATTTAATAAATTTAGCGTAATTAATGATGAAGAAATTATAAAAGCAATAAAAGCTTTAAAAGATCATTCTTCTCCAGGGTTAGATAGAATTTCAGTAAAAATGCTCAAATTAAATATACATTCATTGATTAAACCGTTATCACACATTTTCAATTTAGCTATAACAACATCTACTATTCCGGAATGATTTTAAATTTCTGTAATAACAACAATACACAAAAAAGGTGACAAATCTAACATTGAAAATTACCGCCCAATCTCACAAATATCAAATATTGCCAAATCTTTTGAAAAAATTATTAAAAAAGAATTAGTCCATTACCTTGAAAGTAATAATCTTCTATCATGTACCCAATTCTGTTTTAAACCTGGTAAAAGTACCGAACAAGCAATTGCAACAGTATCAAGCTATATTTAAAATTCTTTCGAAAAAAAAAAAAAAATTGAGCAACTGTTTACTTGGATTTAGTAAAAGCATTTGATACTATAGATCATAAAATATTACTACAGAATGTTAACTCACTTGGTATCAATGGAATGGCTCAGAATTTATTAAGTTCATATTTAAAAAATAGAAAACAACACGTTCAAATAAACAATGAATTAAGAGAAGAAACGTCAATAATATGTGGTATACCTCAAGGGACAACTTTATCTCCTACACTGTTTAATATACATCAGTGTTTGTCAAGTTCCTTATAAAAAGGAATTCGTTCCGTTCCTTGTTCCTTTTTTAAAAAAAGGAATTCGTTCCGTTCCTTGTTCCTTTTAAAAAAAAAAAATTCGTTCCTTTGTCGTTCCTATGGAAAAAGAACTAGTTCCTTTTTTAGTTCCAGATAAAATAAAAATTCTTACATCAATTTTTTTCTTAGCAGATATAGTTGGTACTTTAATTTTTAATTATACTTATACATACCTACAAGTAAATTTATAATTTACTGTTTAAGAAAATAATACTGACTTCAGTTTTTAGTAATCTATTTTGAGATTTTCTTTAAAATTAAATTGCTGGCCAACGTATGTCAACTGTCTTATCATATTTTATTGTTGTTATAAATAATTATCATTAAAATAATATTGTAACGTCTTATTAGTTATTAATATGGTAATATATTATTATACATTTTAGCTGTATATAGGTACTAAGTATTACAACAGTCCCGACCCGCATAATAATTCATAAATGATTTTATTGTTCAGTCTTCAGTGTTCATGCTATTTTATTTTCCGTCGACAAGGATTTATATTTTATATAGTAATAATGTAATAATATAATAGTATATACCTACCCATTTCTATATATTAAGTTATAACTTATAAATTATGAGAAATATTAATAAAGTTACTAATGACTAATAATAAGTAATGAGTACCCTGTGCCAGAGTACCTACCTAATGATTAATGAC
Organism: Macrosiphum euphorbiae; assembly: GCA_949089665.1. Classification (NCBI taxonomy): domain Eukaryota; kingdom Metazoa; phylum Arthropoda; class Insecta; order Hemiptera; family Aphididae; genus Macrosiphum; species Macrosiphum euphorbiae. Next base: position 18,064,337 of record CARXXK010000001.1, on the reverse strand, counting down.
TAACTTTAACGTTTAAGTTTGATACTCGGATACTCGATAGTCGATAACGATCATAATATTGGAAATATATACACACTAAGAAAAAAAATATTTAAATTTCAATTATTTATATATCTGTGTAAATTGGAACTTGAAAGGAACGAAAAATTTCGTTCTTTTTCCTTGAAAAAAAGAACTCGTTCATTTCCTCGTTCTTTTTTTATAAAAAGGAATTCGTTCAACTTGCCGTTCCTTAAAAAGGAATTCGTTCCAGGAATCCGTTCCTTTTGGAACTCGTTCCTTCCAAACACTGATATGCATATAAACCAAATTAATAACTTGAATACACAAGGAAAACTAGTTTGCTACACAGATGATACAGTATTTTTCTTTGAAGGCCAATCCTGAGATGAAGTATTTCATATTTGCTAGGGTTCAATCCGACATGATTAAAATACAAAAATGGCTATGTAAAAATAATTTATTCCTAAACTTAGAAAAAACCTTCATATTACCACACTATATAGTTAATTCAAATCAACCAAATAAAACAAATCTATGTATACATGAGAATGACTGTTTAAATCAAAATATATGTACATGCCAAACCTTTGTAAAAATAGTTAAGAACTGTAAATACTTAGGAATAGAAATGTGTCATAATCTTAAATGGAATGACCACATAAAATGTTTAACAAATAAATTAAGAAAACTTATGTATGCATTTAAAAATTTAACAGATATCCTAGAACTTAAGACAATTAGAGTAGTGTATCAAGCATTAATAGAATCCATAATTAATTATGGTATTTCTATATGGGAAGGTACGTATGATACAACTATAGATCCATTTAAAAAAAATCCAAAACAAAATACTAAAAATTATCCTAAAAAAAGACTCAAGATACCACACAAAATATTTATATAATGACATGAATGTACTACCAATAAAAAAATTATTTTATAAAGCGTCGGTACTTTACATAATTAAAAATAACCTTACTTTTAAAACTGAACACGGACACAATATTTGGCAAATATCTAATATCAAAGTACCAACTATGCACAAAAATTAACACAATCCACATACTTATATATTGGTCCAAAAATTTACAATATACTACCAATAGAAATTAAACAGAGCAACTCTTTTAAGATTCTTAAAAAAAAATTACACTTTGGCTATTACAAGAACAAGATATAGACAGACTCATAACAAACGTATAGGATTACTGCATTATTTATCATATTTGTTGTAAGACTTTAGTAATTACTAATTAATGTTAATTTTAGTTTTATATTTCCATATTATATTGTATTATTTAATTACACAATTTTTTATGTAATACTATATTATATAAATAAAGATAAGAAAATATATATTACTTATATTATTAATATTAAAGTTAGGTATGTGAGAAATGTATATTACAAATTGTAAATATTTAATTTATAAGAACTATTTAATGTATTTATATTTAAAATTGTGAACTCATGGGGGCCCTCACACTAACATGTTCAGTGGGGCCCATTATCTTCTTGAAGAATAAATAAAAAAAAATTAAAAAATATATGCGAAGCAATTGTGTGGAGTAAGGAGTTGTATGAATTTATTAATATTTTGCTAAGCATATGATTATTATTTATTTGAAACAAATACTGCTTGATTAATAATTTGTTATAAAAATAATCAAATAAAAATATACTAGGTATAATATATTGGTATATTAATAGCTCATAAGTAATATAATATAGAGTACAGCGGTCGAGTTTTATCATAATATACCCATTAAAATTATAAATCTATTTTCCTAATTATTTTTTAAGATATTACCGTATTTAATTGGAGAATGGTATCCATAATTGGAATTCGGAACGTTTTTATAAAATAAATTTAAGAAATAAACTAAGTATTGAACTTACCTATAATGTATTTTGTATTGTTTAATTATTACTCTCAAAAATATACGTATTTGTAACGGTTAATATTGTATATACCATTGCTATAGTTATTAACTTATTTATATTAAGCAAAAAAAATTTATATCATATATTCTATATATTTTAGGTGTACGATTGGAAAGTGCAAAGCTAGATTTTGCACAGAAGACAATTTGATGTATCATACAAAATGCCATTTAAACGACAAATTTAAATGCATTGAATTCGAATGCCAGTTTACCGATTCAAAGTGGGTATCTATGATGACACATTTGTGGAAAAATCATAGTATAGACGTAGAAATGTTTGGTTGCAACCAATGTGAATTCAAAACGAATAGGTATGATATTGACTAAATTTGTATGCATAATGAATAAACAAACATTTTAAAGTGCTTTTCAAGTATTTACACAAACAAAAGTAAAAATCTATAAACCTTATGAAAAAATAAATTTTTTTTTTTTTTTTATTCTATTTATTTTACAACCTGGCATCATAGGCCATTAGTTACAGTTTTTTTTTTGTGATACTTTTGTTACATAATTATATTTATATTTACATTTACATTATATTTGTTCTATTAAATTAATTGATTTTAAAAATATAAATTATTTATCATACAATAATATAATATAATGCCAATTTAAAACCTTCATATTATAACCTAAAATCATATAGAATTAACTGGTGTGGGGGGGGGGGGTTAATGTAGGACTTACAATACCATAATATTTAGGTAGTTAGTTAGGTATTAAGTTAACTGTTAATTGGACGTTATAGTAACATTTGTTGACTCCGTCTTATAATATATCAAATTGTACGCTCAGCAGAACACGTTTATCTCTGTTACTTTAAAAATTAGGGCGAATTGAGCTCTTATAAAATTTAAAGGTAAGATTATTATCTAGACAATGACATAGGCTTTTTATTATGTTTTAATTTTAAAGCGAGTATGAGTATTATAAGATGTACAAACAGTTTACAATTTTAAAATACTCATAACTCGCTTTAAAATTAAAATATAATAAAAAGCCTATGTCATTGTCTAGATAAAATAGTCTTACCTTTAAATGTTATAAGAGCTTAATTCGCTCCAATTTTCAAACTAACGGAGATAAATGTGTTCTGCTGTGCGTAAAAGTTGCCATGTTACGCACTTGTAAGACAGAGACAACAAATGTCACTGCAACGTCTCCTTAAGTATTTAGGCGTACGTATCTCAGAACAAAAGGAGTATCATCAATGGATGGTTTCTCTGTTCACGCTATCCGACGATACCTATAAGCAAGCTTCCAATACTTATTGTAAAAATTAATTTACCGATTGTATTTTAATCAATGAAAAAAAATAAATTATTATTTTATTGATGAAAAAAGGGGGCTTTTATTAGACCAAAATCCAGAAAAAACTGTAGGTTTGACGGATTTCAATTGATTTACAAGTTTACTATGTTATTATAGAGGCGATTTTGAATATCTATTTTTTCTGCCGTAATAACATCTGTATGAATAAAAATATGTTATTTTTTAATTGTATATCATGACACTAATAATATTTGGAATATCAAAAATGGTTAGTAGTAACCTAGTAAACTTGTTAATCATAATCATTTCAATTCCATCAAACCAAATGCCTTCAGTTTTGTCTGACTTTTTCATCTAAAAGCCATTTTTTTCATTGACTATAACCATTTTTTGTTTTTTTTTTTTACTATTGAACAAAATTTTTATATACAATCTGTAATTACATAAATTATATTACAATTTGTAAATTAGATGACTATGATTTTGAGGGAGGGGGGAAGTCACCCATTGGTGACCCCCATGGAAATCGATTTAAGGAGAGAGTAGGTCCACACCAGTTCCTTTTCAGGTACCTGGGTGGATTACCTGGGATTTGTTTGGATGATAGTTGAGTGATTATAGGATTTGAATGAGTGCTGAATGTTTTGTGAGTTTTTTTGTAGCTGATCATAGCAAGATTATTTAAGGTTGGAATGCAGATGTCTTTATGAAGTGATTCATTAGTTATATATATCAGGGGGCACCTGATATTAATCGAAGACAAATAGACTGGAATGCCTGAATTGTTCTGGTGTTTGATGGTTTGGCAGAACCCCAAAGTTGAATGCCATCGTACCACCACATGGGTCTTAGAAGAGCCATATAGATTGTTCTTTTGGTTTTTAATGAGAGCTTTGAGCGGAGTAATGGTCTAAGAAGGTGAAGTCTCGAATTGAGAGCTTTATGCTTGTTTTTTAAGTGGGGACCCCATGTAAGACGTTTGTCTAGAATTAAACCCAGATATTTTGTTTGTATGGAAGATGGGATTTGTGCATCACCGATAAAGGTTGCAGGGCTTTCCAAGGATCGAAGCTTGAAAGTAATATGAGAGGATTTTGATGGATTGACTTCAATTTTCCAGTCGTGGAACTAGGTGTTAAGCACAGTTAGGTGATTTTGGATTTTTTGGACAGCTTGTATGTGATCTTTGTCGATAGCAAGAATAGCAGTGTCATCTGCAAATGTACCAAGTAGAGTTTTTTTCGTGGGTAAAGACATTGGATAGGAAGGGGGCTATGTCGCTGCCTTGGGGGACACCAGCAGTAGCTATTTGAGTGTTTGAAAGGGGGCCATTAATTTTTGTGACAAATGTTCTTTGGTTTAGATGAGATTTTATTAGCAGGGTGCCAAACTCTGTCAAAAGCCTGTGCGATATCTAAAAAAATACCAATGCAGACTTTTTTGCTCTCGAATGCTAATGAAATTTGATCGACGACTCTGTGTAGTTGGTGGATTGTGGAGTGTTTAGATTTGAATCCGAATTGGAAATCAGGTATAATTTTGTTATCTGTGGCAATTTTCGAAATTCTTTTCAGGAGTAGTTTTTCAAATAGTTTACCTACGACAAACAGAAGGCTTATAGGTCGGTAAGAGGAAGGGTTTTCGGGAGGTTTGCCTGGTTTATGAATGAGTATTATTTGAGCATGTTTCCAAATAGATGGCATGTAAGAATGGCTGAATATAGAATTGAATATATACGATAGTAGGATTATTGTTTTGGGTGGTAGTTGTTTTAAAAGTGGAGCAGTTATGAGATCATGACCGGGTGCCTTACCGTTTTTTAAATGTTTTATATAGAAAAGTACTTCATTTGGGGTAGTGGGTTTGGCAGGCATAGAAACTGGAATTGGGCTATCTAGAAACTCATATACTCTGGCAGAGTGCTGGAGATTTGTTTGGATAATATTTGGTTTGAATACTGTAGCAAGGTGTTCGGCAAAAACGTTAGACTTTTCAACGTCGTCAGTGATTTTAGAGTTATCGGAGCGACGGAGTGGAGGAGTGGATTCGATGTGTTTAACGATTTTTTTGGTTGCTTTCCAAAGCGACCCATTTGTTGGGCTTAGGTTAGAAATGTAACTATCGTAGGATTGAATTTTGTGATTTTGGAGTTTCCTTTTAAGTTTGTTGGTTAGGTTATTGAAGATCCTCTTGTCATTGGGGTAACCTGCGATTTGCCATTTAGCACGAGCTTTTTTTTTTGTCTTAATAGTTCATTGATGTGGTCCGGGAGTGGATATTTATCCAGGATAGTGTTCAAGGTGGTGGAGTAGTTGCTACTTGTACACGAGGATTTTTTGGCAGCAGATTATATCATTTCTACAAAGGAAACAGAAGCTTGCTCGAGGTCTTGGGCAGTTTTAAGAGGTATGCCTAATTTTGTATTATTGCTTAAGTATTTTTTGTAGTGGGTCCAGTTTATTGGACCTGGAGTTAGGGAAGATCTTATTGGGATTTTGTTTGTTTCACCTCCAATGACTAACTTGACTGGGGTATGATCAGAAGAGAGATCCGTGATGTTAAATATAGCAAGAAATAAGTTACTGGGGGTGGAATATACGAAGAAGTCCAGAATATCTGGATGCTTATTGGTATGGGTAGGCCAGTATGTCAGACCAGTAGGTGCGAGATGTGACCATTTGTGATCGGTAATTGTTTTGTGTAGAATTTTACCTCTTGGAGAGGTGAAACGACATCCCCATAATGGGTGTTTGGAATTAAAGTCACCACCTGCAATGAAATTTTTACCTAGTGTCTGGGGCGGGGCTCCTATATTTTTATTTTTGTGTAGTACAGTGTGTCTATTGCAAAAATGTCTTTGTTTGTTGGTGAAGGCTCTAAGTCAACGAAAAGGAGTGGGAGAGGATTTTTAGTTTGACTATGTAACACGTTAGTGATGTTTCTGACAGTGAAACCTTTGGAATTTGATTCCTCTTTAATAGTGTCGACAGGCGTAGAATGATGGAGGTGTCTTATTACCACTCTGTATGATTTTTCGTATTTGAGTTGATATGTGTGAAAGTTCACTTTTATTCTTTCAGGAATTTTACAGTTTTGCGATATGAATTGGTTGTATATGTATTTAGTTATATATTTCGTTTTAACCCATTTACGGAAGATTTGCATAGAAAACCATCAGCTTACGTCAGCTGTTTAATGGATTCGCAGAAAAGATTAAACTGTATTATATCGGTTTTGATAAATATAGGTGGTGGAAATGGGACTCTTGCCTGCGGTAAATTTGCTGTGTTGTCAGTATCCATCTGATCGTCGTCATCACTTGTAGCAAGTGGAGAGAATTTATTTTTAGAAGTATACGTAGTGTTTGAATGCTTAAGTTTTGGAGAGGTACCCGTTGGAGAATTTGGTTTATTTTTTCTCTTGTCTGTCTTTTTTGACCAGTCGAAAATGTTATCATCATTACTGGCAGTGTTGATATTTGTGGATGGCCTGGCGTTCGGTAATATAGAGTTTTGGTTGATTATTGTTATCGGAGACACTAATGGTTTTTGTTTATCGGTTTTTTTTTTTGGCAATGGTGACTTGTTCACTTCATTTCGATGGTAATTAGTGGGAATAATTAAGAGCAGTGTTTATAGGGATTTTTGAGGGCGGGGTGCCCTATCGGGCTGTAATACTCACAGAATCGCTTCCGCATGCGTGATCTCACGAATGCGGGAGTACCAGTTGAAAAATTGTTTATTTGTTTTAAGTTAACTTTATACGTAATATCGCAAGAGCGTCGCAAAAAACATGTGTTGATTGTTCAGCCATACGGCAGGAAGTGACTACAACCCTTATGTTCTTTTTTTGAAAAAAATAATCTAAATCAATGGTAGGATCCACCTACACCTACATTTTACGTCGTACCGTATTTATTATTTAATTATTATTTATTACATTACAATTTTTTTGGTGGTTATTTAATATTAACTAATTTCTTATAGGTATGTGCCTTATATTATACGTGTGGTATATTTTTTATATTATTAATTATGTGCTGTTGTCACCCCAGACATAAATATTAAATTATTGAAATTCATGCATTTCCAGTCTGTACAAATTGAACACATTTCATAAAAACATTCACAATCAAGAGAAACCGTTTCTGTGTCCGGTGTGTAAGAAAGGATTTAAATCGATCAAACAGCTCAGGAACCACAAGGTACGTACTAATATGTATGACAATATACGTATATAATATACTATGTCCATAATATATTATCTACTAAAGTGGCGTAGTTATAATTATTTGTTTTCTTGCAAAAGATCGGAAATTATTAATCAGTATATGACATATGTATAATATAAGGTCTATGAAAATAGTATAATATCCATAGACTTATAGATGTCTATAATAATGTTCCTATATGTCTATGATAATCTAGAAGTTTGCTGGACGAAACCGGTGTGAAAAATAATGCACCGAGATGTTTGGACCATATCATTTAGTATTTACATGGTCCAGTGCGAGATAATGTGGGATCATTTCAGTCTAGTTTAGCGAATTTTTAGAATATCACAGATTTTTATATACATATAGTACATAAGAAGTATCACAGAACAATAGTATAGACGTATAGTCTGTGCATAATATTAATATATTTACATGCTATATTATAGACACATAAGTAATTATTATAACTTATAAGTGTATAAGAAATTTATGGTTTAGCATCTCAAATTTAGATTCAGATCAAATCCAACCGATACGGGAATAATTCACTATAAAGTAAAAGCATGCTCATATAGTATATACAATATACATGTTGTGTAGAGAATTTGTTTTCCGGCAAGAAACATTTAGAAACATGCCAAGGGGGGTGCTAAAGCACCTTAGCACCCCCTATGGATCCTCGCCTGACAATAATAATATTCTAATATTCTATCACATCACTCAGAGAAATATTTTATATATTTGAAAAATGTATATTAAATTAAAGAAAATTGGATATGATTTCGAGCCTATGATATTAATTATTCATTGGAATAAACACCAACTATTCATTGGACGAATGATTTACAATTTCATTAAGTTAAATCAAAATTGCATTAATTTTATTTTATTTTACTGGAATTGTTAAAATGATGGAATAAAACCAATGATGTTGTTCTTGTATTTAAAATAAAAAACGATAACTTAATTAGAAGATAAGTTGATTTAAAATAATGAAGTACACAGAAAAAAAAATTGGGGGGGAAAGTTCATAGTCTATAATAGACTACAATCTACATATATAAATAAATTACACAACTATTAATTTTCGGTAGGGGGAGGGAGGTTTGAACCCACAAAACCCCCCTGTATACGCGCCTATGTTGTACCATTAATGTAATCCTGGTACCTACCCTCCTTGTTTTTAAGATATTTACGTTAAACTAAAGGAATATTATTATTTATAACTAATGAATTCCTCATATACATTTTAAGAACAATTTCCTTTAAATCGGTACCTACATGATAATTGCCATAATTTAATGACATTTAAATATTATACACTGTCGTCTTCCTGCAGGCGATCCACGTGAAAAACGAGAGGTCGTTGCCAAAGGCCGAGCTGGTGTGCCAGCACTGTTGCCGCGACTTCAGCACCAAGTACTTGTTGCACCAGCACATTGCCAACGTGCACGTCGGGATGCGGCCGTTAACTTGCGACACCTGCGGGTACGCGACCAACGTGGCCAGCTCGCTGAAGCTCCACCAGCGGTTGCACACCGGCGAGAAGCCGTTCGCGTGCGACGAGTGCGTCTTCCGGACCGCTGACCACAACACCCTGCGCAAGCACAAGATGCGGCACACCGGCCGGAAGAACTACACGTGCCCGTTGTGCGACTACTCGTGCATACAGGCCTGTTCCTACAAGAATCACCTCAAGTCCAAACACCCGGGTACGGTATACCTGAATACGATATATTTCACACGATTTGGGTGTGTGTGTGAGGGGGGGGGGTTGCCCCTCGGCGTTGTATCGTTGTATCGTACGATGGGTCGGTCGTTAATCTTAAAACAAAATTTCACGATAAAAACGGTCCTATTATGTCATCTATACATACGGTGTACTCTTCCCCTCGCAATAGCGGATCCAGAATTCATCCAAGGTCCAAGGAGGGGGGGGGGGCGAATTTTTAAAAATTAAATTTCCTTTTTTTAGCCAAATATTATAATTATAAAAATACTGGCCAAAGTGGGAGGCGAACGCCCCTTCGCTCCACTTGTATCCGACACTGACTCCTCATCCGTGTTTTACCTATACATGCCAAAATAATATTTTTATTTTTGTGAACCTACTACCTATGTTTAAGACTCGTCAAAAAAATAAATGATGAGTAGGTAGTTGATTGAAAAATTAGAGAACAACTTAATAATTATCAATTATAATTTGAACTGTTGGGGCTTCTTGGCTGCTGTACTCCCATTTTTCCAAAGATAATAAATTATAATACATAGGTATTTTTTTTGTTTCATCATTATTAGGGGTTGTTTATTATTTTTTTCATTCTTATTAATGCAATTGGCAGAAATCGGGGGGGGGGGAGGCCTTGAGGGGGCCAAAGTCTGTCAAGCCCCCTACTTTTTAGTTTTGTAGGATTGCTCACATTGATGTTAATAATGTTAGCCCCCTTGAAATTTTAATGGATTTCCGCCTATGTTTACACCCAGTCACCCAATGGGAATAAATGTGTAACATGCTATTTTAAATTTAGGCATCAAGTGATTATTTTGCTTCATAGTAGTTGGCCTATAAAAAAGAAAATAGTTGGGTTGAATTATATTAGTTATAATGATAATTAATAATATATTTTATGTTATACCGGCAAAGGAATGGATGACGGTTTCCTATATAGCTGTAACATGTGCAATTTCAAGACCATTCGAAAAGATATATACATGCAACACATTGTCAAACACAAGGAGGAAACTGTGTACATTAACGACACATGTGATCCAATCATCGACTTGGACGAGGTAAGTCACAATAGTCAATAATATACACAATACATTTAATAATCAATGTGACGTTGTAATGTATATTAAATATGTATGTTTAATATATTAATCAATGACCGTTGTTTCTTTTTTTAGATGCTCAATGAAAAAGAAAAAATACAGGCTGAAATTGTTGAACAACCGTATTACCCCTTCAACACTATCAGAGTTAAGCCGATAAACACTATAAACAATGAGAGGTTGTAGAGAAAACTATCTAAAGGTTAGGGTCCTGTTCATAGCAATTTTAATTGTTTGTTAATCTTTAATAATTATCTTTGTGTTGACAGCTGGTTTCAATAACGATGATATTATGTCGGCGGAAAATTTGTGCAGAGAATTTTTCTCAACATTTTACTATCAGAGTGGTTCAAATCTATTGTCGTTTAAGCAACCAATCAATTGTTAGAAAAATTGACTGACTTTCTAATAATAGTTAGAGTTTATCATTATTTTATTAAAAATAAATACATTTTAATTTTAAAATCCAAAAGGTTTTTATTATTTTTAAAATAACACCTTTATACACACTTACACAGAAACAATTTTGAAAAAAAAAAAAAAAAAATGACAATATAAATAAAATGCAGGTAATGAACAATTATTATAATATAATATAACTCCGTAGTAGCGCTATGTTTGTATGGCCAAATCAAACGATACAATTCATATAAAATAATATATTTACAAATAATTAAGTACATTTTTTGTCATTGTTTATACATTAGAACATAGGTTTCCATTATTATTAGGGGAGGAACCGTGTTCACACTAAATAATGTAAATTTGTTTATTTTATTATTATCATTATTGGTATGGGAGTTGTTTAAATTGTTTTCAAAATCGGAAGAGCTATAAAGGTTGAAAACCTCTGCAATAGAATATATTGTCATAAAATCAAATTTAACTGTTCATTTAATAAGAGGTTCTTAATTAATTTATTATTATTATAAACATATAAAAAATTGACCCAACTTAACTGATAGAATCATTGATTAGAGTTAGGATTATTGTAATGTAAAAAAAAAATTAATTGGTAATTTTGACAATAACCAACCGAAGAAATATATTCTACACACCATGGCTTATTTTATAGCAATTCTTGGCACAATCATGTTGTCTAAATAATAAACGATGATTAGATTCTTTTTTTAAACTTAACTACAAATACAAATAATATATTATTTTGAAACCAAATAAGGCTACAAAGGAAAATCCTATTTAGTTTGGTGATTAAAAGTGTACCTATATAGTATATCACATCTTATAAATAATAATTATAACTAAAAGATTTAGAAATCTTGACCGAACAATTTCATACAACATAAATGTATTTAAAAATATACTCGAATACTTTAAACATATACTGGGTGATTCTTTTATCAAACAACACTCATTATTTCAAAAAGTGTAAATTTTTTTGAAGATATTTTTTTACTTAGTTTCAAGTCGCTTATAAAACAACGTTTTTACTAAAAAATTATATTTTTAATTATTTTTTATCCTTATAATTTTTTAAGTTTTTTACTTTTTTGAATGACAACATAGGGTTTTAATTTTATATTCTAAAGTAGAATATTTTTCTTAGTATTTTGATACATGAAAATTGAATTTGGGGCGAGTAGTTTATGAGTTATAAGTATTTAAAGTTTAGACGAGCGGAGTGGAGTGGTTCGGGGTTACCCCGCGAAATGTTTGTCCACTTCACCGCTCGTCTAAACTTTAAATACTTATAACTCATAAACTACTCGCCCCAAATTCAATTTTCATGTATCAAAATACTAAGAAAAATATTCTACTTTAGAATATAAAATTAAAACCCTATGTTGTCATTCAAAAAAGTAAAAAACTTAAAAAATTATAAGGATAAAAAATAATTAAAAATATAATTTTTTAGTAAAAACGTTGTTTTATAAGCGACTTGAAACTATGTAAAAAATATCTTCAAAAAATTTACACTTTTTGAAATAATGAGTGTTGTTTGATAAAAGAATCACCCAGTAGAGTTAAATAAAATATGATTTAACATTTTAACATTCAAACATGTCAACAATAAACTAAACACAATGTTACTAAAAATTTATTAAAAGTATAAGATCGAATATTAAAAACAACCGTATGATATAATCTTAGTGATTATATCACAGGCATAAAATTATTTATTTTTCAACTTCTAGTGTTTATGAGACGGTTGTTCGTAACAATTATATTGAACATATTATATTATGTAAGTCAATTTTACAATATCCATAATCAGGGATCAAAAAATAATATGACAAAGATTTACTTATAATTTTACTTTTTAATTGATACAACCAGATTGCTCGTTCAAAAATGACAATTTTGCGATTGGGGAATAGTAAAATTTAAGTATATTTATTAAATACATTTGTATGGCAAAATTAAAATAATTGTTCAAAAAATTGTAAGTATATATTTACTATAAATATTTTCAGACTTTATTACAATGGCATTAAGATTAGGGGGAGGGTTGCAAAAACTTATTTAACACATATAAAACTAAAAAATAAATAAATAATAAAAATTGAACATTTAAAACTCAAATTTGATTACATGACATTTTTTTCTTTTAAAGGAGTTATGGAATAGGTACTTACTAAAAAAATCTATGATGTTTACAAATTTGTAAGTACTTTTCTTATGTATATAAAATTATACAAGAATATAATAACTATTTTAGATATGATAACAACCAACTAAACAAAAGTATTTAATTCATTGAACTATGTTAAATTTGATCAATAATTATACTAAATTAAATTTAAAAAAGGATGATTTAAACTTGGTATAAAATCTAAAATTAAACTACAAAATATTTTGCAACCCATTTAGGAACCGTTAATAACTATTAGGTATGAAAAAAAAGAGTAGATTTTTTGGCATATTTTCTTCTTAAAAACTACTTTTTTTTTATATTGGATAGACTAGAAAATTTAAGTCTTCAGAAAAATTTTAGTGTTGTATCTTGTATAATAAGAAGTTGTATGGAGATTAAGTCGAAAAACCTTTGCTTAGTAAAAATGCAAAACAGAATAAATCAACTTAATTCAAATTAATATATATATAAGGAATACTTACGAATAATTGGTAGATTTATTAAATACCAAAGAAAAGAAATAGCCTTTAGAGAGACTTGTATATAAACATAATATTAATTATTATAATGTACCTACATAAATTATAAATATGGCATTTAATGTTGTTCGTGTTTCCGTCTCTTAAGGAATAAAGCTTCATGAAAATCATCTGAGCTTAACTTGTTTCTATCGATATGTAATGTTGAAAATAACTCACCGTCAGTCATTGATTTTGGAAATGTAAACACACATCTACTTTTGTCAGCCATATTAGCTGAAGCACACATCCTATCTTCACTAAACAAAGTTTGATAAGAATGCGCTTTATTTGTATGGACAACGTTGCATTCTTTGCAAGAAGTTAAATTGTCAGCCGATGTACCTTTGTAAAGTGGCTTTAACATAAACTTTGGTACTGTTAAGCTTGCTGACCTCAGTTGACGACCTGATACTGGTGACTTTGTTTCTGGGGTACGATTTATAGATACACCAGATATGAAGAGTGTTGGTGACTTTGGGATACCTGTATCTGATTCTATGTCAGCGGATATATCATTATCGGCACTGTCTTCAGAATGACTGCTGAACTTTTCAATTCTAATGTTAAGTTCAGGCTTGATAGGTTGTTCATCAGGAGTTTTTGATTCATTCTCTAATGTTTCATCTGATGTATCCAGAGCAGCGGTTTTTCCTATTTTACTTAAACGTTTGGGCAATGTAACGCTAGATGGTTTAGATGAGTTTTGCCAATACAGTTGAGCCAAGATATTGCACAGCTACGGAAAATAAACAATATTAGTGAAATGTTCAACAAAAATAATCATGTTATACATACTTTTTTGTCTGAACTTATAGGAGCGGCAATATTGCTGTCATCCAATGATGTGACTGCACGACATTCACCATTGTTGTTAATTTCCATGAGAATGGAAGCAGTTCTTCTAGGCAATACTTGAAAGCCGTGATTCAGTTTTCCACGTTTTCTATCTATTTTATCTTGTCTATCATCACTGTTCATATGATACACATTAACACAGTATCTAAGCAAAGAAATCAAGTTATAAACCACTTGTTTGCAAAACTAACTGCACACAACAAACAAACCTTCGATTATTTTTGTACAAATCTCTACGTGAGAGTAGATCACCAAAAGACAATGATCGCCTAAGATTTTTATTTTCCATACGACTGTATATGTCTTCACTAAAATCTAAATAATAACTGTTTTTGTGTAAATCACCTACTTTAAACACACCATCATCAAGTTTTATACCACTACATCTGGAAAAAAAAATATTTTAATTAAATAATGTATAATTTTGTACACATCAATCGAGTATAATTAACAAACAAATGTATTACTTGGGTAAGATAAGAGGAATATCTGTTTTTAAAATAGTATTCTCAGGAATATTTTTAGTAAGTAAAATTGTTTCATTGTCGTTTGTAGTCTTTGATACATTTCTGGATTTAGCCATTGCAATTTCATCTAAAGACATCTGTAAAGCCATTTGCAATTGCTGGTCATCGTCATTTGAATCTTCAACAACTTCTAAAAATATAAATAATGAATTGTTTTTTTTCAATAAAACCATATGTTAAAATTAGTAATCACCTGAATAATTTTTGCTACAACTTGCTTCTTCGATCTCTGACCTAAAAACAAATATTAGTGTTAACAATACTTATAAATTATAATAAATTATATTAATTAAAAAAAAATGATAATGTACTTTTTCTTTAGTTGAGCATCTTTTATCATTTGAAGTCTAGACATTTCAAGTGCAACAATAAGATCCATTGCAAAAGTACCAACAATACTGGTGCGCTTTTCCTTTTTTCCTATAAAAATAATTAAAATGTAAGTAATAATTAAGAGGACGCCACACGAACATTTGCTATATTTGTCTTACAAGTGCGTAACATATCAAATTTACGCTCAGCAGATAACGTTTAGCTCTGTAAGTTTAAAAATTAGAGTGAATCGGCCTATTATGAGAACTTTATCTGTGTATGTTGGTTTTGTACAATTATACAGTTTTTAAGTGAGTTATGAGCATTTGTTACACTATATTATATACGCATAACTTGCCAAAAAACTGAATTATCGTCAAACCTCCATACAAGCACAGATAATGTTCTTACCAAATTCTAACCCCCCCCCCCCCCCTCCGGTTCTAGGTCAATTCACTCTAATTTTTAAACTAACATAGCTAAACGTTATCTGCCTATAGTAAATTTGCTATGTTACACACTTTTAGGACGGAGACAACCAATGTCTGTGTGGCGTCCTCTTAAATAAAAAATAGCTTAATTCAAAATTATTGTTATTATTATTACGTTCAACTAGCTAGTAAGTATATTTATTTAACTTACGCTCTTCTAACAAAGTTTTGTGAGTATTTTTGCACCTTAAGCTACAGTATTCATGAAATTTTGATGTTCTAGGATTCCTCACTCTTGCTTTTTTACAGTGCTCCATTTTACACTGGCCAAACACACTAACAGCTAGAGCTCGATCCAATTCAGTTTCCTTGTTTTAATAATTAAAAATAATCAAATGTAATGTAAAACCAAACTTATAGTAATTTAAATTTATTAACCTCTTCTTCATCTGAACAACTTTCAGGCCAATCTAATATAGCAGTAAGGTTACGATGTCTTCCTTTTGAATCTACAATCCACGGATTATCTGGATCGATTTGAATTGAATCTCCAATTGCTTTCTTTAATAAATCCTAAAAATTGTTTTGTTTATTTATTTAATCTAAGTTTCCAGAATTTTTACACTCACTTTAGCAGTAGCATTTATATGCTTTTGAGACATGGTGGTTGATTTTGGTTTGGTAACATTCGGTGGAATAGAAGGCATGCTTTTTAAAGATATAGATCCATCTGATATGGCATTAATAAATTCATGGCGTTTTCGTCTTAATATACTAGTAGTATTAATAATGGCACTTCTTGGATTACATAAATATTGTCTTAAAACCATTCCTGATAACTTTTCAGTAACTTCCTCTACTTCATTCTAAGACATAAATTGGATTCATAAAATATAAGGAAGTTGAAAATCCGATAATTTTAAATGATATAAAATATAATCTATTTTATCAAATTATTACATTTATATCAAGTTAATTAATTTCAACTTTTAAACCAATTAATTAATAATAAACATTTTTAAAATTTTACCTGCATAAACTCTAAAATATTTCTATTATATGCACTATATAGCATATAAAACCCATACACATATGATGCACACAGAACACGTTTGGCTTTCTGCACTTCAACAACTGCATCTTCTACAAATTTTGTACGCTCGTCATCTATAATAAATCAGAATTGAAAGTGATTATTTTATAGAAAAGGCTGTATAGAATATAAGAATAGATACCTTCAGATATATTTAAGGCAGCTGAAAGAGCTATTCTCCAATTTTTGACAATTTCTACAAACAGTTCTTCCATTGTGCGAGTCACTTCATGTTTTTTAAATTTAGTATAATAATGAAGAAATTTACTTAATTCCAAACTTTGCTTATTCTTTTGTTGAGCCTATGGATAATAATTACAATTATTACAAAAAAATTAAAAGTATTAAAAATTTATTTTCAATTATAAGTTATTTATAGTGAATATTTTGGCATGCATATATCGGTTTTATGGATTTTTATTTTAGCAACATGGTTTCTTTTCTGGTCCCAACTACTTGTAATATAGTATTTTTGAATTATATAATGAATGTATTTTGTCGTCAAGAACAATGTGATGTAATATAAGTTGATTTCTTAAAGGCATTTAACCAAGTAACTTATGCTGTTTTCGTTACAGTATATGTAACCGTAGTATCTATGGTTACTTGTATTTTGATATTGTCAAAAATTAATATTGCATATTCCTATTTTCCTTAATTTTTCTCGATTATTATTAAGAAACTATTCGGAATTTTAAATAACTGTTGTCTCTAAAATGTACCAACTCGCTCTGCTCAGAATCTAAAATTATATTATTTATTATATGCTGTGATGTGAAACACTATTGTGATAAATAATTATAGAAGTGATAATAATAGTAGGTATTATATCATTCGCCATGTAAAGTTGAATATGATAAGCATAATACATTATATTATTTACTTGAACGAAATAAACAACAATAAATGTGGGAGGCTAATATTTACACTGACCCTCTCTAGGTACACCTGTGTGCAGGTATCAACTTTATAGTATCTACCAGTTGACTGAGAAATTCCGCTCCCTTTATATACTTTAATCTGCCACTAACTACCTTTATGATTCTCCTAAACATTGTTTGATGTGTTTCACCAATATAGCCCGTAATGTCAACTATACAAAACTTATTATTACTTTGATTGTTAAGTTTAAGAAATTTGCTTGTATTTTATTATTGTTTTAGATATTAATACAAATTTTTTTATTCTATTCTATTTAAATAAAAAAATAAAATCAGAATACATTTATTGAAGTAATACTTTTATATTTTTATTTTATTTTATTTATTTATTAATACAAAAGGCCAATTCTCAATATATTTGTATAGATAACAATAAAATAATATAATTTAAAATAAAAATATAACATAATAAAATATTAAAAGATTAAAATATAGAATAATAGTAATATTAATAATAATGATTATAATAATATTAATAATAATAATAAAAATACATTCAATGTGTATTAAAATAATTTACTATTTCCCGAAGACATAAAAATATTTATGGGTAGTATGACGTATATTTTTTAGATGAATGAGGAATATAAAATAAATGATTGTAGCGAGTGTAGTGGTTTTTGACTTTGAAATTTAATTGGCTTAATAAAAATGAATCATCAATCTCGTTATTCAGTAATTGGGTGAGGAAGGTGTTGTATGATAAGTGTCTTACATACATTTAAAAATTCTAAGTTTAACAATTTTAAAATGTTATCGTAACCAGTATGAGGAGTTCTTTGAATATTACATGTATGACATATAAATCTGAGAGCTTTATTTTGAACTTTTTCAAGTTGATCATTATGTCCTACATTGTTGTGGTCCCAAATTAATGGAGCGTATTCTAATAAGGATCACAAAAATCGGAACAGTTTCTTTTTATCATACCAGCTAAAGATTTATTTTTAATCACTGATACATGAGCATTGAATAACAGTTTGGAATCAAATAAAATCCCTATATCTTTAAACAATGACGAAAATTGTAAGTTAATGTCACATATATGATAATTAAAATGCAAGAGATTTTGCTCTTTGGAGTAAGTAACAATTTGGCATATGTCAATATTTAATGAAAGGCTATTTGAAATGCACCATTCATTAAATGAAGCTAAATCACTTTGAAGAAGTTTAACATCATCGGGGGAAGTAATAGATAAGTAAATTTTTGCATCGTCGGCAAATAATAAAATGTTGGAGTGTGTAATGGAGGATACAGCATCTTTTATAAATAAACTAAATAGGAGAGGGAAAAGGTGATCGCCTTGAGGAACTCCAGAAATTACGTTTATAGGTGTCGATATAAAATTTTTATATTAAACAAATTGGATTCTTTGACTTAAGAAAGAGTTAAGCCATGATAATAGAGGATTGGCAAAGCCGATTTCCTGTAGTTTATTGATTAATAAAGCGTGGTTCACTCTATCAAAGGCTTTTTCAAAATCAGTATAAACAACATCTGTCTGTTGATTATTAGAAAAAGATTTTATTACATTTTATTATATGATGTTCAATAGTTATTAAATTAGTAAGACATGATTTATTATTGCGAAATCCATGTTGTTTTGAGATAAATGATTTATTACCTTTTTTAAGAATTGGTTTAATATAGGTGGATTTCCAAGATAATGGAAATGAGCCACTATTTAAACAAACATTAAAGAGATATGTGATAGATGGTGAAAGTATAAATCTGCAGTTAAATAAAAATATAGGAGAGAGACCATCAGGATCAATTGCATTTTTGACTTTTGTAAGATAGAATATCTAATTCATTGAAAACTTTTAGGAGTTCAATATGAAGTGAGTTTAAAGTATCAATAGATTAAGTTATATTAAACTGAAAATTAATATTTGTAAGAGCTGTATCTTTATATACTGAAGAGAAGTTTTGACTAAATAAGTCAACAGTTTCTTGACCATTATCAGCTGTCTTATGGTTAAATGATGTTGTGTTTGGTAAACCAGATAATTTTTTAATATTATGAATAAGAGACTAAAATTTCTTAGGCTGGGATTTAAAATATTTTTGTATATTAATTAAGTATTGGGAGTGATCAAATCTACTTAAGGTTTTGCATTGAGCAAGTGTGGAAGAAAATTGTTGGTAATCATCGTGTGAGTTAGATAACTTAAATATTGAATGTTGGTATTTTTTTAATTTGATTAGATTTATTAAGTACTATATAAGATATATTAGTACTTACTTCTTTTACAAGAAGACCACGTTTTTCATCAGCTTTGCAAACAGCATTCATACGATTGCAACGGAAAAAACCGCCAGTAGCTGAACCATGTTTTTTCCAGCTTTCTTGACATATCCAACAAAATTCAAACTTACACTATAATAAAAAAAAATCATTAATATACATTGTTTAACACCGGCTGCCGGCGGTCACACGATATGCATCATCGATACGCCCCAAGTATATTTTTCAGTGTCATTCCAAATTTGTATATTATACTATGTATTTGAAAAAAGTTTAAAAATATAAAAAGGTTTTTAAAAATATATTTATTACATCAAAAATTTTAATGATTCTACCAAACGTTGCTTTTTTTGGTGCATTATTGTAGAGCCATGGAAAAGTTAATAATATAAAACCATAATCATTTACAGCCGCCGGCGGTCATGTGACGTGGTAGTAATGATCAACTGTGGCGGCCGGTGGTCACAAAAGCATAACATTTGGCCGGCGGCCGCATGGAGATTAATGTGTTAATAGTAATATTCAATTCTAACATGTTGAGATAAATTGAGGTCAATTTAAAAATTTATTATTTTTATATGTATACTTCGTTAAGAGTTTTGGACGACAAATTGGTCATGTTCTTAAGGTGTATGGAATATAAAAGTAACTTTTTATTAAAATCTAAAATAGTGTACCTACCTTAAATAAAAATTGAATATTTGTTTTATATTCAGTAAAATTTATAAGTGAGGAATAAAGAAATTTACCTTTGAACATTTCATATGATTACAGCCTTCATTCTTCTGTATAGGCGAGTTGCAATTTGGACAGGGTTTTGAATTTGTGACCAACCACAAACTATTAGCTGCTTCTTCATACTCTGCGGTTGTCTCTCGTATTTTATCTGGTTTAACTTCCGATATTTTAGTCATCCACTGAGACCATTGTTGACAACTGCATGGAGTATGAGCATCTCCCATACATTCCCTATTGAATAATAAATACATAGCACAATACAAACTAATTATTTAAAATAAAATCAAAAGTTTAATTATTACTAATAGAAGCTTTCAAAACATACCAACAAAAATAATGGCCTCTTCCACAGTCAACTGAACGTGCAATTTTAGAATTAGTCTTTGGTTTTCTACTGATTGGTAGGCGAACAGCAAGTCCACAGTTTGGAACAGGACACCATTTAATGGAACGGTTACTTTCAACAAAAGACTAAAACACATTTAGAGTTAAATGTTATAAATTAAAATAATTATTATGTATTTCTATAGACCCTATTTACTTCAATATTAAGATCAAAATATCTCCGAGCCATTTCAGGACTAACAACATTTTCAATAAGTTCAGTTGGAACTAAAATATGGCAGTGTAAAGCTGGGCAACAGATGTTGCTAGAGTCTTTTCTTTTAATTTTATATGTTAAGTATTGTTTCCAACATGAATTACAAAACTTATGTTCACAACACAATTTAATTGAACAATCAGATAATGGCAGTTCATTCAAACAAATATCACACTGAAAAAATACATAATTATTTTTAAATAATTAAAATATTAACTAACTATTATAGCATTTAAAGGAAATAGGTTTCTCATTCTCAGTAAATTTTAAAATGCATAACTTTATATAATTTACATAGTACACTGAGCATTGTAAGTCGGGAGTGGGTACCACGTTCAAATAGTTACGTGTTTAAAGGTCATATAATATTTGAATCATAATATATTAACTGAACTAAGCCAAACAAAAATCATCTATATACATATAGGTTATTTTTCAGAGAGGAAGTTCATAAAAAAATTTACTTGAATTAGTTAAGTTAGGTCAATATGACAATATAATGAACATTCAATTATAAACTTATATAGTTATATTATGTTAATAGCAAATAACAAATAACAAATAAATGAAACTACAAATTTAGAGTTTTCTATTAATATTTAATACTGACATAATTTAGCTCAAAAAGTAAATTATTTTTTTTTTAACTACCACTATAGTCGGGCCACTCTAAGAGCGCTGCTACTCCTTTGCGCATCCAACTGATTGAGTATTTCTCCCACTCTACCACCTAGTGGCCGCAGCAAATACACGGGAATGCGTGAGAATGGACAAATTCCCAGAAGCGCTCTTACGATGGCCCGAGTATAGGGTCACACAGTGGTTTATAATTTTTTTTAAATAAAAGCTAAATATTTTATTAAAATAATTCATCCTACTATTTCTTTATTTTTATTAGACACTTAGGCGGCTAGTTTGTGAGCAGCACAGGAGCTATACAACAGGCTTATAGTTTGATGCAGCATGAGTATTGCCTGACTGCCGCCTTTTAGTTTATCAATTTATAAATTTAGTGTGGGAATTTCTATAGAAACGGTTTATAGTACAGTCGTTACTATCTATAACAATGCCAGTCGTTGTGACATATGGAGTATAATAACGTTAATTTCAAAATTATGTTTATTTATATTATGTACAACATCAAATTTGGTTATAACGATGTATTTTTTATGGTCCCCTGACCATCGTTATAGATGATACTGATTGTATTTATCTGATTATTAAAAATACACATTATGTATTTATAATAAAATATGATGATAATAAATAATAATTTAATAATTAATAACCTGCAACTAATTTTACTAGTCACTAAATTTAAATACATTTTAAATTCATATAACTTACAATAGTTTGATCATTAACATTAAGTTGAGCTTCTTCATTTAAATTTGTCTGTTGTAATAACCCATTCAAATAAAATTTTTTGGTTGACTGCACGGACATGGGTACCTGTACACCAGCAATTTGACAACACTTGTCTGGGTCACGAACCCATCGTTCAAGTAAAATCTCTCTAGACCATTCTACAACATTAAAGAAATATTTAAGTGAGGCAGATATGATGTTTTTAGTTAGAGATAATGATAATTTTACCATTATTCCTAAGCAAAGCTTCAGCAGTAAATAATGGCAAATTCAACATATCAGCTGTTTCTACCAATAGCTGATCTTTTGCTTCTTGTAAGTCTTGTGTGCGCAATCCAGCATATGTTTCCTCCTCTCCAAAATCATAATCATCCACAACAGTGAAAATATCTTTCAGGTCTTCACCCTTATTAAAAATATGTAACAGATTTAAATATAAGATTACTCTTATTTTATATTGTCGGATTTTTGGATGCTACCTTAAATATTTTAATCATTGTTAGGTATAAGCATATTGCAAAACACTTACAAAAACCATTCGAGACTCTAATTTACGAGCTAAGGTCTCATTTCCATTTTTCACAGCCAAATCACAAGCAGTCTCTTTTTGGTTATTAGTCTTGAATATTGGGGCTCCACCGTGTGAAAGCATTAAATCAACACAGTACTGTAAACCTGAAGCCGCTGCAAGATGAAGTGCAGTGTTTCCATCCTATTAAGTTATAATTAATTTTAATATATTTTGAGATTATTATATTTATTTTTGGTTAAATTACATTATTTTGAACACTCAGTCGTATTTTCTCTCTCCTTCCATCTGATAATTCTACTCCTTGCCAGTTTAATAATATTGTTACACAGGCAGCACGGCGTTCTTGTGCAGAGTAAGGGCTTTGAGGAGAAAGAGAACAAACTGCATGAAGTGCTGTTTCATTAGAGTTATTTTTTTTATTTGGATTTCCATTATGTTCATTTAAGAAAGCCCTATAATTCATAAATAAATATTTATTATTAGATTAACAATAATTAAATGAATAGAGCAATAATTTACCTAAGTAAGTGTTTCATTCCATGTTTTGCTGCATAATATAAAAGAGTATTATGATTATGACTATCTCCATAGCTCCAATTGGGGTCTAGAGCTTTAAGTTCCGGAGAGTTTGAATACAACTACAAAATCAAAATAATTTGAAATGTTATGGGAGTTTACAAGTATTTTGTTTATTAAAATGTTTAATATTTACCCGCATAGCAGCGTATTCATCCCCTCGCTGTAGATGTTTTTTGAATTTGGTAGACGTACCACCCATTTTGATTTTTTTATAGAATATACCATATCTATCTGCTTTCAATTATCCATGCTGTTTTTTTTTTTAATATTAAATTTGTTATGATTCTCATTTTTAATGGCAATACTAAAATTATAAAATCATTATTAATTATTATATTTTTATTACTGAAGTACAATATTTATAAACATTGGCCAATAACTAATAATATTATTGAATAAGTTTACTTTATATAATCAGTATTACTGTTTTTTTATTAAAACGCAATTGTGAATCATGTAAGAGAATAAAAATGTAGATAACCTATTTTTATAATGTATATGTGTATATGTAAATAATAATAATAATTTATAGGCTTTAGAATAATAGTATGCTGTTAACGGTAGTGTAACTATATTATCTAATTAATAATTAGCCTATTCATTTAAACTCAACACAATTATTATAAAAATACAGTATAATATGATAAAAATAAATTGCTTGTTTTATTTTAGACAAAATTATTATAAAATATATAAAAATATAAAATACGAGTAGTAATTGAACACTGAAATATACAAGTCAATAATTAAAACAAATTAGTTTTATGCATTTATAAAATTAATAAATATTAATAAATAATAACATTGTACTCAAACTAATCTTACAAAGAGTCAACAATATTAGTAAATAAAAAAAAATACTCGTTAATACTATTGTTTATATTACACATTAATACACACTGCTGTCTTCATATTATCTTTTGTAAACCATATAGTATGCAATTTAAAAATTGTTTCTAAAGGTAGAATACATTTTATAATTTGCTTACTAATCTAATAAAGTATTTTGTACTTAGAATTGTGTTAATTTAAAATGCATATTTAACCCCAAAAAAATATGTCAGATTTTTGCAAAACTAAAATAAAATAATTTTCTCCAAATATTTTATTACCTACTATTTATTTATTTATTAAATCTGAAAATTTGATTTATTCAAGTAGGTATACAAAAGTAAATTTTTATGTTTTGTTAAAAAATTAATTATTTTAAAATAATTACTTCACATTGAGTAAAAAATACTAATAAATTGGCTTTCCAATATATTAAAAGTATTAAAAAACAAAATTTCATAGATGATGTATAAATATAATGTATGGACAATATTATTGTATAATATACTAAATTCTACAAAATCTTCAGAGTAGGCAATATATAAAAATAAAGAATAAAAGGTAACGAAACAAAGATCATGTTTTTTTAATGTATAATCTCATTATAATATTATTTAATTCTTATAAGGAACTACAAACAAAAACATTTTAACCATCAAAAATTACAAACTCTCATGTCATTTTACCTTTTTACCATACATTTAACCATATTAACTATTGACTCGGATTGTAAGTATTCTTTTATAAATAAAAAAAATATAACCACAAAGGTACTAAGTAATACATTTTCAAAATATATATAATAAATATATAGGTATATTCTCTGAAAAATTCCATAAATTAGTGTTTATATTATGTTAACATAAACAAACTGTAACTTTAGTAAATAAAAGGATTAATCTACTCAAATACCTATTGTTATCTTTCAATGTTACAAAATTATATGTTTCTCATGTAACATGTTTCAGCCTAACAAACAAGCTATAAAATAACTCTACATGTATCAGAGAAAATATGAATATTGAGCATACAAGTAAAATTGTTTAGAAAAATATATTATGTTAATGAAGCGTATAAAAGGAAAGTACAATAAAAAACAATGCTTGACATTGCAATTTCTATTAGTTCCTAAATATCCATTATGATTTGGTAGGTGTGCAGTATACTATATAACATCTGTGGTTTTCATGGTTTAATAAACATTGAATCTAAGGCATACTGAGAAATTTCCTTTTTAAATTTAACTACATTTTAACTATAGATTTTAGTAATCGAGTACTTAGCATTTAGATAGGATCTATTATGATGGACATTAAAGAGGTAAATATTACAAACTATAATTTATTTAATTTTATTGAACAAAAATATCTGATACAACATACATTACTATAAGTTTTTTTTAAAGAAAATTCCCTTTTTTACTAATGTCAATTAGCATCAATAAAAATAATTTCAAGCTTACAAATTACTACTAAAAAAGTATAAAATGATAAATTATATTTTTATATTTTGTTACAGGTTTTGTTCTTTATTATTTTAATTGTATCAATCACAAAAAGTTTTGGGGAAAATGATTATAAACCAACCCAAAGCATCGAAGACACAGAAGATGAGCCAATTTATAGCAATCATAAATACTTTGATGAAGATTCAATGGGTTCTATTCAAAAATGTAATATATCTATAATTACAATAATATTATAATTATTTATATATTAAGATGTTTTCTGATTTCTGACGCTAATAGACTAATTGGCTTACTAAGGATCGTCTAGCAATGTAGTTGAAGGTATTTGTTGTCAAATATACTTTTAAAATAAATTGTTTACTCTTTTGTACATGCAGCTGAAAATTATTTGATCATTGGTTTGTATGGTTCAATAGACATTTTTAAATATATACAGTCGGACCTGGTTAACTCAAAGTTGAAGGGACCGGTCAAAAAGTTCCAAGTTATCCAAGCATAATACAATAATAGGAAATTCTTGGAACCAGGAAAAAGTTTGAGATATTTACGATTTTAAGTTAACCAAGTTTGACTGTATTTAAAAGCTGTTTGTAAGTATGATTATAAATTATAACTTATAAGTGAGAACCATAAAAAAAATAGTGTTAAAACATGTTAAAAAAAAAAAATATGTATCGATTCTAGATTCAGAGAAAAATATTCTTTATTTTTTCTTTATTTGGTCTGTTAAATTGTTTTATGAATCAAGGTTTAGAAATAGTATACATTATTATTAAATATTAAGTACCATTTTCAAAAGTTTCATTAAACTTTAAATTAAAATAATCTGTAGGAATGTGATGGGTTAAATTGTATACATAAAAAAAATAGGTTGTCTTGTGTTAACACATTAGTAAAAATTAGAAAAGTATTTGTTCAGTTTGAATATAAATGTTTAAAAGGATGTCAGCGCACTACCGTATTTGTTTTCTCTCTCTGGCCCCTGCGCAACATAGCCAAAAAGCATTTACGCCGAATCATTTTTTTTTTTAGGTTTTTAAGTTTTCTTGGAGTAGGTATAATATTTTTGATGGTATGACATACCTCTCAATTTGTCTAAATATTGTCTGAAAACCATTGAAATATCATTTAAATGTACAACATTTTTTTGTTTATTTTGAAAGTCAAATTATATTATCCTCTATAATTTTTGTAATAGTTAATTTTACTCCAATATCACTCAAACCTCATAACATTTTAAACGAAAGCCTAAATTTTTTTTTTTGTTGCCCGTGGGTCTGAGAGAGAAAACAAAGATTACGCTGACATCCTCTTATTACAAAACTATAGGTATATATATCTAAGACTGAGGATGCAGTAATTTTTTAACACTGCATACATAGTAGAATAAAATAGTTTATGCCACCACTTATAGTATAAAGTATGTACCTACCAACTACTTATGCATGTATAAAATGTGCAACTAAATTTATTAAAATATTATTCAATATAATTAAATTTAAAATATTAAAAATTCAATTTTGTACCTATATTAGTGATGTCTTACTCACACAACCCCAATAATATAATATTTCTATATACCTATGCTAATTAAGCATCTTTTTTGTATTGATTTAAAAATAATATTAGTGATTACCTAGTGAATGTGTTTTATTATTTTATTAGACGAACCAGGAAGAGTTCAAATTAAAGTCTACAGGGGACCCGACATAATCGAAAACGATGAATCATATGCAGCACACGGATTTTGGGTCAAACAACCATCGGAAGATTATTAGTGAAGACTATTTACTTTGTATATTAATTTTAATGTGAATATAGTATTTATTTAAACCTTTTTCTTTTATATTTGCATTAATAAATGTACACGATCGGTGGTAAATGTTCAAAGTAAAGAGTTTGTGATCCAATTACTGAATCACCGTACCTAACTAAAATGTTTATTACACAAACGTAGCAATTATTAGGTAGTATTTATTTCAGTTAAGGTGTCCATAGGCTGGGTATAATAAGTTCATATTTAAATACATTTATCTAGCATAATATACTCACAATAAACTCGAAACTGAGAGTTTATATTATAATGACAGGGTTATTATATTGGACTGAGTAGTTAATAATATATTGAAAACTTGACTATGCATTTTCGTACGATGGAGGCGAAAGTATGATACGTGTGTCGTCGAGTTTTTGTCTTCATTTTGCTTGTTTCCGTTCCCGCGGAACAACGAGACGATTAGTTTTGAGACATATTTTTGCTACTCCGCGTACCAACTACCGACCACTGTCTACTGTCTAGTGTCTAGTGACTATTATAGTCTGTCTACTGAATTCAGACATTACACGTTCAGTTACGACTTTCCAGAATCGGTATTCTGAACAACAACTAATGAACAAAATATTATATTATAATATTATTACCAGAACCCGTAATAAAACATAATAAATAATAATACACTTTATCAAAACAAAAACAAGAGATTGCGCCCGCGCGAAAATCCCCCTGGAACAATAGATACTTCATTGTCGATAATTTTACAATGATATTTTTTATACCTATTGGCTATTATTATTTATTTATACCCATATTCATATAGGTATTTTAATAAAATATACAAATTTAATCATATTATAATACATTTTGTTAGGTATGTCCAAATTATGTCATAGAAATAAATAAAAAATATTATTATATTTTATCTACGAGTTTCTAATCTTTTAGTCCGTGATATATGTTCTGTGATAAAAGATAATACTAATAAGATAAGGGTGCTTTACCACAAATAATAAACATTAAACTTATTGAGCACTACTAGGTATAGCATAACTAATAAGTATAGTGTTGAACGTAGTAAAGGAATGACTAAAATAATAGAATCATTAAAGTTTAATCTTTTCTGTGCACAGATTATGGAGAAGTCATGTTATAATTAGCTTATTATTAATTTTATCATGGGAGAAGTAATAATCATTAGTCGCTAAAAAGTAAATAATATAGGTACTTCCCAACTTTAAACTTTTTTTTTCGACTTTTTTGATTCATAATCCTAGTCATAGCACAAAAATAATCCGCTTGCATTAGCTTATGTACTTACAGATATTACAAGTGTATTTTTATTTCTGATCGATTATGGCGTTGTGCGTAGCGGTAGTTAGCAAAGAGGTAAGCAAAATGATAATTGATGCATCACAGATCTTATGATTTTTTAAATTACATAGTTGATTTCTTTCTACAAGGTTTGAGAAAATTTAATACTTTATTGATTACATAATATCTATCTTATTCTAGAACAAAATACCTTGGATAGGTTAAATAAAAAATTTAAAACTAGTATCAATAATTAATTTCAAAATATAATCATGACATAGTTAATGAGACACTGATATAAAATATATTATGTTTCATTTCAGAATGCTCCAAAATATGTAACTTCATTAAACCCTGAAGACGAACTACAAATTCAATATGAAATACATTCATCAATTGACTTTGTGGAAGAAAAGTTGAAAACTGGTAAAAAGGACATGCGAGATCTGTACTTAGGACTATTGTACTCTACAGAAGATCATAAAGTGTATCCTTTACTTTGTCAAATTTTCTGTCAAAAGAAACATAGTTATTAATCATTTAAAATTGTTTTTCCCAATTTAAAGTGCTGAATAGGTATAAAAATGTTTGAAAATGTTATATCTTTATTCACACCAAAACTTAAAACAACCATTTTTTTTTTTAATATGTTGGATCAATTCAATTTTAATTTTATTGTAATTATGTAATTTAAGATATTA
Source organism: Macrosiphum euphorbiae (assembly GCA_949089665.1). Classification (NCBI taxonomy): domain Eukaryota; kingdom Metazoa; phylum Arthropoda; class Insecta; order Hemiptera; family Aphididae; genus Macrosiphum; species Macrosiphum euphorbiae. Next base: position 18,034,632 of record CARXXK010000001.1, on the reverse strand, counting down.
TACTTACATAACTTATTTTTTTTTAAAGAAAACATTGCCATTGACTTGTAAATATAGGAGTAGGTACATTATTATTAACCCACCTCCTTTCAGGGGAATTGATTTTTTTTTAAATTTTACTTAATATACTATAAATAATATTAAAAAAGAATAAAATATATTATGGTACATCTTCCAGTGTAAAAAAACAACAACTTTTTCAAATACTTTCAGGTTTAGCCTTTTGAACAGACTTCAAAAAAAAAAAATAGACATATAATACAGGTTCTAAACTATATTTTTATCAAAGGCATAATATTGGCATACAAATTATTTTTACTATACTAATGTGTAATTAAAATAATCTATTAGAATCATTTTTTTTTTTAAATAGGTATATCAGAAAATGTCACTGTTAATTTAAGTTGGGTATCCAAAAATCCAAATTTTTTTTATAGAATAAATTTTATTTTTCAAAATATATAAACACTAAATAAATTTTTTGTGTATTCTCATTGTCAATTTTCTTTAACAATTAATCATTAGATATGGATATGTAACAAATACTAAAGTAAAATTTTTTGTTGTGATAGATTCTAGCAACTTGTTACTAAGAGATAATGAAATACGTTTTGTGAGTTAAGGATATTTTTCTAGATTATTTAATATTTTATTCTATTAAATGATTACAAAATGTTAATGCATTATTTATTAATACTATAAACATGTGATTTTCAGATGTTCCGAAAATTGCATACAGCTTATACCGATCTAATGTGTAATCCGTTTTATATACCTGGAGATTATATTACATCTGAGTAAGTATTTCCAAAAATATAATATTACACTGAATGATCCAAGCTTTTTAAAAATATTTTTTTACAACCATTCTGAAAAGTGAACCAACATTTTGTGGAGTATCTCACCTCTATACCATTTTACTCTACTCATCTAAACTTCAAACAATTATAAATTATAACCAATTAAAACCAAACACATTAAAAATTTGATTTTCATACAAGAAACTTGTCAGAAAAATTTCCTGATTGGGAAAATGAAATGAAAAGGTATGTCATTCTAAAAATTGAGAAACTAAAAAAAATTACAACTATAAAAGTAATAAAATTATAAAAAATTTAATTGTTTGAAAAAAAATTTGGATTGTAATGATTTAAACTTTTATTTTTGTGATAAATTTCAATTAGTTCAATGAAAAAAAATTTTAAAAAATGATAATATCGTTTTTAGTTACTAAATTATTGTACATGACAATTGAAATATTCTTTCCATAATATTGTATATTGTAATGATTCAGTTTGGATTTTTAACTTGTTTTCATGAAAAATGTATATTGGAAATTCATGCTTAATATATGTGTAAAGCAAACTAAATAATTTTAAATCTTTTTTACAGGAATTTCAACAAAGTTGCTAGAGGTATCTTAACTGGAAATTCATAAGTAGATAATTAATGTAATAATTATATAATGAAAATTGTTGGTGAAAATGATTACAATTTATATTATACGCAACTTCGTTTTATTATTTTTTGTGTTTTATAAAGATTAAAGATGTATTTTATAGTTTTTAATATAATTTTATTTAATTGTTTTATGATTATACTCAAATACATTTCAAAATAAAAATATTTTCAAAATAAAATGATTCTGTTAAGTGTTAACTTACTAGTACCTATAATTTATAATATGTAATATTCTAATAACCTAAGACTTGAAAAATTAGTTTTAAGAAAAAAAAATTAGGTGCATATTAAAATCACAAAACTTTCAAAATGTTCGTTTTTTTTTCTAGAACTGATAATGTATTCATTATGCGATGTGTTTTTTTTTGTGTACATCTAGGTATATGTACATGTTCATGTATACATGATTTATAGACTTGTGGTAGAAAAAGTATGTCATTGATTTTCAACTTCAATATAATTCCTGTGGGAAAATGAAGCTAGTTTGAACTTACTTTTAGAAGGTCAAAATGAAAAATTCCTAATAATATTTAAATTAATTGAGGGAACAAAAAAAAAATCCTTTTTTGTAGGTAGTAACTCTAAAACTTAACATTCCTTTACATTTTCACCAAATGTTTAAACAACCATTTTTCGTACAAGAAAATAACAAGTTGACTTTAAACTATTTATAACTGACCATTGAAATTTTATTTTTATATTTCTATAAAAAGTGTTTACCTAGGGAAAAAATATGAAAGATTAATACAAGGTTTCTTAATTAACATTTCACAAAATGTATAGAAATTTTAAATTGTTATTATGGTTTTTTATAAAAATATTGTTGAAAAAAATTTTTGTTGGGTCAAATAGCTCGAAAATAGATTTCTCATATTAAGTCATTTTAATTAGAAATAAAAAACATTTACCTAACATATTATATACATTTTTTTATACCCATTTAAACTTTAAAGTTTATATATTAATAAAATTCATCAGAATCCAAAAATGTGAAAATTATTTTGTAGTCGAAATAATATATTACCTGCATATATTTTAATTTTTAATGTTCTAGTCAATGAAATTTAAAAAATGTTTTGATTACATTTGAACTACCTATTAATAGAAATTTGACATTTTCTAGTTTTTTAAGTTTTACTTTCTTGATTTTTAATCAAGGAAGTATGGTAATTGAAATGAAAAAAATCTGAATTTTGAAAACTTCAAGAATTTGTGCTAAATATTAAAATAGTATAAATGTAACTCAGTAATAATGAGTAGGTAGGTAATTTAGCTAGCTTTAATATAAGATATTAATGAGAGATATCCGATAGCACACCCAAGCGGTATAACAATTTGAATCCATAAAAACATCGGCATGAACAGTCCAAAAATTTCTAATTTTTAACTTTACTCCTAAACTATGATAGGTAGAAAGTTGGTTAATAGCTCATTAAAAAGGGATTACCAAATAGACACAAAATGTTGAATTAAAAATTTAAAAAAAAAATATATTTAATTTTTCACAGTTATAAAAAGAGTTATTTTTTTTGATAGATTTTCATTGAGCTAGGAAGAACTCTGAAACTGGATAACGGATTTTGTTATTTGGGTTCTTGTTAGATTCACATTAGCTAGGAGAAGTGCATTGAAGATTTTCAGAACTTTATCTTCAATTCTTTATTCACTTCAAAGGTTTATACTTTATACTTTATTTTAAAAACATCATATGACACATTTCTTAAATATTTTTGATACTTGATAGCTCATATAGAAGTAGCTTTACTGGACTATACAAAATTATGAATAAAAATACATACATTTTTTATTTTATTTTATTTACCCATTTAACATTTCATTAAGTGCTAATTTTTACTAAATTCTGTACTCTAAAATTGTTTTGTGCTCATTTTTTCTAAATTCGGTAAAGGTAAATTATTACAGTTAAATATTTTGGTTGAACTAGTTTTACTTATTGTAACTAGGTAGTATTAATTGGGTACTATCATAGCCGTCTCAAGGGGGGGGGGGAAATGGGGCAAGTGCCTTAGGGCTTCTAAAATATTATAAATTTAGGGGGCGTAATAAAAATGAATGATAAAAAGAAAAATTTGATGTTTTTATTTTAGGTATTATTTTTCTTTTTATGCTAAACCGTCAATTGGGGGGGAGGCTGGGGCATTTGTCCCAGTCTAGTATTTACATCAACCTTAAGTCAACACATTTACCACCCCCCCTCCGGCCCTCCCCCCAGTCGTTCAATGTTTTCAATTAAATAACGAATAACCATTGAGTATTGACGATAAAGATAGGTAATACAGTAAATTTATATAGGTAAACAAAACAATACGAGTATTGATTATTTAACTGACTTAATACAATTTACAATGTTTACACGCCACGCAGAAACGATTTATAATAAAATCTACTAATTTGTGAAATATTGGGCAGGTACCCAGTATAATGTAGGTACCCAGAATAATGAAATCGGTGTCAACTTCGAAAAAATCATAGAAACAAAATAAATATATGATTCCAATAAAAATAATAAAAAAATAAGTAGAAACCTTTAATTAATAAGTATTAAACATATTTAAGTTATGTTGTTAATTATTATAAACTAAAAATCAGGGCTTTGCACCAGAATTAACCCGAACACCTAACACCCCTAAACACCCTTAAAAATTCAAACACCCGAAACCCATATAAGTTATATAACCCGAATGATTCTATTTTCAAAACACTCGTATTAACCAAAACCCGAATAAATCATTCGGGTTAACCCGAAACCCGAATAATTTCATTTTTACAAACTCTTCATGTGATATATCATTTTATATGTATTTCCTGTGGCGAGTTCGATTCTTTAGTTAGTTGTAATTCAATAATCATTTTCTTAAAAATAAAATCCAATGAAATCCTTATTTGATTCTGATTAAAGACCTAATCGCCTAATACTAAATTATTTATTTTACCTAATATAGATTTATTACTTTATTTGTATATAAAATAAATCCAAATATAGCCTATAGTAATATAAAATAATACATATTTTAGACATAGTTTCAACAGAACTGAATAACGTATTGACAGTCGTGACCAAAATATCAAATACTAATAATTAATAATACTTTGTATTATTTGCCACAAACCTCCCAAGCGGTATTATTATACATTTATATTTTATACCTAAACTATTTTTAACGAATATCATAAATTCATAATTCGAGGCTATATTTATTATTTACCAGTTTTCCGGAATTATTTTGTTTCTCTACGACTCAACGCCCCTATGGCTTAACTATTTTAAACATTTTATTATATCCGTCGACTTCGCTAGTACACATACGACGAACCTATCGCGCAGTCAATATTGTCAATTTTTGTTGCTGACTGCTGTTATTATTAATTCATCGTAACATTTGTAAGTATATTATATTATATTTTAATTTATTTTATATTACCTAATAGTTATAATATAATAATATTATTCATGATAGAACTATAAGAAAGCCTATTTAAATTTCAAGTCATCATAAAATAATCAATATTGGGGACAATTTGCTATGTCGTGCGTGTATAAGACGGAGACAACAAATGTAATCTCTTAATATTATTATATTCCTGTTTGCATAATTGTAATAACTACGGAGAGCGGTAGTCAATTAAACATACTTCCTGAAGTTCGATTGTAATTTCGAAAAAATCGTTGAATTTATACTAGACTATGTGTCTCTTTAGGAATAAACTTTTTTGATTTAAAATCAAATGTGCGTAAAATAAATGTAATACATTTAGCCATTTAGGTATTTCATGGGATTTAAAAAAAGAAATCTTAATTTTAAGGCAGTTAAAAATTGAAAATTTTCAAATCGACTTCCTGAAAAGCATAGAAAGTTGGATAAAATATTGTAACCGGACATTCCGAAGTACGTATAATAATTTACCATCGCTTATCAGTTATCGGTCTAAAATGTATGTAAAATGTGATCCCCTTAAATAATAGACGCCTAATTTAATATTATTATAATAATAATATTTGTAATTTGTATTATTATTATTTGTATTGAATATTGTAAGACTTGAACGATCCGAGTATAAGTACCAGGGAAGTATGCTGTGGAGGCGTTGAACGAGTATAATAATTTTTTGTACAGCTATGCCGCCGCCGCCGACATCTTCGAAAAGAACGGTGAAATAGTATAAACCATGCGACCCTGGTACCACAGAGTCGGAATTTGGCAATGATTTATACTGTATTCTATTCTTTTTTTGGTGTTTGATTTTGTTGTCGTGAACATAAATATGGCGTAAAAACACGGTTTCGTACTTCAAGTAAGTAACGAGGCTCATTCAAGTGGTTTAAAGTAAAAATAACTATTATACAAATTGTAGAGTAGCACTTCGTAAGAAGTACGATTTTCGATGTTTTCAATTAATTCAATAGTTAAAAATTAATCGAAAAAATAGTTTTTTTTTTGTCATATTTGTTTTATTTGTACAATCTGTATAAAAATAATTACAATAAACAAAATGGAGGGATAATACAATATAGGTCATGGTTGGCTTGATGAAGAAGCTATTCATTAATAGCACTTCATGACGGGATGGAGGACTAGTCAACTAGTCGACGGTACCAGCTACGCTTTAAACGTCGGCCAGGGTCACCCGGGGTTGTTCGAGAAGAATTGATTTGGATGAGAGGGTTTCGGTGATTTGAAAGTTTAAGGTGGAAACGTTTATATAGGGTTTTGGCGAGGTTTTTTATTGTCGGAATGAGGAGGTCCCTGTGGAGGGTATCATTTGATACATAAAAGGGAGCTTTAGTTATCTGCCTGAGGCATTTATATTGAAATGTTTGGATTCGGTTTATGTTTGAATCTTTGGCTGCTCCCCAGAGTTGAATTCCGTAGGACCAGATAGGTTTGAGGAGTACTTTGTACATAAGGATTTTATTATGTAGTGAGAGATGTTTGGATGACAGGAGGAGGCGAAGTTGTCTTTGACGATTATTTAGTACAAGTCGTTTGTTACGTATGTGGGTAGCCCACGTGAGTCGGCGATCTAGGTATAAACCTAGGTAACGGAAATTTTGAACCGTCGGGAGAGGTTGGTTGTTAAGTGTGATAGAGGAGCAGCTTATTGGTCTGAGAGTGAATGTGCAGTGGATGGATTTGGATTCTTTGAGTTTGAACCCCCATTCTTTGTACCATGTCGAGAGGATGTCGAGGTGGGTTTGGATTCTACTGGATGCCTCTAGAGGGTCATGGTGGAGATCCAGGATGGCTTTATCATCGGCGAAGTCACCAGTGGTGATAAGGTTGGTAGTGGGTTGGTCTGATGTGTACAGGTTGAATAAAAGAGGTGCCACTGCAGCTCCTTGCGGTACTCCATCTTTAATTGATGATATGCCAGATAAAACTGAGCCATATCGTACGGACAAATGCCTGTCTTCTACTTAGGACATTAGGACTTGAAGATTAAGTAGAAGCTGGGAGGAAATATTGACTTTAATTTTGTAGAGGAGGCCGTGATGCCATACCTTGTCAAACGCTTGCGCTACGTCTAAGAAGGCGCCTGTGCAGATTAGTTTCTTTTAAAGTGAATAGGACATTTTGTCAACTTTGCAATGAACCTGGTATATGGTGGAATGGTTATTACGAAATCCGAATTGATTGTCTGGGAGGTTTGTGTCAATTATTGGAAGTAGGCGTTTGAGTGTCAGTTTTTCAAATACTTTGGAGAAGAAAGGTAGAAGGCTTATTGGTCTATACGAGCTGGGAAAGTCAGCTTGTTTCCCGGGTTTGAGTATCATAATTATGATCGAGAATTTCCAAAGCAGAGGAAAGTATGAGAGTCTGAGCATGGAGTTGTAAATGTGCGTGAGTGATAAGATGGCTTTTCTGGGAAGTTGGGAGGTGACTTCTGATGTAATGAGGTCGTAACCTGGGGTTTTATGACACGCAGATTTATTGATTATAAACTTGACTTCACTGGGTCTGATGTGTTTTGGTGGAAGGGTCAGAGGTAGTGGACTGGATAGGAAGTGGTCGATTTCAACTATTTTGTCGGGGGGTATGATGTCAATATGTGGCTGGAACGTTGTGTGCAAGTGATGATGAAAAGCATTAGCTTTTTCTAAGTCACTGATAAGCCATGTGCCGTCAGGGTTTCTCAGAAGGGGTACTGGAAGTTGAGAGCGGAAAATTTTCCTAGTGTTTTGCCAAAGAGAATTGTCGGTGGTGGAAAAGGATGCGAGATGGTTTGTTAAGTTATCGAATTTGATTTTAGCTAAGATTCTTTTGAGTTTATTGGTGAGGTGATTAAATAGTCACTTGTCAGAGGGATATTTAGTTCTTGGCCAAACAGCGCGTGCTTTTCTTTTTTCCGATATTAGAGTTCTGACAAAATGTGGAAGATCAGAGGTGGGTTTATTGAGTGGGTTAGGAATAGCGGAGGAGGACCATGCTGCTTGTTGAATTGACGTTGTCAGGGTGTGAACAGCATCGTCTATGTCTTGAGGTGATTTAAGTCTAGTTTTGAGATCTATACGGTTAACGAGTTGGGTTCTGAAGGCTTCCCAGTCCATACGACCTTGAGTGAGACTGGGTTTGTTTGGCTTTTTAGAGGCAGCGGTGTCCATGTAAAAAAAACTTGTGATATTATTGTACGTTATTACCACGTTGTGATATTGGACGATTGAAATACGATAGCAAAAATCGGGTTCCTCACGAAAATTCTCCTCTACAATTTTTACAATAGGTATTTATACTGTAAACCCCTTCAATAAACTGTTTTTATATCTTAGTCCGTGATGTCTATGTAATAGCTTTGTTTATTTTAAAATCTTGGTGTTAACACCATAGTGTACTGTGTACAAGTGTTTCAACATACTTTTTCAACTGCGAATGCTAGTGTCACCCAAGGTTTATAGATTATACTCTATAATTAATCTATAAACCATGACAAATTAAATTAAATTTGTCATGCTATTAACCTTGAGTGTCACCATAGATAAATAATAATTTATTATCTAAGAGTGTCACCGAGTGTCGACTGTCGAGCACGGCTATAGATACTATTTATAGCCGTGCTGTCGAGTGATGTACTCACCGAGTGATAAGGAATTTTCAAGATTTTGTTGTTTTTACTTTATAAACATGGTCTTTTCTTATCACAAATATGTACAAGAGTTCCATCGAATAATCTATGGTTAGCCCCCTTATTCACTATTCAGAGCGACTCCTACATATTTTGCTTTCTATATCGCCAATTGTTTTTAAAATATTCATATTATTTACACTATTCGTTATCAAGTTTAATAAATAAAACAAGCAAAATGACTTTATTTATTATACCTCTAAAATTCAAACCAGTTGTATTTAACCTATTATATTCTACTATAATCTTCTATAATCTTCTCAATAAATTAATTTGCATATAATAATTTCCTTAGTTCAATTTGGTTTAATTATATTGTAATAAAATACATACGGATTAGGTACATACATTTAATAAATTTCTAAAAATTAAAAATCAAGAAAGTTTACATGCCGATCTCTAACTTGACAAGCGTCATTCAAAATGTGTATTTTAATTTGGACAGTAAGACCTCTGTTTAGTGGGTACTTCCAATTTTACATTCTGGGGTTTTCACTTTGCCACCTGTTAAATTATGTGATTTCTAGTGACATTGCCCCCATATAATGCTTCTGGGGATTTTTTTCTGGAGATTTTTTTTCTAAAATGTAGTATCTGAATTTGTATTTGTTGCATATTATATATAAATATAAATAAAACATTGCCCCTTAAAAAAATATGAGCATACTTTTTATTCCTTATGCTATCATGGTCTTGGCATTAATCCTTTATCACTACTTCTATATACTAGTTCGTTATCATTATTAAAACGATTTTCATTTTTTCAATTTTTATAATTTTTCTTTTTAATAATAATTATAATATAATATAAAAATATAAAATACTTAACAGGTAAGTGCTAAGCAGTAGCTAATAAGCACCAAGTTGTAGCTAATAAGCACCAAGCACTATATAATACCAAACTATTTACTTAACTAATGCATACTTCAATATTTAATTTTTTTCACTTATAGTGATGTGCCTGGAACTTAATGATTGGAGTCTTCCGGATCAAATGAAACAATACAATGGACCAAAATCAAGATGACATTAGGACTACAAAACATCTGGTTCACAAAGTTAATAGTAATAGATCTAAATCTGATTTGGATGAGCCGGATGAGCTTCCCAAAGATCTGAGTATTTCCTACTGGGATTTAATAACATTGATCTTAGCTATTGTTAGCCATGTCATTGATGTTTGCATTGACTACAATGTCGCCTATCAGTATTACAGATATGAAAAACTAAATTATTTTGTATTGACAATTATTTTTATACTAGTTCCTTCCGTAATAAACACTTATATGAGTTTAAAAATGTGAGTACAGCGCTTGGGCTAAAAAATAAATGATTTTATTGATTTTTGGTTTTATTTTAAGTTATTCGATTCAAGAAGATGTGCAAAGAATTACCCAAAAATTACTTACAAATCGACTATTATTGCCATTCCTATTGCTACTTCAAATGGCTCCTGTATTTAGGTATGTAATTTTGAGACTTTATAATAATAGATCACTGATTTATTGTTTTATAAAAATTTGTTGAATAGTTATATTTGAACAGAACTTATTTGTAAGTATTTACTATCTACCTTTCTAAGTAAATCGTTTTTGTTATTATAGTTAACAATAGCAATTATCTGTGTGAGATGATAATACCATTAATTTTAAAATATTTTATATGCCTTGTAAATGTTGTAATATAATTGTTTATATGTAGGTATTATGATGTATTGAAATATGCACTAAAGTCTCGTAGTGCTGCTCGTAAAGGAAATTATGGTGATCAGAAGAGCTACTATGCTTTAATGGCTAAAGAAGACTCCTACGTGTCATTGTTGCGAATCTTTGAATGTTTTTTAGAAGCTGTCCCTCAGCAAATATTACAAATATTTATAGTTTTGGCTGAGAAAAAACAGGGTTCTACTTTTCAAAGTAATGTTATTATTTGTAGTTTTAATTTTAAGTAGATACCTATTACCTAGTATTGTCAACGCCGGATAGGCAAGGTATCGGCACACCGAGTTTTAGGATTTCTAACATTTGACTACAGCTACTGTAAGATTTAATAATTTGATTAAAATATATTATCTATTCATTTGTACTAATTTCTCATAATCATATTAAAATAAAATTACACTGAACACTCATAACCAGCCCATATTTCGAGCGACCTACCGAGATTTTCTCGGTATAATATCCGGGCCAGATTGTTGGTAACATTTTTAGATATAAGTCCACACCAAATTTGTAAGATGTTGAAGGTTTAAAACACATATATAACCAGGCTTTACTGAAAATATTTTTTTAATTTATGTATTAATATTATTTTTAAATTTATAAAAAACTATTATTTTTATTTAAAGGTTATTGAAGGCCAGGATTAGGATTTATTTGTATTCAAATAAAAATGATTACCATTTAGTATTAGGTTTTTGTAATACTGTAGTTAGTTACAACTCTTAAGCATTAAATAGTCCTTGTGTAGATATATTTTGGTTGTTGGGATTACAGGAACCTGGAAAGGGTCTCTTGCGTCGGACGAGTTGTGCATTGTCAGTCGTTACCATTGTTTGATTCGGAAAACAAAGTCTTCAACTATGACAGATATTTCCTGTGCACCTCCTCTCGCTAAGGAGGGGAGAGGGTCTGCGCGCTCACTTGATTTAAGTATTTGTGACTTCTTTAGTTCTTCCTATGGAGTTACCTAAAGGAATGTATTTTTAAAAATCAGCCTCACACCTTCACAAATTCGAGAGAATATTTCTTCTATGACTATATTCTTCAAGATGTGCCAAATTACGGCTCAAAACTTCAGAAATCACTTTCATCATTGTTGAGGGCCATCAATCTTTCTGATGTAATTTTCCAAACTTATGTATAAAACGGCATGATATAGCAAATAAAATAAAAAGAACCTCATTTCTGTAAGTTGTGTCATTTTTTAATAGCCTTTCAAAACTGTTTGTTTTGCAGCACCTTGTATTACATTGAATAATATTATTGTATGTTTTTTTTTAATTAAAACTTTTTTATGTAAATTTAATTATTTAAAAATAAATACCCTTAAAAGTAAATTATTTAGCTGTAATTTAATTGTATGCTAAAATATTTAATTATTGGGTAGTGCCTATATATTTGTTGCCTTTGTTTGAAACATCACAGTACACATTTGAATAGTTTTAAGTATTGAATATTTGAATGCATATATCATAATGATTGTAAATACTAGTATAAGTTTATAATAAGTAACTTATGATAAGTAGTAAATTGACCATTATTATAATAATTTATTACTATATATTACTGATTTCAGTTATTCATCAATCTGCATCTATTGCAAGTTCAACCATAGTCATTGCTTGGGCTATGGCTTCATATCATAAAAATGTAAGGATTGCTTATGAAAATCGAAAAAATATCGGAAATACAGGAACAGTGTTACAGTTTTTATGGCACATAATGATTACAGGTATGTTTAACATGTATTTAAGATGTAAAAAGTATATAATAGAATAGTTTTAAACTTATATTCCATATGATTTAAAACATCATAATATTATTTAAATGCATTATGGAAAACATTTTATCTAAATGTATAATAAAACTTCTCTGTGTTACAATTTGTAACACATTTTTATTTTTCAGTGTCTCGAATTTTGTCAATTAGTTTGGCTGCTATAGTGTGGCCACAGTCAACTAGTATTTTTTGTATGGTTCATTGGCTCTTTATGACATTGTGGATTTTCAAATATCAGAATGTAACATTTTGTATGCCATCCAACCAATCTGAGGAAAGTGGAATCATGAGATTTTTTTTTTCAACAATACTCGGTCTTGTGTACATTTTCACTTATTTATCACCCAGTGAAGGCCAAGGAAATTCAAGAAATCGTTACTTAGGGTATTATGGAGTATTCCTAGTGGAAAATGTAGCTGCAGTAACTATTTGGGCTATCACTGGTACGGATCAAAACCATTGGTACTACTATCCGCTGATGATAGGTTCGATAGCACCATTTTTTGTTGGAATTTTATTTATGACAATATATTACAAATTTTTCCATCCTCATACAATCATATCTCTTACTTAAATGGTATTGTTGAACCATATAACTCTAATAATATGAACATGTTTATTGCAGACATTTTTAGGTAAAATTATCATTCAAATCAAATGATCTTATATTTCATATTATATATTTTTAAACATTAAGTTAATGAAAACTATTTTATTATATTATTAAATTGTTTAATTTTATACATATTATAAACATTTATGTAGTAAATTTTTGTAGCCAATTTTACATCGGTGATCTAGAGCCAGTCGGTTTTTGAATCACCACCATTGTATAATGTTTATCTGTAACAAAATAATGGTTATGTACATAACAGTGGCGGAGACGAGGGGTTGAAGGAGTCGAAAGGGCTTTCGCCCCCCCCCCCCTTGGGCTGTCTTTTTAACGTTATTTTCTATTATAATATTTGGCTAAACAAAAAGACAATTTTTGTAAATTCGCCCCCCCCCCATGGGAGACTTCTGGATCCGCTACTGGTACATAATATTATTTATAATCTCATACGCTCATGTAATATCTAAGATGAGTACCTATATTATATATACTTAAACTAAATCGACATAAAGACCAAAAATATTTTTATATACATTTTCTATGACTTAATTATTCTAATAAATTAATTGTTATACATAAGAATTATTATTTTTTAAAAAAGAATTTTTCAAAAATGAATAAATCATATAATTGACAATAATCGTTATACCTATGGTGTAGAATGAAAGATTTTAAGTAGAGTGCGGATTTTTATGCACTAAAAAGTATTGAAATATGCCATATAATATGCAGTAAAAATAATGAAAATATGCAAAAAGTATGCAGTAAGAATCATGAAAATATTCAAGAAATATGCAGTAAAAATCATGAAAATATGCAAAAAAGTATGTAAAGTTGATGTAAAGTCATATTTTGAGTCTTCAGTTTTCTTATGACTAAAACTTTTTAGTATTAACCGATAACCGACTGACACAGCAAGAGCGATATTAAGAGCGAGTTTACGTCGTAATCGATTATTTATTTTATCTTTATATACATTATTTTTAAGTGCCCATAAAATTTAGTTTTAATTTTTCTACTTGACAAAATACTATTTAATGTCTTTTTAAAAAAATTTTGCTTCAATATGCAATAACATTTAAATATGCAGGAATATGTAAAAAAAATTTCACCATTAGTTTCAAATTATGATGTTTCGTGGAGATAACTGATAAAAATCCAAAAATATGAAAAGGATAAAAATATGCGATTGGATAGAAATCCACACTCCAATTATAAGACAATAAGGTTAAACTGATAAAAGTTATCTGGATAGTAGATAAACAGTATTTAGCATATATACCTGCAGGTGTGGATCTAGAATTCTGAAATGAGGGGAGGAGGGACATTTTTCTGAAAAATACAACTATAATTTAAGTACATAGGGGGAGGGAGCTAAAGACCATAGGCGGAGATTAAAAAGGCCTAGGAGGGGCTCTTAAAATCATTATTCGATATTTTGAAGCTTTCCTATATTAATTAAATAGGAATAATTATAAATAGAATTATTTAACTCCACCAAAAAAAAATTATACCTTTATCAAATCACCACTTATACTAAAAACTAGTGATGGGCACTTCCAAATAGTTTGTACTCGAATGTTACTCGGTAGTCAGGTCGTCTATATGAATTATCGAATATTTATTCGGTAGTTTTATTCCAGGACTGAGTAGTAAAACCAATCCAAGAACTATTCGTTAGTTTTATTCATAGGCTGAATAGTAAAAACTAACAAAAAAATAACTTTGAATAATCAAATATAAGTTACAATTATTGGTTATTTTTAATAATAAATGGGGGTCATATCCCTTCTTCCATTTTAGATGCTGAACGGAGCGATGAATAATATTGATTTTACAATAGTGTGTGTTTTTTATTTATTTATTTAATTATTTTCTTCGATTTTCTTCAACAGCATCTTTTATGGTAAGAAAGTAAATCTATTTGGTTTTTTTTTGGTGGGGGTGGGGAGGGTAAAAAGTAAAAATTTTTCAATAGTTTTCAAACGCGTCAGGAAAAAGAAATAAACAAATTAAGAGATTTTTACGCAAAAACAGTTTTTGAAAAATAGATTTTGTTTTTTATTGTAACTATAAAAAAATGACCTTAGATCCATGTCATTTTAACAGAACGTATTAGCGATTTCTTTGCACCATACGATTTTCGAAATATTGCAATTTTTTTTGAGCTGTTTATAGGCATATGAAATTTCGAGTTTGATTAGATTTTTTTTTTTTTGCTCGGTCCAAAAACATAAAAATGTCCTCATAAGTTCTTGTCAGTGAATATAAAGCCAAAAGTTGAGAGTAAGTCTACAATAATTTTTTATGACAGTCTGAAGTTCAAATTTGGACGAAATTACATCTAAAAGCGATAGTTTTTATTTGAATACTGCAATACTTGCAATAGAATGAAAAATGAAAATGTCAATAGTTTTTATTCGAATGAAAATATCGATAGTTTTTTATTCGGCCAATATGCTATTAAATATTCGAAAGTATTGTAAAACAATCGAATAACTTAGATAGATGTAAGCAATCTAATACATCGGCAATATTTTCAATCGTTAGTGCTTTTCGGCTTTCACTACTAAAAACCTTAAGGCCCCTTGGATCCTCGCCTGTATACCTGCAGGGACAGTCTGGGAAAACAATGCAGACCGATGAATTTACAAAATTAATAAGTGTTTACTGATGTATTTAACAGCTTTACACTAATAAAAACTATTTTAGCCGAGTTTTCCAGGTCAGTGATATTCCAACAGACCAGGTCCCCGAGAATTTACAGGTGGTCCAGGCCGTCCGCCTGACCAGTACTAACAATTTACCTGGTATAACCAAGATTTCGTTATGTTTGGTACGCAACCGCAGGTACGTCAATTTATCGTTCGGGTCGTCTTTTTGGATCTCCACCTGTGATGTCGCGGTTAGCTGATGCACCAATCCAGCGTACCGGACGGACATCGCATCGTCCATGTTAGATTTAATCGGAATGCCTGAAAAACGAAGTATTAATAGTAAAGTTACTTATATAGGGTACGTGTCGACAACGGTCGCGGTCCTCAAATAGCATACCGTCAGCGTTGCTCACTATCACGAATCCGATGACACCGTCACTGGTCTGAATTCTCTTCAGAGTTTCTTCTATCTGAGCGGCCATTTCGTTTTAAAATAATATTATATACCGTCGGACTGTAGTTATGTAGGTAGGCCCTAATGTATATAATAATATTATGTGAATGATGTAGCCCGCGGCTTATTTTGGTAAAAATCACAAAGTTTTAGACAGGTATTAAATTCGCCGACTATGTTCGGGATTATAGTATATAATTTAGTTTGATTTGCGAAAGAAAATATTTTAAAGTACAGACTTTACCTGAACGACTGAACGATTAAACGATGTACAGTAAACTCGGGTACCTAATTATAAAGTGTGTAATATTTTATACTATTTACACCACAGCAGCTGCGTACATAAAGCGGCGATCGAATATTATATTATTGAATTATTCGACCAGCGTATTCGTATTAATTTCTAAATCCTTTCTATGACCTGCAGTCTGTACTACCAGTCAGCCACGGATCGATGTGAAAAGACGATTCTAATACCCAGAGAGTATATAGAGAGCCTTCATAAAAAAAACAAACATAATAATAATAATATATTCATCACTCGTGCGAGTCGTGCTAGACATGGAGTACCTATATTATAGCGAAGTTCGGACAGTTCGGTACATACTACCTACATAGAATATAGATATGTAAACATGTGGCTAAACATTATGACAATACGGGACAATATAGTATCAAAAATCGAAGGCTCTACATATTGTATCTATAGTGTCCTACCTGAACCGGTTATGAACTTGCACTATATATCTATAGGATTGACGATAGGTATCGTAGCCATTTTGTTCTGATGATAACAATCCGAGTCCGGTAAAGCACGGTCACGATTACCTATATGGCTATATATAAAGAACTTTATAATTTTGAGCACGATTGAGCATAATATACCTTTAACGGCTTTAACACGATTGAGCATAGAATATTTTATGCGATGTTGATTCACGTGACCGAAATTTTGTTGTTTATTATTTTCACGTATTATTATTATTTATTACACCAATATTATGATACCTGCAGACGAGGGCCGTGAGCTGAGCCCAGCTTTATCGACAATATTATCGATATTGTTGATTAATAAATTAGTTCCGTTTAAAATTGAGGGAAAATATAAGATAATAAATATATAAATATACAATTCCAAAACGATTATAGAATTAATAATATGGGACTGTATTACATGTTCCACAATTATTCGTTCCAATAGACATTTGTTCCAAAAACTTTTGTTCTAAAAACTTATTGGAACAAATATCCATTGGAACAAATGTAATTTGATAAAGAGAACATTGGAACAAATGTTTTTGTAGCATAAATCCTTTGGAACAAATATCATTGGAATAAATGCTTATTGGATTTTGACAAAATATATCGGAACAGAATATATGGCTTGCAAAAAAGTTCATTGGAACAAATGTACAAGTGACAATTTCGGAATAAACCATTTGTTCCAAAAATAATATATTCCAATAAATATTTTTTCCCTGCTTTGTAGTTTGTTGATTTGTATTTTGTTCCCATTTCCCGAGCAATGGCGAGCATTGGCATTTGGCGCACGCATAGATATTATATGAATAAAATAGTAGTAATATAACAGCATTGATTATACCACAGTCGAGTTTCGAGTAGGTACACGTGAATAATAATTTTAAATTACCACAAAATATCTAACTAAAATCGTTTTTCTATGTTTAAATGACGTTATGTAATTCGTCCAAATTTGAACTTAAGGGGCCTTGCACGTGGGTAGAACACGATTCCGTACGGCCCTTATCAGCGTACAGAATCGTACACATTTTAAGACACACGATTCCTGTCGATTCCGTACGTTTTGTACCCAAGAGTTTAGCGCAATGTTGCCAGATTTTCATAAGGTTACGTAGGTATTTGACTATTTGACTTGGTTATAGCGTTTTACGTACGTCTCACTTAAATATAAGTAAGGGTCCAAACATGAAACAGATGATTATATTTTCCCGGCTATATAGGTAGGTACTTAACTTACCTATTAGATAAGTTTTTGTTGTATCCAGGGCCGTAGGTATTTAGAAATGATGTGCCCCGGGGCACTAATTGGGAATTACCCGTTTCCGCCAAAATTTGAAATGACCGATTCCGCCATTGCCCGTTTCCGCCAAATTGAAAAAGGTTCAATTCCCGTTTCCGCCAACTACCTGCTATGGTAAAATTATTATATAATAATATATTCCATAATACTTGGAGTATTATGCATATTATTTTTAAGGAATATTTAAGTTTTAACTTGAGATAATTGTACATGGTTTATATTATAAAATATTATATAAGAACATATTATATTGATAAATATATTATACTCAAATAAAAAATACATAGGTAATATTTTGTCATATTCTTAATAAATACATAATATTTTGTCATACCTAGTTACTAAGTTTAATGAATATGATAATAAAGTAAAAGACACTTATTTATAAATACATAAAATATTTTATCATACCTAGTTTTATTATAAATACAAAAATTAAAATAATTAAAAAGTCATAATATTTTGTCATACCTAGTTACTAAGTTTAATGAATATGATAATAAAGTAAAAGACACTTATTTATAAATACATAATATTTTATCATACCTAGTTTTATTATAAATACAAAAATTAAAATAATTAAAAAGTCATAATATTTTGTCATATTCTTAATAAATACATAATATTTTGTCATACCTAGTTTTATTATAAATACAAAAATTAAAATAATTAAAAAGTCATAATAAAATTAACAAATATTTTGTTAATTTATTTAACATAATTGAATGCAACACACTTTACGTACGAATAACGGGATATTAGTTTATTTTTAAAATCAGTTATAGCCTTACTAGTCCTAGCACATTTTAACAAAGTTGATTTATTTTTCGGTGTATTCGGAATATTTAAATTGGCACTATTTATTTTAATGTAAGTGTCCGTCTGGACATTTTCAACCAAAATTTTTAAAAATATACTTATGTTTGGGTGTGATTTGTAGAACTGTTGATTAAAGTGTGAATGAAATGATTCAAATGATTAAATTCCGCCCCTCCTTTTGGTGGAATATGTGGATGTCCAGTGTTAAAAAAAATGTATAAACACACAGTTTTTTTTATAGTTATTTTATGTTCATATTTGGACGAAATTACATATAAAATAACCAAGAAAAACGATTTTAGTTATTATTTGTTGAAATTTTATAATAATATTAATTGAACTCACCGGCTACCGTATTTGTAATAAGTAATAACAAATTTAAATATAATATCAAATATCCCACATGACAACCCGTCCCAGCTCAGAATCGTTTTTCGTATACCTACAATGATATTATATCATTGAATTCAAATTTACCATCCATTAAACAGTGACCCACTTGTAACCTACTGTACAGCAGAGCGACATCCACTTACCCACCTTTTTAAACATGTATTTAATATGAGTTAAGAACGAATGTGCAAGAAGAAAATTCAAATCATTCTTTTATAAGTTATGTACTTCCAAAGCTTTCGATTTTCTGTTTTACGCATTTGCATAACGTTGCGGTTTACCATGGCGCCATGCACCACGCTTACTAATTTAATTTTATATTATATTATAATATTTAATTATATTATTAATATTAATTTTTATTAACAATTTTAAACACATTACACATTTATTATTAATAATTATTATATTATAGAGAAAGTATAAGTAGGTATAATATATAATCATAATATATGCATGATATTATTTGTTTGAAACTGCAATAAAAAACTAAAATAGATACAATGATAACAATTTTTTCTTCTTGCCCGTTTCATAGCAAATGTTTTGAAATCTTCACCAAACCACACAATACATACATAAGGAAAAAAATATTTTATATAATTTCAAAATTATAACCATATGTTAGCTTAATACATAAACAAAATTCGTGAAAATTTACATCCCCCCCAAGTTCCGCCAGGAGAGGCAATGGCCCACCCTGGCCCTCCCCTAAATACAGGCCTGGTTGTATCATAAGATAAATTCAAGCATGTCGATTTCATTTAGGGCAGTGTTGGTGGCGGAAAGTAATTTATTATGCTTAAAATATATTATAAATATACACATAATACAATAAAATTATAAATTTAAACGTATTAACTTTACAGATAAATTCTGATCAGCAACTCCGAGCAGCATATACAAACGACGGCGTATTAGGAAATTGGTTAAAACTATTTTTCGGGTTGCCATTCCTACCACCACATGAGATCGAAAATGCATTCGTTGAACTTGTATCTATATGTCAAAATATAGATGTAGGATGCTTATTTTCTGATTATATATTACATATATCATATATGTAATACGTATACGTATACGTAGAAGATGATTGTATATTTCCACCAAAAATTTGGCCTCAAGAGCCATCAGAAAATCCTCGATAATACTATAATAACTATACACAGGGTGTAATAACTAAAACCTAACTTGTTTTCTAATATTATTTTATTATTGTTAGTACAACCATTGATTATACATAGTATATACCTAACCATATTATATACTATGTATAATCAATGGATCGGAGAGTTTCCAATGTTTCCATAGAACATATTAAAATGCGCAGTTTCATAGTTCACACCTTTCTATTCATTTGGTTACCTATATCAATATATCAGTTCTGAAATCTTCCTATCTTCCCCCCCCCCCCAATGGGCGCCCATGGTATGTTGTATGCAGTTTACAGATTAATAGATTAATTGTGAAATTGTGAAATTGTGAAATCTCCCTGTAAAATAGAATACGGTAAATGGTTTTGTGTTAGGTGCAAATAGGTGGATAACGACTGTGTAATCTTCCCGTGATGTGCAGTACGGCAAAAGCAGTGTCCTCTGAGCGAAACATTCCCCCTTGGATATGTTGTAATTATCACGGAGAAAAAACGAACGTATAAGTAAAACATTTATTATTATTGATGAACATTTGAAATTTTATCATAATAATAAGTAATAACAATATTTATGATATGAGTATATGACACTGACAATTTACAGTATTATATTGTTATACCTACATAGTTTGATTAATATAATACCCTACTATACATGGTATAAAAGACACGGTATGTTATTGGATTAGACAGTGACATAATATTATAATAAATTGTTAATTTCTGTTAAATATTTAGTTTATTTAGTTTTGTTATATATATTTAGTTATGACTTATGAGTTATGTAGTTTTGTGGCGTAGTAATAAAATTACTAGTGCCTTTTGAAATTAATAAATTCTTTATTCTTGTGTAGTTGCAGTATGAGTTTTAATTTTAACTAAGTGTAGGTATATATTAATTCATACCTAAGGTATAATCAGACCTTGTGAAACATATTTTTTTACTATACAAGTATAGATACGTATTTTGAAAAGTATGCGTAAAATATGCGGTATTTAAGTATAATTAAAAAGTATTTGAATACTTTTGCTCAAGTACATTATAAGATTGTATCATAGATGATCTGAGTCCCAAACCTTGAATTTTGTATTTCGATTTATAGTTATTAAAATACAACTATAGAAATCTTAACTTCTTCAATATTGGTCGTATCGACTTGAAGTCTTCAAGATTCAACGCAGTCACACCTAAAGATCTAATGTAGAATTTAAAAATGTCACATATACAATAAGAAAATTGATAAAATAAAATTGTCAGTTTTTAAAAACTAAAACTTTTTTTATATAATTTTCAAAGGTTTACGATTTGATATAAAAAAAACAATTTTTAATCGCAGTAAAATTGCCTATACAAAACTCCTTTAAAACTAGGCATAATGATATACGAAGTGTGTTGACTATTTTAGTCCAATACGTCATAATAAAGAAGCATCTACATTATTATATTATACTAAAAAAAACATTTAATTGTATTCCACAAACTAATAAATTATAAAATAAACTAATACATTTATTATTATAAATATTACAATTTGTATTTTATATTTTATAATATAAACCTCTTGTTTGATATTTTAAAAAATACTAATATGATTGATTATATATTACTAATTACTAATATTTACTAGTAATTATTGAGATAAAATAAAAACACATTGGAATATTGCATTAATTGCATTACCCGCATTAATTGCCATTTTGGCTCAATGTAGGCTCAGTTATAATACATAGACGGATGTATTATAAATATATGTGATATACATTATACAATATACATATCTAATTGTCATGATATAAGTTACTGATAGTATGGGTAACAGTGGGAAAGTGGTTTTAGTTCTGACAATGGGCAAAAATGCTGTCTTAAGCATTACAATAAATTACACAAAATAAATACCTGCGTCTTAGACTATGTATAATAATTATTATTAATGATAAATATCTTAAATGACAAAATTATAAGAGTATTAGTAAAAGTACTGTAATGTACTGCTTAAATTCACAAATAATGTCTATATTGTTAATATTCAGATATTGACATTTATAATTACCTATAATTAGATAGTTTCATACTATACCTACATGCTACATGGTATTATAATACTACATTATCTACTACATGCAGTGGCGCCGAACTATTTTTTTTTAGGTGTGGCAATGAACAATAAATTACTTATATAGCCACCTCCCCCATTGGATATTGGCTATTAGAACTAAGTCGTGGGAGCAACCTCCGCCCCACCAATTTTTAATCTAAAAAATATTTTCACAAGTTATAATATTTACCGCATTATGTCTACAATATAGCATTATTTAATATTTTAACATATTACAGTTAAGATTATCTCCAGTAAAAGCCTCCTCAAAATGAAAATCAAGTTTTTATCATCTAAAAACGATATTCACAGTCACTGATTTAGTTATTTAAGCTTTTAGCTAGGTAGGTACATCATATCATTCAGTAATAAATAGAACTATTACATTTTTTTTCTTATACCCGTGTAAATATATGTATATTATTTGGTTAATGGTTTGCATAATATTTTTTGAGTATAATGTACTATAGTAATACCTATATTAAATAAAAATATAAATAATTGCTTTAGTTTCAATTCCAATGTAATTTTCACCTGATTCTTATATATTCCTATACATATAATAGTATAATATTGGTAAATATAGGTAGCTATCTAGATGATATTATAAAGTTATATTTATATTACAATTTACAGCTATTTAAGTAACTCATTTTAGTAATAGTAAAATATTGCATTATAAAACGTCTAATTTCGTCCAAGTTTCAACTTAAAATTTCTATAAAAAAAACAGTGCTTATATATTTTTTAGATTTTTGGTAACAGTATTACCCACTCATGAGAAATCTCGTTTTAAATTTCCGATCTTAAGCTATAAAAATTGAACATTTTATAAATTTTTAACCAAAATAACGTTCGCGGTATATTGACTAATTTTGTAAAAATCTGTACATAAAATGCTTACAAAAAAAAAATAATCATACATAATGTATCTTCATTATTTAAAAATTGCTATTATAACAACTTATGAGGAACCTTGTATTAATTGTTTAAGCTTTTAGACCCGTCTCTAAATAGGTCAAAAAAAGTAGAAATATTTTGAACATTTCATCATGTAGGTACCTTTAGACAGTTGTAATATTTTATCATAATCATTTGGTGAAAAATTGAAGTATCTATTTATAGTTGATTTTTGAATTACAACAAAATATAAAAAATCGTTTGAGGAGAAATTATTAACTAACTGTTGAATATCCATCGTAAAAAATTAATATCAAATGTTTAAGCGAAATGATTCCAGTGTTGGGAATAGCTCACTAAAATAATATCTAGATAAAGATTTTTAAAATAAAATATCTTAAAATGTTATCCAGTAATAAATTAAAATATATATTATAACACAAATATTGGTTAGGTAATAGGTTACAAGAACACAAGAGAATTACAAGGACAGTTACTAGTCGCGTTGACTCGTTTGTATTTTGTTTTGATAATCTGATCCTAAAATTTAAACTGTGAAGTATATCAATATTTATATTATAATGGATACTGTCTGTATAATAGACAATAGTAATAGAATTGGCATCGGGCATCAAGAGGTGGGATGTCAACCAACAACCACCAATAACCCTCCACCGATAAATCATCCTACAAATTACAACAAATACATTTTATCACGACTTAAACTAGACGGTTATTTTTTAATAATTTAAATATGTGTTCATTGCTTTTGTCAATTTAGATTTAATTTGAGAAAAAAATATCAATTAATCTCAAATTATTATACTATTATACATTTTACTACATTTATAACGAATACTATTTAAATTTAAAGAAACATATAGTGTTTTATTTTTTTTGACATTGCTGACTAGCAGATAAAAAGATGCAAACACTATTTTCATCACAGCCAATTGAGAAGTCTTTGGGTAAATAACTATAGGAGGTTAAAGTATCATTGTTTTTAAGACTTCAAGCTACATTGTTATTAGCTAGTTTTTACTGTGGACAATATTCCACACCATTATTTTTAACTTGCAATTCACTATATGTCATGCGAGAAGCTCAAAAATAAATCATAAAATGAACTTCGTTTTTTTGACACTCCATTCGGTTTGTGTGGCGGCTACGGTTGGTACGCGTTTTTTATGTGAGGCAGATAGATCGTCGCAAAGAACCCTGGTGGTCAGTGGTCACCCATCTGGGAGCCTGCTCGACCTCTGCACACATTATATTAGTGACTGCGTCCAATCACCGCGATTCACCAGGTCACCATTCAATGAACTCTAATACCATCCACGTTAAATTGTATATTATTATTATATGTTTATATTATATTTACCAGTTTAAATTCTTGCAAATGTATTATATTTTATAACATTTGACATGTCAACAAATTGTATACAATATTACAATCATTAATATAGCAATAGTACTGAGTAGTAAAATACAGTAGTAGTATATACAGATTAGTGTAGATTTAATAATTTGTTGATCGTTGCCACATCGATAAAATCAAATATTAAAATTACTTGACCGTCATATTTAAAAGGTGATTTTGAAAGGCTTTAAGGCGGCTCTAAACGATTGGATTTTTCATGCATTTAGACCAATAAGCTGGCGAAAAAAACACATACTTCTAGTAGTCCAATTTCAATTTTGAATACTTATTTGGATTCGTTAGCCTCTTTTCTATGATCTGTAGGAAAAACTTTTTCATCTTTTTGTCTAGTTAGCACTTAAAGTGCAAGTTAAATTTGAGAAATCAAGCAGTCATTTGGAACCGTAATATACGTAAATTATCTAAAATATCCAAAATCGGTTTCCTACAAATCATAGAAAAGAGGCTGACGAATTCAAATAATTTTTCAAAATTGAAATTGGACTACTAGAAGTATGTGTATTTTTCGCCAGCTTATTAGCATTTTTCACTGTTGTGAGTGTACAAAAATATTTTTCGAGAGTGATTACGTTGACTTGTGCATGCGCGTACGTGTGCTATTGAACCGTGTGCCCGCAGCCGTGCGATATAAAATCTATTGTTATCGAGTTCGAATTTCTTCGAATTTCACACTAATAACCATTTACGACTAACACATAGATTACGGGCGGCGACGACAAGATTAGAAATTGCCTAAATTGTTCCCCTTAAATAATAGCCACTAAGAGCCGCCTTAATATAGATACTTGTATATTTTAGAAAATTAAGGTTTCGGAAATATAGTTAAAATATATTAGACTAGGTACGTTATGTTATTTGGTATTAGCAAGACTTAAACAGTTAACCTAACTATTAATTAATCATAGAAATAATAAACTAGGTATAGGATCAATGGATCATAGTCAAATATAATTTTAATGTAAACATTCAAATTAATAATTATGTATATTCGTATAACGTATCTAGTATACAGAGTGTGACAGTATAAATGAAAAAAAAAGAAAATTAAATATGTCCATTTATGTTCAGTTATTACCTAATAATGAAATGTGTACCGGTTATTAGGTATTTTTTCAAAAATGATAAATTACAACTATAAGACCTCCTTTTCGATTTTTTTTTTAAAATTGTGGTCGTTAAATAATTTTTTTTGCTGAATCAAAATCTTGAAAATTTACCCATATCAGAAGTTCAAAATGAATGAACATATAAAGATTAAAGGCATACATTTTTTCATAGGCATTTTAAATTCAAATTTTGACAAAATCCATCATAATCGCTCAAACATAATCAAATTATTTTGTATTTAAAAATGTATATAATGTTCAACTTTTATAGATAAGAACTAAAAGTTCAAAACAAGGTTAAAATATATTTTATAAATATAAGTTATACCTATCTATTTAACTATTGCAAATAATAGGTAACAACTAGGCAACAAAAAACAGCGGTAAAACAGAAATATTTACACAACACCAGTTTTGAATTAAATTTACCTCATATTTTTGTTGTAATTAAAATCATAATCAAATACTTAAAGTACCTACATAAATTTTTTATAGACCTGATATTATAATGTCTAAAATATTTTAAATTTTTTAGAGTCTGCATTGGTACCTATAAATAATTACCTTATTTTAAATAATTATTTATAAGTAATATTAACGCAGGTAAAACAGAAACTAACTGCAACTATAACTTAGCATAACTACGACCTGCAGCCACATCTTAATTGGTTGACGAAATCACTTCACATGTGAAACTTAGTGTGCTAAGTACTGTGTTAGACTGTTGACAGCTATTTTAAGTCGAGGAAAAATAATTAAATTAATTGAAAACATTACTTTACTTTAAACACTATATATAAATACCAAAATTCAAAAAAGTTAAAGACTTATTGGATACAATTATTAAAACAATATTCACTGTCGAAATATTACAATATAAATAAACTAAATCTATTCGATTAAACATTCACACAGTGTATAATAATAATCGTTGTCAACAATAAACAATATACTAGTCACCCCAGCTTCCTATTATAATAATAATAATATTTGTAGCCAGCAGTTAACCTAACCTAACCTATTATTATATTACACATAATATTATATTTATTTTTTATGTACTAGCCACCACAGCATAATATTATCAATTTTTTGTACGACAGAGTTTTTTTTTTTTTTATTGATCTTAAATTCATCGACTTCTAGGTCATTATGCGTCATAATAATATAATAATAATTATAAATATAAATATATAACGTCACTGAAGTTATTGACAATAGTAGGTAGGTAATATTGGTAATAGGTATTGGGTATATTATGTGGAAAGGGCAGAAAATGAGTTATTTCAGTCGTAGGCGACGCACAGTGGTCTGAAATCGAATTTTAGGCGAAAAAAAGTGAAAGAAAATTGTTTGCTCGTCATGCAGGGAGGTTATAATATGAATATAACTTATAAGATGTTGCCCACGATGTAAATAACCTAAAGTTTATGTTTTGTAAGAAACAAGAAAACAGAAAATTCACACCAATATAATTTCGAGGCTTTAAGAATTTGTCTTTTTTTTATTATTATTCCCGCCTCCTGGTATTTTTTTTATATTTTTGCAAATTATTTCTTTTATCAGATCTGCCCCAAGTTGCAACCACAGACTATGAAATAATATAATAATATAAGCTGTGGTATGAGTGATATGCCCCTATCTTTCTGGCGTTCTACGTTCTGGTCTTTCTATTTTCAGGTAAAATATTTTATGCAACATTTTTTTATGGATCATAGCGTTCTGTAAAATTGTGTTCTATTATATTCCATTCTGGAATTATACACCCAGCGGAATGAATATGTGAAGTGTTTGAGCTTTCGCAATAAGCTAAATAAAATTTGATTTTTATATTATTATATTATCATTATCATCTCTATTTTAGACCTATATACAAAATAATAATATTATGTGGACCATACACCTACACATCATATAATATATAAATTCCCTTATTTGTTTCTTTGGTACTACCCCCACATTGCATTTAAATATATTATTATTAGGTACTCATGACCTCCTCCCTCCATTGGAATTTCCTGGGCACACCACTGTTGTTACTTGTTTTAATTGTTTTTTTTGTGGAGTGAGGAGGTACTAGGTACCTAAAATACTGAATAGATTGTATGAATAAGCCCTCCTTGAGATTACCTAGACGTAAGCACAAATCTACACAATATATCATATCAATACCTTAAACAGTTATACCTCAGCAGCTTATAACTTATAAGTTTAAAGTGTAAGGTTTATCATAGGCGCAAATAGTGGGGGGCTTAGGGGGTATTAGCACCCCCAATTTTAAAATTAGCACCATCTAATAAATATGACGTGTTTATGTATCAAAACTTCTCTTTACAAAAAAAAAAAAACCAAAAACAGTTTATCATCAGACATGAGGGTATCAGACTATCAGAGTATAATGAATGAAACAATGAACTCGACAATTGTAATTTTATCGAATTAAAATCTATTTAGAATATAAATCATTATTTTCCAATGTTTCTACTAAGCCCGGTCGTTGTGGTCGGTTATATTATTATCAGTGTTATCTGCACGTTCAGCAGCGACTCAGCTCTACGACAATTTATAGTATCGCGAGTATTTACTAATAGAAACATTCCCGTGCCCACATCTAATTCAGACAAAAACATAATTACGATATACGAATTACTTGTCAGTTGGTGTTCACTGGATTTCCAAGTTTCTGACAGCCTGTGTGATTGTGTATGCCGAATTATATAATATTATAGTAGGTACAGATATAAGTATATAACTGACTTTTGGAATAACTTTTGTTCTAATCAATATTTTTATGTTTTTTTTATAATTTTAACAATTTTTGTCACACATTTAAGTAGCTTCATTTTTTTTTTTTTTTGTCAAGTCTGTCTGTTACACTCCTTGTACACTAATATTTATTTGTCATATTTTTTGAATAAAATATAAATAATTTGTTTTAAATTTTTAATAAATTAAAATTTACTATTGTATTAATTTTTATAAAATGTACCTAATGCACTATAACTATTCAATGTTAAATTGTCATAAAACCATTTTTTCTCAAAAAAATCATAAGGTGCCTCATAGGTATAATTTAATTTAAATACCCAGGAAATGCAGAGCTTAAGCACCCTCAGTTTTTATGTTGAAATTGCGCCTATGAAACCTGCATAAATAAAAATGCAATTCAAATGTTTTTCCACGCAATTATTTTCTAAATATTCTTTACTCCAAGACCATTATGTGCCAATGAATATTTGTTCCAAATGTTTTGTATAATAAATCCTGTGGAACAAATAAATTATGTAACAAACGTTCATCGGAACAATTAATGTAAATGTGAAAAGATATAATTGGATGAAATTTATATGGAAAAAATGTTCATTGGAACAAATGTCTTTCGACAAATAGGTATTGGAACAAATGTATATAGGAACAAAAGTAAAATTTGGAAGTTAATATCATTGGAATAAGTTGACTTGGAACAAAAAATTGTGGAACAAAAGGTAGTGATCCAATAATATCAGTGTTCGATCAGTGATCACCCATATTCTATAGTATTCACTATTCATGACTTATAATTTATAAACCATGCAGTATTATTTTTAATTCGTAGGTACCATATTTTGATTTTATTATTTTCATAATTATTATTATTATCAAACAGATTTATGAAATGTGACTATTTTATTGACTATTATGAAATCATGTTATTTTTTTTTGATATTACGTTAGATATATTTTGAATTATTATATAATTATTTAAATAAATATTTTTGTATAATATAGCTTAAAATGGAAAATGCCAACGTTGCAGAGTTTTTTATGCTCAATCGTGTAGGTTTTCTTTTGTATTCCGATTTCCTTTGATACGCCTACAATTTGGCTCAACCGTGTCGCAAAAAAAGTGTTTTATGTTCAATCATGTCTCAGAAATCCTAGTCAATACGCAATAACTTGTATATTTCATTATGATTAGAACCCAGACCAAAGACATATCCATTTATTATTGTATTCCATTATAATATTTAAAAGACCGGACCGGACCTTACCAGTGATATTAAAACATATTTTAACCAAACCCAACCCTTTTTAATATGACTACCTCTATGTGTACCAAACCGAACACCCAAACCAAAAATATTAAAGTATTTTGACCAGACCGGGCCTAATCCGGATCCCGGTCCGGTGCGGGTTGACCGGGACAGGGCTGATCTCTAGTTCTACCTACATATTATAATTTTAACAATCTTCCAAATTAATAAATTATAATTATAAACTATATTATACCATAAATCAATATTTATTCAATGTAGATTTATATAAGTTTTCAAAATGATTGTGTTGCCATGGTACCTACTAAAAGTGAGTAGGTATGTACTGTAAATACATTAATATTAATAATATATTTAAAAACACCAATCATTAATTAGGACACGATGAAAATTATAATAATTTTATTACTGTCCATAAAAGAAGAATACCTATTTTTTTTCTTTTCGTAGTCACAATTGAAGCAACTATTCATAATCCTGATGGCCATGGCACCGTCAGTAGGCCCAGTTGCACAAACAAAATGGATAGGTACTAATTTGTTTGTTAGGTATAAATATTATTTACACAAATTTTATATTTGTTGAACAATAAATAATAAGTAATAAGGGGGACGGAGTGGCCGAGCGGACTAAGGCGTCGGTTGCGACGCTCACCGTCGCCGGTTCGAACCTCAGTCTCGGGCGTCACTTCTCTTCGGGCACTGGGCCGTCACGGTGTCTGGAAAGAGAGCCCACCATCCCTCACCGGGCATGGCAGGTACCCTACGGGTGCCCACTTGAAAATTCTGCCAAACTAAAAACATACTTGTTTACAAAAACCTACAGTACCCTCCCCCACAGTTAAAAATCACCCAATGTTCTAATATGGCCGCGGGTTAATTAATAAAAAAAATAAGTAATAACCAATGAATAATTTACTAAACAAGACTTTAAAAAGTGGGTGCCGCTCAGCTGTACAGTAATTGTCGAGTATGTAGAGTATGTTATTGTAATGGACGTGTTATAATTTAATTCAATGATAAATCATTGCATACGAAAATTAATTCTGAGCGGAGACGTTGTGTCCTCCTATAAATAATTCTTGTATAAATAATCAAATTTAATAATTAAAAAAAAAAATTAATAAAAATCGCATAAATCTTATAATAGCATAACTTTCCGGTAGTTTTATTTTTGTTAAAGGTAGAACAATTTGTGGGGAATCTTCTATTAAATGTCTAATGTTAACTGCTATGAAAAAAAAACTATTATGAATTTCCATGAAAATTCAGTTGCAACTGAAAAATAATATACAAAATTTGAAAAATGTCTCATGGCTATAAATAGCTCAAAAATAGTCAAATTAGTTTGAAAATTTTACTGTGTATGGAAAATGGTCATTTTAACATTTGGTGAAAATTACTTGTGTCAACGATTATTCATTTTTGAATTTAATTAATTAATTAAGTTACAGAAAAGAATTTAGAAGTTTTTTTTTCATAGCCAACGCCCAACATTAGACATTTTAATAGACTATTTCCCATAAATTGTTCTACTTGTACAAAACAAAAATGTTCACCGGAAAGCTACGCTATTTCTTAGACAGTGCAGCCGGAGCAAGCGTCGGGGCGAGCGGGGCACATGCCCCGGGCCCCGCGATTTTGGGCCTCGTTATTTATAGTGCTCCCATCTGAATTAAACCAAAAAAAAATTAAGCTCATTTTTGATCATGAGTCTTAGTATTACTCAACAAAAACTACCAACATACTACCCAAGTACAGTAAATTTAAGTTGATTTTCTACCAGATAATTTTCGTTGGATACGTTGAAAATATTATAAAACCATTGATTCAATCAATGATAAAACCATAGAATATTATGGAACAATATAGAAGCGAAATTCGATCAGCTGATTGGGGTTTTGTTTATTTAAAGGCGCGTTTACACGGTTCACTCTCGGTGATCATTTTGGATGAATCATCCACAGTGAATAAATAAGAACAATGTAATCATCCAGAGTGAAGGAAAGTTGGACATGACCCAACTTTGTTCATCGTTCAATGAGGATGATCATTTTACATTTTTACATTGTTCTTATTTATTCACTGTGGATGATTCGGATCACTACCTTTTGTTCCACAATTTTTTGTTCCAAGTCAACTTATTCCAATGATATTAACTTCCAAATTTTACTTTTGTTCCTATATACATTTGTTCCAATACCTATTTGTCGAAAGACATTTGTTCCAATGAACATTTTTTCCATATAAATTTCATCCAATTATATCTTTTCACATTTACATTAATTGTTCCGATGAACGTTTGTTACATAATTTATTTGTTCCACAGGATTTATTATACAAAACATTTGGAACAAATATTCATTGGCACATAATGGTCTTGGAGTAAAGAATATTTAGAAAATAATTGCGTGGAAAAACATTTGAATTGCATTTTTATTTATGCAGGTTTCATAGGCGCAATTTCAACATAAAAACTGAGGGTGCTTAAGCTCTGCATTTCCTGGGTATTTAAATTAAATTATACCTATGAGGCACCTTATGATTTTTTTGAGAAAAAATGGTTTTATGACAATTTAACATTGAATAGTTATAGTGCATTAGGTACATTTTATAAAAATTAATACAATAGTAAATTTTAATTTATTAAAAATTTAAAACAAATTATTTATATTTTATTCAAAAAATATGACAAATAAATATTAGTGTACAAGGAGTGTAACAGACAGACTTGACAAAAAAAAAAAAAATGAAGCTACTTAAATGTGTGACAAAAATTGTTAAAATTATAAAAAAAACATAAAAATATTGATTAGAACAAAAGTTATTCCAAAAGTCAGTTATATACTTATATCTGTACCTACTATAATATTATATAATTCGGCATACACAATCACACAGGCTGTCAGAAACTTGGAAATCCAGTGAACACCAACTGACAAGTAATTCGTATATCGTAATTATGTTTTTGTCTGAATTAGATGTGGGCACGGGAATGTTTCTATTAGTAAATACTCGCGATACTATAAATTGTCGTAGAGCTGAGTCGCTGCTGAACGTGCAGATAACACTGATAATAATATAACCGACCACAACGACCGGGCTTAGTAGAAACATTGGAAAATAATGATTTATATTCTAAATAGATTTTAATTCGATAAAATTACAATTGTCGAGTTCATTGTTTCATTCATTATACTCTGATAGTCTGATACCCTCATGTCTGATGATAAACTGTTTTTGGTTTTTTTTTTTTTGTAAAGAGAAGTTTTGATACATAAACACGTCATATTTATTAGATGGTGCTAATTTTAAAATTGGGGGTGCTAATACCCCCTAAGCCCCCCACTATTTGCGCCTATGATAAACCTTACACTTTAAACTTATAAGTTATAAGCTGCTGAGGTATAACTGTTTAAGGTATTGATATGATATATTGTGTAGATTTGTGCTTACGTCTAGGTAATCTCAAGGAGGGCTTATTCATACAATCTATTCAGTATTTTAGGTACCTAGTACCTCCTCACTCCACAAAAAAAACAATTAAAACAAGTAACAACAGTGGTGTGCCCAGGAAATTCCAATGGAGGGAGGAGGTCATGAGTACCTAATAATAATATATTTAAATGCAATGTGGGGGTAGTACCAAAGAAACAAATAAGGGAATTTATATATTATATGATGTGTAGGTGTATGGTCCACATAATATTATTATTTTGTATATAGGTCTAAAATAGAGATGATAATGATAATATAATAATATAAAAATCAAATTTTATTTAGCTTATTGCGAAAGCTCAAACACTTCACATATTCATTCCGCTGGGTGTATAATTCCAGAATGGAATATAATAGAACACAATTTTACAGAACGCTATGATCCATAAAAAAATGTTGCATAAAATATTTTACCTGAAAATAGAAAGACCAGAACGTAGAACGCCAGAAAGATAGGGGCATATCACTCATACCACAGCTTATATTATTATATTATTTCATAGTCTGTGGTTGCAACTTGGGGCAGATCTGATAAAAGAAATAATTTGCAAAAATATAAAAAAAATACCAGGAGGCGGGAATAATAATAAAAAAAAGACAAATTCTTAAAGCCTCGAAATTATATTGGTGTGAATTTTCTGTTTTCTTGTTTCTTACAAAACATAAACTTTAGGTTATTTACATCGTGGGCAACATCTTATAAGTTATATTCATATTATAACCTCCCTGCATGACGAGCAAACAATTTTCTTTCACTTTTTTTCGCCTAAAATTCGATTTCAGACCACTGTGCGTCGCCTACGACTGAAATAACTCATTTTCTGCCCTTTCCACATAATATACCCAATACCTATTACCAATATTACCTACCTACTATTGTCAATAACTTCAGTGACGTTATATATTTATATTTATAATTATTATTATATTATTATGACGCATAATGACCTAGAAGTCGATGAATTTAAGATCAATAAAAAAAAAAAAAACTCTGTCGTACAAAAAATTGATAATATTATGCTGTGGTGGCTAGTACATAAAAAATAAATATAATATTATGTGTAATATAATAATAGGTTAGGTTAGGTTAACTGCTGGCTACAAATATTATTATTATTATAATAGGAAGCTGGGGTGACTAGTATATTGTTTATTGTTGACAACGATTATTATTATACACTGTGTGAATGTTTAATCGAATAGATTTAGTTTATTTATATTGTAATATTTCGACAGTGAATATTGTTTTAATAATTGTATCCAATAAGTCTTTAACTTTTTTGAATTTTGGTATTTATATATAGTGTTTAAAGTAAAGTAATGTTTTCAATTAATTTAATTATTTTTCCTCGACTTAAAATAGCTGTCAACAGTCTAACACAGTACTTAGCACACTAAGTTTCACATGTGAAGTGATTTCGTCAACCAATTAAGATGTGGCTGCAGGTCGTAGTTATGCTAAGTTATAGTTGCAGTTAGTTTCTGTTTTACCTGCGTTAATATTACTTATAAATAATTATTTAAAATAAGGTAATTATTTATAGGTACCAATGCAGACTCTAAAAAATTTAAAATATTTTAGACATTATAATATCAGGTCTATAAAAAATTTATGTAGGTACTTTAAGTATTTGATTATGATTTTAATTACAACAAAAATATGAGGTAAATTTAATTCAAAACTGGTGTTGTGTAAATATTTCTGTTTTACCGCTGTTTTTTGTTGCCTAGTTGTTACCTATTATTTGCAATAGTTAAATAGATAGGTATAACTTATATTTATAAAATATATTTTAACCTTGTTTTGAACTTTTAGTTCTTATCTATAAAAGTTGAACATTATATACATTTTTAAATACAAAATAATTTGATTATGTTTGAGCGATTATGATGGATTTTGTCAAAATTTGAATTTAAAATGCCTATGAAAAAATGTATGCCTTTAATCTTTATATGTTCATTCATTTTGAACTTCTGATATGGGTAAATTTTCAAGATTTTGATTCAGCAAAAAAAATTATTTAACGACCACAATTTTAAAAAAAAATCGAAAAGGAGGTCTTATAGTTGTAATTTATCATTTTTGAAAAAATACCTAATAACCGGTACACATTTCATTATTAGGTAATAACTGAACATAAATGGACATATTTAATTTTCTTTTTTTTTCATTTATACTGTCACACTCTGTATACTAGATACGTTATACGAATATACATAATTATTAATTTGAATGTTTACATTAAAATTATATTTGACTATGATCCATTGATCCTATACCTAGTTTATTATTTCTATGATTAATTAATAGTTAGGTTAACTGTTTAAGTCTTGCTAATACCAAATAACATAACGTACCTAGTCTAATATATTTTAACTATATTTCCGAAACCTTAATTTTCTAAAATATACAAGTATCTATATTAAGGCGGCTCTTAGTGGCTATTATTTAAGGGGAACAATTTAGGCAATTTCTAATCTTGTCGTCGCCGCCCGTAATCTATGTGTTAGTCGTAAATGGTTATTAGTGTGAAATTCGAAGAAATTCGAACTCGATAACAATAGATTTTATATCGCACGGCTGCGGGCACACGGTTCAATAGCACACGTACGCGCATGCACAAGTCAACGTAATCACTCTCGAAAAATATTTTTGTACACTCACAACAGTGAAAAATGCTAATAAGCTGGCGAAAAATACACATACTTCTAGTAGTCCAATTTCAATTTTGAAAAATTATTTGAATTCGTCAGCCTCTTTTCTATGATTTGTAGGAAACCGATTTTGGATATTTTAGATAATTTACGTATATTACGGTTCCAAATGACTGCTTGATTTCTCAAATTTAACTTGCACTTTTAAGTGCTAACTAGACAAAAAGATGAAAAAGTTTTTCCTACAGATCATAGAAAAGAGGCTAACGAATCCAAATAAGTATTCAAAATTGAAATTGGACTACTAGAAGTATGTGTTTTTTTCGCCAGCTTATTGGTCTAAATGCATGAAAAATCCAATCGTTTAGAGCCGCCTTAAAGCCTTTCAAAATCACCTTTTAAATATGACGGTCAAGTAATTTTAATATTTGATTTTATCGATGTGGCAACGATCAACAAATTATTAAATCTACACTAATCTGTATATACTACTACTGTATTTTACTACTCAGTACTATTGCTATATTAATGATTGTAATATTGTATACAATTTGTTGACATGTCAAATGTTATAAAATATAATACATTTGCAAGAATTTAAACTGGTAAATATAATATAAACATATAATAATAATATACAATTTAACGTGGATGGTATTAGAGTTCATTGAATGGTGACCTGGTGAATCGCGGTGATTGGACGCAGTCACTAATATAATGTGTGCAGAGGTCGAGCAGGCTCCCAGATGGGTGACCACTGACCACCAGGGTTCTTTGCGACGATCTATCTGCCTCACATAAAAAACGCGTACCAACCGTAGCCGCCACACAAACCGAATGGAGTGTCAAAAAAACGAAGTTCATTTTATGATTTATTTTTGAGCTTCTCGCATGACATATAGTGAATTGCAAGTTAAAAATAATGGTGTGGAATATTGTCCACAGTAAAAACTAGCTAATAACAATGTAGCTTGAAGTCTTAAAAACAATGATACTTTAACCTCCTATAGTTATTTACCCAAAGACTTCTCAATTGGCTGTGATGAAAATAGTGTTTGCATCTTTTTATCTGCTAGTCAGCAATGTCAAAAAAATAAAACACTATATGTTTCTTTAAATTTAAATAGTATTCGTTATAAATGTAGTAAAATGTATAATAGTATAATAATTTGAGATTAATTGATATTTTTTTCTCAAATTAAATCTAAATTGACAAAAGCAATGAACACATATTTAAATTATTAAAAAAATAACCGTCTAGTTTAAGTCGTGATAAAATGTATTTGTTGTAATTTGTAGGATGATTTATCGGTGGAGGGTTATTGGTGGTTGTTGGTTGACATCCCACCTCTTGATGCCCGATGCCAATTCTATTACTATTGTCTATTATACAGACAGTATCCATTATAATATAAATATTGATATACTTCACAGTTTAAATTTTAGGATCAGATTATCAAAACAAAATACAAACGAGTCAACGCGACTAGTAACTGTCCTTGTAATTCTCTTGTGTTCTTGTAACCTATTACCTAACCAATATTTGTGTTATAATATATATTTTAATTTATTACTGGATAACATTTTAAGATATTTTATTTTAAAAATCTTTATCTAGATATTATTTTAGTGAGCTATTCCCAACACTGGAATCATTTCGCTTAAACATTTGATATTAATTTTTTACGATGGATATTCAACAGTTAGTTAATAATTTCTCCTCAAACGATTTTTTATATTTTGTTGTAATTCAAAAATCAACTATAAATAGATACTTCAATTTTTCACCAAATGATTATGATAAAATATTACAACTGTCTAAAGGTACCTACATGATGAAATGTTCAAAATATTTCTACTTTTTTTGACCTATTTAGAGACGGGTCTAAAAGCTTAAACAATTAATACAAGGTTCCTCATAAGTTGTTATAATAGCAATTTTTAAATAATGAAGATACATTATGTATGATTATTTTTTTTTTGTAAGCATTTTATGTACAGATTTTTACAAAATTAGTCAATATACCGCGAACGTTATTTTGGTTAAAAATTTATAAAATGTTCAATTTTTATAGCTTAAGATCGGAAATTTAAAACGAGATTTCTCATGAGTGGGTAATACTGTTACCAAAAATCTAAAAAATATATAAGCACTGTTTTTTTTATAGAAATTTTAAGTTGAAACTTGGACGAAATTAGACGTTTTATAATGCAATATTTTACTATTACTAAAATGAGTTACTTAAATAGCTGTAAATTGTAATATAAATATAACTTTATAATATCATCTAGATAGCTACCTATATTTACCAATATTATACTATTATATGTATAGGAATATATAAGAATCAGGTGAAAATTACATTGGAATTGAAACTAAAGCAATTATTTATATTTTTATTTAATATAGGTATTACTATAGTACATTATACTCAAAAAATATTATGCAAACCATTAACCAAATAATATACATATATTTACACGGGTATAAGAAAAAAAATGTAATAGTTCTATTTATTACTGAATGATATGATGTACCTACCTAGCTAAAAGCTTAAATAACTAAATCAGTGACTGTGAATATCGTTTTTAGATGATAAAAACTTGATTTTCATTTTGAGGAGGCTTTTACTGGAGATAATCTTAACTGTAATATGTTAAAATATTAAATAATGCTATATTGTAGACATAATGCGGTAAATATTATAACTTGTGAAAATATTTTTTAGATTAAAAATTGGTGGGGCGGAGGTTGCTCCCACGACTTAGTTCTAATAGCCAATATCCAATGGGGGAGGTGGCTATATAAGTAATTTATTGTTCATTGCCACACCTAAAAAAAAATAGTTCGGCGCCACTGCATGTAGTAGATAATGTAGTATTATAATACCATGTAGCATGTAGGTATAGTATGAAACTATCTAATTATAGGTAATTATAAATGTCAATATCTGAATATTAACAATATAGACATTATTTGTGAATTTAAGCAGTACATTACAGTACTTTTACTAATACTCTTATAATTTTGTCATTTAAGATATTTATCATTAATAATAATTATTATACATAGTCTAAGACGCAGGTATTTATTTTGTGTAATTTATTGTAATGCTTAAGACAGCATTTTTGCCCATTGTCAGAACTAAAACCACTTTCCCACTGTTACCCATACTATCAGTAACTTATATCATGACAATTAGATATGTATATTGTATAATGTATATCACATATATTTATAATACATCCGTCTATGTATTATAACTGAGCCTACATTGAGCCAAAATGGCAATTAATGCGGGTAATGCAATTAATGCAATATTCCAATGTGTTTTTATTTTATCTCAATAATTACTAGTAAATATTAGTAATTAGTAATATATAATCAATCATATTAGTATTTTTTAAAATATCAAACAAGAGGTTTATATTATAAAATATAAAATACAAATTGTAATATTTATAATAATAAATGTATTAGTTTATTTTATAATTTATTAGTTTGTGGAATACAATTAAATGTTTTTTTTAGTATAATATAATAATGTAGATGCTTCTTTATTATGACGTATTGGACTAAAATAGTCAACACACTTCGTATATCATTATGCCTAGTTTTAAAGGAGTTTTGTATAGGCAATTTTACTGCGATTAAAAATTGTTTTTTTTATATCAAATCGTAAACCTTTGAAAATTATATAAAAAAAGTTTTAGTTTTTAAAAACTGACAATTTTATTTTATCAATTTTCTTATTGTATATGTGACATTTTTAAATTCTACATTAGATCTTTAGGTGTGACTGCGTTGAATCTTGAAGACTTCAAGTCGATACGACCAATATTGAAGAAGTTAAGATTTCTATAGTTGTATTTTAATAACTATAAATCGAAATACAAAATTCAAGGTTTGGGACTCAGATCATCTATGATACAATCTTATAATGTACTTGAGCAAAAGTATTCAAATACTTTTTAATTATACTTAAATACCGCATATTTTACGCATACTTTTCAAAATACGTATCTATACTTGTATAGTAAAAAAATATGTTTCACAAGGTCTGATTATACCTTAGGTATGAATTAATATATACCTACACTTAGTTAAAATTAAAACTCATACTGCAACTACACAAGAATAAAGAATTTATTAATTTCAAAAGGCACTAGTAATTTTATTACTACGCCACAAAACTACATAACTCATAAGTCATAACTAAATATATATAACAAAACTAAATAAACTAAATATTTAACAGAAATTAACAATTTATTATAATATTATGTCACTGTCTAATCCAATAACATACCGTGTCTTTTATACCATGTATAGTAGGGTATTATATTAATCAAACTATGTAGGTATAACAATATAATACTGTA
Organism: Macrosiphum euphorbiae; assembly: GCA_949089665.1. Lineage (NCBI taxonomy): Eukaryota > Metazoa > Arthropoda > Insecta > Hemiptera > Aphididae > Macrosiphum > Macrosiphum euphorbiae. Next base: position 17,994,267 of record CARXXK010000001.1, on the reverse strand, counting down.
AATTGTCAGTGTCATATACTCATATCATAAATATTGTTATTACTTATTATTATGATAAAATTTCAAATGTTCATCAATAATAATAAATGTTTTACTTATACGTTCGTTTTTTCTCCGTGATAATTACAACATATCCAAGGGGGAATGTTTCGCTCAGAGGACACTGCTTTTGCCGTACTGCACATCACGGGAAGATTACACAGTCGTTATCCACCTATTTGCACCTAACACAAAACCATTTACCGTATTCTATTTTACAGGGAGATTTCACAATTTCACAATTTCACAATTAATCTATTAATCTGTAAACTGCATACAACATACCATGGGCGCCCATTGGGGGGGGGGGGAAGATAGGAAGATTTCAGAACTGATATATTGATATAGGTAACCAAATGAATAGAAAGGTGTGAACTATGAAACTGCGCATTTTAATATGTTCTATGGAAACATTGGAAACTCTCCGATCCATTGATTATACATAGTATATAATATGGTTAGGTATATACTATGTATAATCAATGGTTGTACTAACAATAATAAAATAATATTAGAAAACAAGTTAGGTTTTAGTTATTACACCCTGTGTATAGTTATTATAGTATTACCGAGGATTTTCTGATGGCTCTTGAGGCCAAATTTTTGGTGGAAATATACAATCATCTTCTACGTATACGTATACGTATTACATATATGATATATGTAATATATAATCAGAAAATAAGCATCCTACATCTATATTTTGACATATAGATACAAGTTCAACGAATGCATTTTCGATCTCATGTGGTGGTAGGAATGGCAACCCGAAAAATAGTTTTAACCAATTTCCTAATACGCCGTCGTTTGTATATGCTGCTCGGAGTTGCTGATCAGAATTTATCTGTAAAGTTAATACGTTTAAATTTATAATTTTATTGTATTATGTGTATATTTATAATATATTTTAAGCATAATAAATTACTTTCCGCCACCAACACTGCCCTAAATGAAATCGACATGCTTGAATTTATCTTATGATACAACCAGGCCTGTATTTAGGGGAGGGCCAGGGTGGGCCATTGCCTCTCCTGGCGGAACTTGGGGGGGATGTAAATTTTCACGAATTTTGTTTATGTATTAAGCTAACATATGGTTATAATTTTGAAATTATATAAAATATTTTTTTCCTTATGTATGTATTGTGTGGTTTGGTGAAGATTTCAAAACATTTGCTATGAAACGGGCAAGAAGAAAAAATTGTTATCATTGTATCTATTTTAGTTTTTTATTGCAGTTTCAAACAAATAATATCATGCATATATTATGATTATATATTATACCTACTTATACTTTCTCTATAATATAATAATTATTAATAATAAATGTGTAATGTGTTTAAAATTGTTAATAAAAATTAATATTAATAATATAATTAAATATTATAATATAATATAAAATTAAATTAGTAAGCGTGGTGCATGGCGCCATGGTAAACCGCAACGTTATGCAAATGCGTAAAACAGAAAATCGAAAGCTTTGGAAGTACATAACTTATAAAAGAATGATTTGAATTTTCTTCTTGCACATTCGTTCTTAACTCATATTAAATACATGTTTAAAAAGGTGGGTAAGTGGATGTCGCTCTGCTGTACAGTAGGTTACAAGTGGGTCACTGTTTAATGGATGGTAAATTTGAATTCAATGATATAATATCATTGTAGGTATACGAAAAACGATTCTGAGCTGGGACGGGTTGTCATGTGGGATATTTGATATTATATTTAAATTTGTTATTACTTATTACAAATACGGTAGCCGGTGAGTTCAATTAATATTATTATAAAATTTCAACAAATAATAACTAAAATCGTTTTTCTTGGTTATTTTATATGTAATTTCGTCCAAATATGAACATAAAATAACTATAAAAAAACTGTGTGTTTATACATTTTTTTTAACACTGGACATCCACATATTCCACCAAAAGGAGGGGCGGAATTTAATCATTTGAATCATTTCATTCACACTTTAATCAACAGTTCTACAAATCACACCCAAACATAAGTATATTTTTAAAAATTTTGGTTGAAAATGTCCAGACGGACACTTACATTAAAATAAATAGTGCCAATTTAAATATTCCGAATACACCGAAAAATAAATCAACTTTGTTAAAATGTGCTAGGACTAGTAAGGCTATAACTGATTTTAAAAATAAACTAATATCCCGTTATTCGTACGTAAAGTGTGTTGCATTCAATTATGTTAAATAAATTAACAAAATATTTGTTAATTTTATTATGACTTTTTAATTATTTTAATTTTTATATTTATAATAAAACTAGGTATGACAAAATATTATGTATTTATTAAGAATATGACAAAATATTATGACTTTTTAATTATTTTAATTTTTGTATTTATAATAAAACTAGGTATGATAAAATATTATGTATTTATAAATAAGTGTCTTTTACTTTATTATCATATTCATTAAACTTAGTAACTAGGTATGACAAAATATTATGACTTTTTAATTATTTTAATTTTTGTATTTATAATAAAACTAGGTATGATAAAATATTTTATGTATTTATAAATAAGTGTCTTTTACTTTATTATCATATTCATTAAACTTAGTAACTAGGTATGACAAAATATTATGTATTTATTAAGAATATGACAAAATATTACCTATGTATTTTTTATTTGAGTATAATATATTTATCAATATAATATGTTCTTATATAATATTTTATAATATAAACCATGTACAATTATCTCAAGTTAAAACTTAAATATTCCTTAAAAATAATATGCATAATACTCCAAGTATTATGGAATATATTATTATATAATAATTTTACCATAGCAGGTAGTTGGCGGAAACGGGAATTGAACCTTTTTCAATTTGGCGGAAACGGGCAATGGCGGAATCGGTCATTTCAAATTTTGGCGGAAACGGGTAATTCCCAATTAGTGCCCCGGGGCACATCATTTCTAAATACCTACGGCCCTGGATACAACAAAAACTTATCTAATAGGTAAGTTAAGTACCTACCTATATAACCGGGAAAATATAATCATCTGTTTCATGTTTGGACCCTTACTTATATTTAAGTGAGACGTACGTAAAACGCTATAACCAAGTCAAATAGTCAAATACCTACGTAACCTTATGAAAATCTGGCAACATTGCGCTAAACTCTTGGGTACAAAACGTACGGAATCGACAGGAATCGTGTGTCTTAAAATGTGTACGATTCTGTACGCTGATAAGGGCCGTACGGAATCGTGTTCTACCCACGTGCAAGGCCCCTTAAGTTCAAATTTGGACGAATTACATAACGTCATTTAAACATAGAAAAACGATTTTAGTTAGATATTTTGTGGTAATTTAAAATTATTATTCACGTGTACCTACTCGAAACTCGACTGTGGTATAATCAATGCTGTTATATTACTACTATTTTATTCATATAATATCTATGCGTGCGCCAAATGCCAATGCTCGCCATTGCTCGGGAAATGGGAACAAAATACAAATCAACAAACTACAAAGCAGGGAAAAAATATTTATTGGAATATATTATTTTTGGAACAAATGGTTTATTCCGAAATTGTCACTTGTACATTTGTTCCAATGAACTTTTTTGCAAGCCATATATTCTGTTCCGATATATTTTGTCAAAATCCAATAAGCATTTATTCCAATGATATTTGTTCCAAAGGATTTATGCTACAAAAACATTTGTTCCAATGTTCTCTTTATCAAATTACATTTGTTCCAATGGATATTTGTTCCAATAAGTTTTTAGAACAAAAGTTTTTGGAACAAATGTCTATTGGAACGAATAATTGTGGAACATGTAATACAGTCCCGATGATTCATCCAAAATGATCACCAAGAGTGAACCGTGTAAACGCGCCTTAACCGCACGGACCAAGATATCTTGTCCGTGTTTCCGGCTACCACGATTTCATCGTTTCTGTGCTGATACGCTGATAGTTTCCCGCCAATTATAGTTGGCGTCGTGTTGATATCCACAGGTATATCGACAAAACTGATATGGGTAAAAAAAAAGTTCTTGTCCAACTCTCCGTCTATAGTAGCTACTTAGCCCGACTTAGGCGAACTCGGGAACTCTAAAAACAAGACAGTGAGTATTTACTTTTTAGTTTTCTCTAGTATTCCGGTCTGAAGTTGACAAGAACTCGGGATTCAAGTGGGTTGGATTAATCAGATTTGTCGTGTAGTAAAAGTTTTCGAAGTGTAGGATCATTGTATTTACATCCGTGCTAAACGAAATCATGCCCAGAAACGTAGAGATCAAAGCTCGCGTTGAAGACTTGGAGGCCGTCAAACAGCGCATATTAGCGTTGCGGTCGAACGCTGCTTATGACGTCTGCCCGGATCCCACGGTCATGAGACAAAAAGACTCGTTTTTCAATTTACCAGCCGGTAGATGTGGCAAATTGAAACTCAGACAAATGGTAGGAAATAAATAATTTTGACTGTAGTTTTTTGAAGGTACACACAAACAATCTTGGGATTTTTCTTTTTACGTGTTGAATATACTATAAATATACATATTAAAATAACACTAGTAGTTGCATCTTATCCCCAACAATGATTTATTTTTGTGATGACCTTTCAAATATATTCAATTTTGAATTTCCCAAAGTTAGAAATGAAAGCTGTTTACCTAAACAACAAATACTAAAACAGTTAGTACTTTCACCCAGCCTTCCACAAATCAAAAATGCAGGACATTGGGTATGTCAGTAATAATATAATATACAATGTAAACCAAAGCGTAATAATCAAAAAATAGTTTTAATTGATTAAAGATTAATTATTGTATTTCTATAAAATATTACATACCTACTATATATTTATCATGTTCACAGGGTCTTTTTAATGAGTTAATTTATTATGACCGCGAGGAAAGCACTGGACCAAAGTTAAGCTCTTATAATAAATGTCAAGTAAGCGAAGATGTAGAAAAAGTACTGACAAATGCTTTGGGTGCGTGGGGAGTCGTGAATAAAGAAAGAAGTTTGGTCATGGTTGGCCAAACAAGAGTGCATTTCGATAGGGTTGATGGTCTTGGGGATTTTGTAGAACTGGAGGTTAGTTTTTATATATGATATTAAAAAATGAATTTATTGATTTTGATCATTATTTATCTAGGTAGTTTTGAGCGATAGCCAAACAGTTGAGGATGGACAATCAATTGCAGAAGACCTGATGTCTCATATGGGAATTGAATTAAAAGACTTGATATCTGTGGCATATGTAAACATGCTTGTTCAAAATAAATCATAATATCTGAACATTTTATATAAAAATAAATAAAATATATTACTATTATGCCCAAAAGTCTGAAGATTTATCTGTTTTATTACTACCAAATGAAATTGAGTGATCACTTTCTTGTAATTTTTTACTCGTTGACAAAGTATCCACTCCATTTGAACGGTCTTGCTGTACAGATGTTTGTTTATGTGGTGAATCAATCATTTCTGTATGTTTAAACAATTGTGAATCAACATTATCATTGTTTTGAACTTCATTGTTAGTATCAGGAAGAAGCGTGTTTGTTGCATCTGATTCAATTTGTAATTTGTTGACTTTTGGCAATTGAGTAGATATATTAGATCTATTCTGAGAAATTTCAGAATGATAATTGGATTTTTTAATTGGAGACTCAGTTATTGAACTAACTTTATTTACAGGTGATTCTTTGAACATATAATTTTCTCTAATATTGGATGACAATAATTTTATTGGCGAAATATTTGTGGAATTCGTATGATCCTGAAATTTAGTATTTCGTAAGATTTCAGGGCTTGTATCATTTTCAGACTGTGAATGGTTCATGGATCGCCTAATTGATCGGTGATAATCAATCTTGTTGGCAAGCTCTTTTAAATTAATCTTATTAGTGCTACGTTTCAATGCATCTAAATCTGATTCGTCTGAAAAGTTTGAACGAATTTTGTTGTATGATTTTCCATTGTCTCTAATTAATTTGAAATCTATGTTATGACGTGAACGATTTATTTGGAAATTTTTCAAGTCTTGTTCTATTTTTGCTGTATTAATTTCTAAAGTTTTCAGTCTGGATTCGGCTTCTTGTATTATATCATCTTCTGTTAGATTATCAGACTCTAAAACAGTTGTTGAGTAATCTGTAGTTGTTGAAGAAATGTTCTGGTTGGTAAAACGGTTTTTTTTACTGGAATCGTCAACAAAGCATAGTTTTTTTTTTACATTTCTATTTTCATAGTCTGTCTTAGTTGATGGTATTTGATGAGTTTTTTCAATTTGTTTTGCCAAATTTGATGCTCTATTTGATAATTCTTCAATCCTAAGTCGCTGGACTTTTATAAATTCACGCAACTCGTCATTGTCTTTTTGCAATTTTTTCACCAATTCTCGATCCTGTACCTAAATAAAAAATAATTTTTAACTTAAAAGTGAACAAAATAATTCAAATATTTTTTAACTAACCAACGAAGAATCTATTATTTGTATGTTATTATCAAAATCTTTTGAACATGTTTGCTCAACTTTTTTATATCTTTCAAACTCGTCAAGTTTAGATTTTATTTCCCCTAATTGTTTTGCCAAATCAATGTTTTGTTCTTGCAGCAGTTTAATTTGACTGGTCTCACAAATTTTTGTTTCATTCATGCAATTTAGTGATTCTTTTTTTAACCTGAAAGCATCCATTATAGTAAAATCATATTTTATTATTTTATAGGTGCACAAGTATTAATAATACTAACATTTTTTCATGTCTCAAAATGTTCATTTCTTTTAATCTTAATTCAAATTTTTGATTTTCAATGTCTTGTAATTTTTTTTTGTGTTCTTCTTCTGACCTATTCAATTTTTCCTGCACAAACTTTTCTTTTTCCTGTACCATGAAGTAATATTAGTTATTTATTTATTAATTTTATTAAGATACATAATTGGAATAAAGTTAAGTAAATTAGGAAAATATTTTATAGCATAAGATATAAGAATTAAATTAAATTAAGAAGTCTGATGTTATTTTAATTCACAACAATTAAAAAAAAAGTATCTATTTCTATTACTTTTAGAACATTAAAGCCGGATTCACAGCTATGTCATGTATGGGCGTGGTATATATGATTACAACTGGTAACCATAATAGTTGAGCAGTTGAGCTGTAGTTAATTCTTGGTATACTTGGTTGCAATTTTGTAATTACACGTTGGTATAAAAGTAATGTTTAATCAGAATGTGATTTGATCGACACAATATATATGTATGTACACAATATAGCTATGATAAGTGTGAACTTGGCTTAATGTGTGTTGAAAGTCAGAGAATATTATGACTTTATTATAATTTACTATTATAGTATTTTAAAAATGTTGACATTTTTTCTATTTCTTAATGATATAATGAACGTTATATTAATGGAAAAAAATCTTCAGAAATGTTGTCACAATTCAATTTTATAATAGGTATTTTTACTCTAAAACCGAAATTGGGCGAGTTCTACATAGACTGCGTAAACGCGGTTTGTCTATGTCGTACTTATGTAAGACGGAGACAACACATGCAGGTGTGTCCTCTTAATAGTGCCATCCTTTGTAATTACTGATTTAGAAATCAAAATACTGCTGACTCCCGAGGACCCGTTCTCATTTTTATTATAAAAATTATAGCCTAAAAAAATCTAGGAAAACAGTTTTTAACAAGTCGTTTAATTGCTGAAAGCTCTCTGCTATTAAGAAAATGCTGATTAATAAGTACGAATATTTAAACTGTGGGAGGGGGGGATGTGACCGGCCCTGATTATAACAATTAATTAATAATTTAAGTAAATGTAAATACTTTAGTAGTTGAGTGTAGCTAATGTGAGTTTTGTGATAAACGGTAAA